>JAODJU010000045.1:16565129-16583629 GCA_026776725.1 Gnathonemus echidnorhynchus
CCCCCCCCCCCCCCCCCCCCCCCCCCCCCCCCAGGACCAACACCTGGGCCGTGGCACTAGGACCAACATCTACTCGGGGTGGTTATACCCACGTGGTGGCTTAGAGGACGACGAAGACGACTCCTATGCGCGTACCGACAGCAAGGGCATCCGCGTGGTGCTGAAGATGCTGGACCAGAGTCACCGGGACATCGCCCTGGTGTGTGGCCCTCCTCGAAAAGGGAGAAGCACCTCACTCCCTCGTTTATCCTGACACTCTCTCTCTTTCTCGCAGGCGTTCTTTGAGACAGCCAGCCTCATGAGTCAGGTGTCACACAGTCACCTGGTCTTCGTCCACGGCGTCTCAGTGAAGGGATCTGAGAGTGAGTGTCTTTGCTTAAAGGTTTATTGCTCACTGGTGCGCAGGAAGGGGTTGGCTTGTGTGAGCCTGGCTGCTGTCTCAGTCCCCGAACCATACCTAGGTCTGAGGCCCAGCCTGATTTAGCTCTGTGCCACAGAACAGGATAGTTGTGCCATGACTTTTGACCCATGTTGGCAGACATCATGGTGGAGGAGTTTGTGGAGTTCGGGCCGCTGGATGTCTTCCTGCGGAGGGAGATGGGTGTGGTCACACCGCAGTGGAAGTTTACGGTGGCTAAACAGCTGGCCAGTGCCCTGAGTTACCTGGTGAGTCTCAGAAAAGTGCTGGTCCATTTTACAAGGTGGTAGCAACATGAGATTATTATTATTATTATTATTATTATTATTATTATTATTATTATTATTAATTATGTAGAAATGTAATTTATGAAAAACAATAGCTCAATAAAAGCTCAAGGAAAGCCTAAAAAATTAGCGTGAAATTTTTCAAAGGTGTATTTCAACGAAACACTAGATATGACATTTAACGACGCCTGATATCTTCAGTCTTCTCTTTAGTACCACTAAAATGTGTCGCATTACAATCCCTCCCCTTTGTGTCACACTGAAAATCTTCCCCGTGCGTTTCCTGCAGGAAAGCAAGCACCTGGTGCATGGTAACGTGTGCGCTAAGAACATCCTGGTAGTGCGGAAGGGACTCGAGGAGGGAACGTCGCCCTTCATCAAGCTGAGCGACCCCGGCATCTCTTTCAGTACACTCTCCAGGGAAGGTAGCGTCTGCCACACAAGCCGTGGGATGGATTTATGGATGTGTTAGCAAAGAACCTGGAGTTCTTTGATACCTAGAGGAACGCGTGGTTTGACAGGCCTTCTGTCCCGTCCCCAGAGCGTGTGGAGCGTATCCCCTGGATCGCGCCCGAGTGCGTGCCCAGCAGCGCCAGGCCAGGCAGCACGGCTGACCAGTGGAGCTTCGGTGCCACCCTGCTGGAGATCTGCAACGACGGCGACCTTCCCATGAGCGAGAACACGCTCGCCGAGGTGCGCCCCATGCCGCCATCTCTGCCACCACCCCCCCCCCGCCGTGTCCCACTGACTGAAACCCCCACCCCCCCAAACAGAAAGAGCGCTTCTACGAGACGCGGAGCCACCTCCCTGAGCCCTCCTCCCAAGAGCTGGCCAGCTTCATCAGGATGTGTCTGACCTACGACCACACCGAGAGGCCGTCCTTCCGGGCCATTCTGCGCGAGCTGACGGAGCTGCAGCTTAAAAGTGAGCCTCGTCGGATGACCTGGGCTGCCGGAACGGACCAGTCACAAATTATCAGGCTTTATTATGGCCAGATCCTGTATCAGAAACTTGTATATAGACTATCCCGGACTTCCGACTGGGCTTCATTGTAACAGAGAGGTCATACATCTCAATGGACACAGGATTAGGATCACGCTGACTTTTAGGTGCAAGAATGAGACTAGGAGAGGCATGTAAGGCTGGGATGGTTGCGATGCCGTACTGTGTTTTCCCATGGCAACCATCATGCGCTACGTAGCATAGCCCAAAATTTATTTTAGCGTACATTTACTTAATTGTTTTTCTTTTAAAACTCAAGATATATGTGCAAGTCGTCATAAGTTGCATAAGTTGAAAGCCTAGGACAGTCTGTGTGGTTTTTGTTTTATTTTTTATTTGTTTGAGGTTTATCGCTAATATTTGAGTACAATGACGTTCTCAGGAGTAAGGCTATGATAACAGAGCTTGAAATATTTTCCTTATTTTTTCCCCTCTTAACATTTTCCCACAAGCTACTTGAAGAACAGGCGTAGACTATAATGTTGAATGTGCAGTTCAGTGGGTGCGGATTGAGTTTTACTTCCAAGGTGTGATTGTGTTCTATGTTTCCCCATGCCCAATCAGACCCAGACATCTCCTCCAAGTGCGACAGCCACCCAGGTGCTGACCTAAGCGTCTTCCTTAAACGATACCTGAAGAAGATCCGGGACCTGGGCGAGGTGGGTCCAGAAGAACATGTGCTTGGTATCCTCTGCGCTCTGCTCATACTGTCTGGCTCGGCACTCGGCTTGCCTTGTCTGATTCTCGCTCCTCTGCTTCCACACCTCAGGGCCATTTCGGGAAGGTGATGCTGTATGTGTATGACCCCGACAATGACGGAACGGGCGAGTATGTGGCGGTGAAAGCGTTGAAGCAGGAGGGAGGTGGACAGAAGCATGACGGCTGGAGGAAGGAGATTGACATCTTGAAATCGCTGTACCACGTCAACATTGTCAAGTATAAGGGCTGCTGCTCAGAGCTTGGTGAGTGCACCAGCTTGTTAGAGGTTTTTACAGGGGTGGGGCCACAGGAACATTGGCCCCAGTTGAAAGCTGATTGGCTCCAGGTATGCCCCCTCCCCTTTCACTCACCATTGCAGAACATGTCATTGGCTAATAAGGTTGGCCCCTTTATAAGACTTATGGTCCCTCTTCTGCCCCACACCTTAAAAATCCTACAGACGTTCCAACTCCTGGTCCCTCATGGTCTCCATTAACTCACCTGTCAGACCAAGGAAGGACCAAGGAACCTTAGATATCTTAAATCCATCGCATGAATGTACCTGTGGATGGATAGTACAAGTGTATAGATGGTTTGGTCCATTCGTGTTTCCCTCATATTTTCTTCCGGACCTTACAGGTGGGCAGGTGCTACAGCTGATCATGGAGTACCTGCCTCTGGGCAGCTTGCGAGATTATCTGCCCAAACACAGAGTGGGTGTAGCCCAGAGCCTGCTCTTTGCAAAGCAGATCTGCCAGGTAAGGAGGGGTGGGCCGCCTGGTGAGCACAGATGTGTGGGACACCGGATGTGCACATTGTTCCCCGGAAGTTCTTACGTCATGGCTGGTCTTTTAATCCCTACCTGATTCTACATTGTCATCCTCTCCTGCAGGGCATGGAATACCTACATTCGAAGCGGTACATTCACAGGGACCTGGCTGCGAGGAACATCCTCGTGGAGAACGAGAACGTGGTGAAGATCGGCGACTTTGGGCTCAGCAAGTACCTCCCAGAGGGGGAGATCTACTACCGAGTCCGAGAGGATGGGGACAGCCCGGTGTTCTGGTGAGTTATGCTCTCAACAGAGTATTGGTGGGATAGATCTGCGCAAGCCTTTGGCAACAGAACTGGATGGGATATGAGCGCTTCCTGTTCCGCAGGTACGCCATCGAGTGCCTGAAGGAGAGCAAGTTCTCCTTCTCCTCGGACATGTGGTCCTTCGGGGTGACGCTGTACGAACTGCTGACCCACTGTGAATCCCGGCAAAGTCCTCCCACGGTATGTCTCCATCCACCCCAATGGTTGTCTTGACAATGCTGGAACTTAATAGTAAGTTAATTGTTCTCCAGGGTTCATAATGTCCCCATTTTTTGGCCCCAGAGTTATGTGGACCCCTTGCTGTATGCAGCTTGAAGACCTCTATCATGTTCTTGATGCTGTCGAGCTTTCTCAAAGGTCCATTGTGCTCAGTTGCACAACTGCTGAAGAGCTTCTCTACAAGTTCCTCATATTTACTTTCAGACATTAGAATGGGATTCGTGATGTAGGACATGTGCGTTCTACGTCTGCAAGTTTTAATTCTGACTAAATTATTCATCGTTTGACTGAGGTCATAGACAAGATTATGTTACAGGTAGCTACGTAGCTCAGTGAGAGGTTGACTCTAAAAAAGGATGGAGAACGCTCTTCACAGAGGCCCAGAGCATTCGCGTTTTTTGGGTTACGTATCTGTTAGCACCTCGTTTACACTTGAAATTAGATCTTGTGCTAATAAAAGCTTCATCAAAGTGCTCAAGAACTTCGGTAGTATGAAACCAAGTCTAGATAATCTCTGGCAGCTCGTTGGAGGTCTTTAGCCTCAGTGAGACCAGTATAATACAATTTGGGTGGTGTGTGTGTGTGTATGTCTTTTGCAGAAATACTTTGAGATGATGGGAGCGGTCCAGGGTCAGATGACCGTGATGAAGCTGATCGAGCTGCTGGAGAGACGCCGGCGGCTGCCCTGTCCACGGAACTGTCCCCCTGAGGTACCCCATGCGGCGTCCGGGTGGCCTGGCATGGCCCAGTACACCCCTACGTGGAAACTGGCCCGCTACCACCAGGAATAACTTTCCCATTCCCTCACACAGGTGTACGGGCTGATGGGCCAGTGCTGGGATGCGGACCCCTCCCGGCGACCTTCCTTTGAATCCCTCATCCCATCCCTGGGCGAGATCCGCAAGACATACCAGCATCAGCCAATGATCAGCCTCACCCAAATCAACCAGTGCTGACCATGTGTCTAGTTTGTCGTCCACCGTGATTACTGCCCCAACCCTGTTTAACTAGTACTTAACCCAACTGTGAATACATTTCTGCTCCATGGAACTATGTTGACCAGATTCATTTGGCTGATCTCTGCTAGCTGATGAGGAACTGATGTAAACTCAACTGTGACCACACCTCTGATCAACTAAACCAAGGACTGACTGGACTAAACCATTGCGGCCTGTCAGACGGTTGCCCTGTTGAACTACTTAAAAAGATTCTGCAAAGGCACAAAGCAATATGTCAATAGTTATTTACCTGGAAAATTAGTTTTTCCTTTTCCTGTTCAATTAAAGGCTAAAGCTATATATTTCTTCCTATCTTTAATGTAAATGTTAATAATTACTTGCACATTACACTTAACTTTGGAAGCAACTCTGGATAGAAACCAAAGATTGATCTGCCCCCAGGAGGAAGTGTTACTGATGTCAGGTTTAAAAGTGAATCATATTAATCACTTTTTTCCTTTCGCGTACCTCTGTGTTAGCATTACGACTGTTATCACCGAAGTGTCGCGTACGTTTTTTGACGGTTTGCTGCTTTCCTTATAACATTTTTATGCCAAAACCTTCATTCGTGCGTATAATTACGGTATGTGTGTATACTTTGTTTTTTAAGTATTTTTACGGCTTATTGGTTATGTTCGTCTTCGATAGGGCACGCGATTCCGGTAGATGCAATTTTATATACCCCGTTTTGCATATTACACTAATTGCGGTATCGACTGCCCATTATATTAATTCATTTAAAATCAGACCAACATACTTTGCTCAAAACATGTTTTAATTGTGTTTACAGAGAAAACAAGTGTTTTACTTGTATATATTTTTGTAAGTGTGAAATTTTAAATGTTTAAATATTGCGACAAATACACTGTCAGAGTACTGAATGACGGAATAACTTGTGGGAGACCACTAGAACATCGACATGAAGCCTGGATTTGCTATTTGCGTTTCTATTAATGAGTGGTCATCGAGTGATATGCATGCTGATATCTTGTGGGACGGGGACCGACTGCCTGTAAACGTACTCTACCCATGCCATGATTTGAAAGTGCTTAAAGCATCTTGGTCACGTGAGCGAAGTATGGCTAGTGAACCCTCCCCCCTTCCGCCGGACGCTTTCAGATCATGCGGCTCAGTGTTCCTCGTTCCGGTACCATGTGAATATGTCAGCAACAATTCAATAAAAAAAAAAGCTAAAACCCCACCAGAGTCCGTTCAGTCCAGCATTACCACTGATCGTTGCCTGCTTAGTTCACTCCACCGCGTGCGAGAAATCTCCCTGGTTGTTTACAGCAGTTTCAGTTCAAATGCGACACGTGGTACGATCGCTCCGCCCCATCCACCTTGCGCTTAAAAACTGCACATTCTTTCCTAGCCAATGAGTTGCCGCGTTTCTCCCACGTGCGTATTGTTTAAACTGCTTAAGCCTGTTAGTTCTTTTATTCCGATTGAAACCTTCCTCAGTTTGATGATGGCGGCCGCCGTATCCGTTGGTGCGGCAGCTCGGGAACAGAACCCCAATGCTGTGACAAATTTCAGCAGCCGTCCGCCCTACGGTTGTTATGACGCTGACGCTGGACGAGAGGACTGGACTTCGGGTGAAGTTAGAGAGCCGGAAAGAAAGTGTGGTCACGAAGATGCGTCCGTGGCCGGGGAGTGTCCCCGGAGGGTCGAGGAGGAGCTGCCGGCGTTGAGCCCGGAGGAGATTGAGAGCCGCTTGGAAAAGACTCGCCGGGAGTTTTATAACCGGCGGAAAATCATAATTAAAAACCTACCTGCTGATATTACCAACCAGGCAAGTTTTTAGACTGATGTGCCTGTGTTGGTCCTCAAACCTTTAAATGGCAAACTTTTTCACAGGGTAACACACAGTGCTCTGTCTTAAGTTTATTTTTTTGTCAACACGTGAGAGTTTTAACTAGTATATAACTAATGATGGCGGTGCATGTTAAGGTGTAAAAAGTGGAGACAAGCTGGAGTAACAGGTGGTGTTGCTGTTTTTTTCCGGCACTGATCTAGGGGGTGATCCACGACGCAGGATAGTTCTGTTAGCTGGGTTAACTTAAGCTGGAAGTCATGGTTGCCCCAAAAGAGTTCGTCTGTCGGGCAGTCCATAATTTTTAGCTTAAGTTAGCCAATCTAACTGAGAAATCCTGCTTCCGTGTAAAATAGCTTTGGAATGGAGGTAATGAAGAATTGAGGTGGATCTTGAGTTGCATGGCTAAATATTGGTCATTTGGGAAGGGCCCAGAAACTGCTTATATGGTGGGTGTTAAGTAGTGGCTTCTAACGTGCAGTTTAATCGTTTGCGTCGTCTATTTTTTGCCATTTAAAAGTGGGATTGCAGTTTGATTATGGGATTGTCTGTCTGATATCTAGTACAGGCAGTGGGCTGGAGCAACTTTCCTATTCACTGCCTGTATTGTCCATGAAAGCGTGTTGACGCCGTGCTTCGTAGTGGGCTGTCTCCCTGAACGAGTTGGCATAAAGGAGTGAACTTTTCAGGGTGACGATCAATGCTATAATGTGGATCTAGCACCAAGCTGTAAAACGACACCCCATGAAGTTGAAAAGTGTGTGTGTGTGTGTGTGTGTGTGTGTGGGGGGGGGGGGGTAGTAATGACTAGATTGCTGTTAATAAGTATCTGACTTTGTTTATTTGACTCTGTTACCGTTGGCTGTATCGCTGTGAAAAATGCAGTGATACGCTGTAACAGTTGTGGTGGGGGAGGGGGTCCGTTTGGCCTGGCTTGCCTGCTGTGCTGGAGGGAGGTAGTGACGCGCGTCGGAATCGCGCCTGACCCGGGAGGAATTGTGGTCCTGTGTGGGGCGGACGGGCCAGGTCCGGCGGCCTCTGCCCTGCGCTTTAAACACATGCTGCAAGAAAGAGTTTCAAGACTGTCATATGCTACTGCTTATGCTGCAAAAACACTAGTGTGTTGCAGGAGCCCTAAATAAATTTTGGACACTGATTATTTTCCAATTTTTTTTTTTAACCCACATCACTCAATGACACATGGACCCCATCTCCTTGTACCTAACCACAAAGATTTGGCACCTTTCCTGTTAAATTGCTTGTAAAATTTTCAAACATTAAACCTTTCTGATATGTAAATGGACTTCTTTTAGGTAATTGATATTAATGAATGGTTGAGGGTTGATTGGCTAAGGGGCCTTTTGGGTTATCCTAGTTTTGGGATGTGCTAAGAACAGCGTGTTTTGTTACCTAGTAAAAACTTTTCGAGGAGGTGCTTGGTGACCATAAAACTGAGTGTTCTGGAAAGTCAGCAGTTGTACAGGTGGTCAGCTGTGAAGCTTTTCTGGCTGTAACTGAATGGCGAACAGGCAGGATTGAAGTCACGTGACATGCAAACAATGGCGTTGTGTGTTGTATTCATATTTTTCTTCCGTTCACAGGAGGTGCATGAGCTTTTGAGTGGCTATGACCTTAAGTACTGCTTTGTGGACAAGTATAAGGGGACAGGTGAGTGCTCGGGGAGGGGCTGGCTGTGAATTTAAATGGCCAGTCATGTTGTCTGATCTGCACTCCCCACAAATGAGAACACTTGCTGTTAACTAGATAGTGATGAATAGAGTACCCCCTGTGGGTCTTGGCTGTGGGTCCAAGGTCCATAAAAGGTCATTATGGGGGTGGGGGGGTGCACTGTCAGAGTTGGGGTGTTTTCATGTCAGTGTTTCGATTCACAACACTTTATTGACCATGTGCAGCAAGTACATTGGAATCATTATTTGTTCAGCCACATCCTGTATCTATGAGGTGTATAACGATATACAAATAACAATTGATATGTGAGTTTGGAGTAAACCAGCAGTAGTTGGGCATTAAAACTTGCATGTGGTTGAAACGTAAATTGCAGTAGTCCTGATTTAGCTAACTTATAGATTTTTCAGGAGTACCTTGTGGTCATTTGTGATGTGCAGATAGTACAGCTTATTCTGTTGAGCTAGTAATGCTGGAGAACAAGCTGCTGCCTCCCAGTCATGTTGGGAATGCAGCAGAATGTAATGTCCATCATGACAGTTAGAATGTAGAGCCTGGTAACATCTGTAATGTCCAGCTGTGAAACTGGAGGTCGAGGCAGATCGGCCAGCCACCTCGCCGATAGTGTGACTGATATATTTCCTCGGCTCTCCTCCCCAAAGCCTTCATCACGCTGCTGAATGGTGAACAGGCACAGTCAGCCATCAAGGAGTTCCACCAGCAGACTCTACGTGAGCGGGAGATCTCTGTGCAGCTGCAGCCCACCGACACCTTATTGTGCGTGGCCAACCTACCACGCTCGCTCTCCCTGCTGCAATTCGAGGAGCTAGTGCGGCCTTTCGGCAACCTGGAGCGCTGCTTCCTGGTACACAGCACGCGCACGGGCCACTCCAAGGGCTATGGCTTTGTGGAGTACATGAAGAAGGACTCTGCAGCCCGTGCCAAGTCGGAGCTGCTGGGCAAGCAACTGGGCTCGCGTACGCTCTACGTGCACTGGAGTGAGGCGGGCACGCTCACGTACCCGCTGCTGCACTCACGTTGCCTTTGCGTGGACCAGCTGCCACACAGCTTACTGCACACCCAGGACGTCCGCCAAGCCCTGGCTGACACGCACATGCCCGTCTTCTGCGAGGTAGGCCGCCCTCATGATATGGATGAAACCTCAAACTTATGTTGGCACCTCTTTTTATTTGTGTTGATTTGCTCTTGATTTTCATTCATAGTGAACTTCATTAGGCTACGCTACTGCTGTACGATAGCACGTTTCTGTTGCCGCTGGGAGTAAACGCTCAGGGTCCCTGTTTTTCTTGGATTTATACGGCCTTTTCCATCAAATGAACTTCTTTCTGGCGCATCTGTCCTCATTTTAGGTGCAGCTGCTGCATAAGAGCCAAATTACCATATTCTGTTCTTCTTGCTGCACTAATTGTATCTGTCAGCCATAAACCTGTTCAACTGGCTGCAGCAGTTTCTGCATGAGGATAGAACTGCAAGAATAGCATGGCTACCTTCTGTTGGGCAGTTTTTGATGCTAATTTATCTTGGCAAAGCCAGGGGAATATGGGGAAAAATGGTCTTTCACCAGTATTTCCTTCACCACAATGATGGATGCAGGCAGTTACTCTGCCGTTAGTTTTCTAAGAAAGTGGATGGGAAATCCTGTACCATATGTTGCAAACGTAGAGCGAGAGACTTTGGATGATGTCCCCTGGTGTTATGGCTGAGTAGATGGCAGCAGTTAAGGTAACATTTTGACACGTCAGCAGGCATTTTGCTCTGGCTTTGAGCTGCGCGTGAGTAGGAATGACCGCATTCGCTGTAGGTGTCATACTCCATTACTGCAGCCCTGTTGTCCTGTGTAGCAATATTACGGCTTTGTGGAAGATAGTCAAAGGCCTTAAGGGTATTTTTCTTTGCAGGCTTTGCGTCGGTCAGTTTGGCTCAAGGCTGTACTGGGCATATGCAGGGAGGTAGCTGCAGGGCTGTGGTGGTGGAAGTCCTGATATCACCAGCTCTGCCTTTTGCTGGTCTCTGGCATTCTATTGCAATGAGATGTTCAGCTGCCTGCAGGTCTTTCTGGAACAGGAGAATGGATCCCCTTTGTCTGCCACTGCTTTTCCGCACAGTCACTCACACGTGTGCTTTTCCTGAAAGACTTCCCGCCCAGGCTCGTGTTTGGTGACACACTTGGTTTGGCCTGTAACTTTTTACCAGAAACCGCCGCAAAATGTGAGGGTATGTCCCAGATATTATGAAACATCCTTTGTTTACATTATTGCGCTTTAGTTTCAGTAGGATGAAATGTAGTCAGGATTATTCTTGCCCTGAATAAGGATTATTCTTGGCTCGGGTCAGTGATGATCAGCTGTATGTTCTGGGACATTATTTTGGCAGCATGTCACTGGTGTTTTATTTCTTCGCCATTTTCAGTACATCTTATGAACAGGAAGGATGCATCTGATTATGAACTGGATAAGATTCTTCACCTCCCTCAGGATTGTTTTTGTGGCACATTAGTAAGTCCTGGGGACTTGCTTGCAAATGCCTTTTATAAGGGTGTTAATCAGTTGCTGACATGCTTTTTCCCAGCTGGCCCAGGGGCAGGATGGAAGTTTCCGACGCTTCGCGGTACTGGAGTTCGCTACCCCAGAGATGGCAGAGGAAGTGCAGAGGGTGGCAGACGGCCGAGCTCTGGGTGGGACCCACATCCGCGTGTCTTTCTGTGCGCCGGGACCACCTGGCCGGAGCATGCTGGCTGCGCTCATTGCCGCCCAGACAATGGTTGAGTATTCTCCGAGTTTTTCCTGAATACTCCCCAAGTATTCGTACTGGTTTCGCTTTACTGATGGTCAATCCGCTTCTCGTCAGGCTCTGAACAGAGGGAAGGGTCTCCTTCCAGAACCCACAGCCATGCAGATCCTGACCGGCCTAAACAACCCTGCTGCCTTGAAGATGCTGCTGGCACCACTTACCCAGGGTAGGAACCGCAGTGAAACTTGCGAGCCGGCCTCCTCCTGAACTCACAGATGCGTCAAACTTTTGTGCGTGGCACGGGCTGTGACATCCTGTGTGAAAGAGTAACATGCTTTGTCTAACGGAACCTTAGGCACAACGCTTGCACTGGCACAGTAGGCACTTTCACGTTGAAGTTCCAGAACCTGGTCCCAGTTTACAAATGCCTGGGCTCTCTTGGCCTGGAACTTTGGTAGTTCCTGGGCAGTTTCAAGTGTCGCTTTCACACCACACAAGAGGAACTGGGACCTTTATGCTAAATAAGCAAGGGAGAAGTTCATAGGTTAAACTTCGCACATGATTTCATATGAAACTACACTACCATGCCAAAAAAATGGAAGATAAGTCATTTTGTTACTTATTTGGGGGGAGAGATCGATCACGATCAAAATGGGACGTGGCCCAATTTTACTTGCATGACCTGCGACGTGTTCATGATTCTTATTGAATCTGGCCGGCAGATCGAGCTTTCATTTTCCACGGAATAACAAAACGATGTAACGTTTGCCAGCACTTATTAGCAGGATAGTTTCACTGCCGGCACTTGCGAGATTAGGCAAAAGGAAATTGGTTAGTAATCGAATTATCCAATGCAGAACTATGGAGATGCGAGCAGAAAATGTATTAATTGATGCATTAAATGTAATTTGGGTATAAAAATCTGCTCAATTTTTGCTCTGCTGCATTTTTTTCTATTTGCACTTCCACATAACTTCCATGTTGCCACCGGTGCTTGTGGTCAACCAGTCGGCAAGTTGTCGCTGTAAGCACCTCCCCAGTAAATCGTTTGAACGAGAAGTACCTAGTCTGCAGTAGGGACTATAAACAGGTTCCGGAACTGCAATCAAGCTGGGTTCCTGCTGTGTGAAGATGACGTCTCTGGTTCCAGGAAAAAGGTTCTGGTTTCCAGAAAGTCCTGGCAGTGTGAAAGTGTCTAGAGTAGGGTTCTTCAAATCTGGACCTCGATTCCAAATCCAGACCTTGTTTTCAGTTCTCCCTGGTAGGTAGTTTAATAATTACTGATTCTGATTGGTCAGAGGCTTCACACCTGACTGACAGGTAAAGGAAGGCTGGAAAACCAGCAGGGCTCGGACCGCGAGGACCGTGATTTGAATAACCCTGGTCTGGTGTATGCTGGAAAAGGTGTGGGGCTGCGGGGAGGTAACTGGAGTGAATCATGTAAGGTTTATGTCTGCAGGTCTCCTTGGCCCAGCCCCTGCTGTGCCTCTGCTGGCCAATCCTGCCCTGTCAGCAGCCTTGCTGCAAATGCTGCTGCAGAACCAGGCCCAGTTCCAGCAGGTATGGCAGCAGCCCCTCCCTCCCCTCCGCCCCGTCGCTTCCCCCTCTATCCTCACCACCTCTCCTTTATCTCCCTTCCCATCAGCACCAGCTGCTTGGGAACCCGCTGCTGTGGGCACGTCTCCTGCCCGGTAGTGAGAAGCAGGTGCTGGCCCTCGTGAGTGGCTTTGGCGTGAACGCCGTGTGTCTGTAGTGTTGAGTGCGTCGGCCGAGTCACGTGATGCGTGATATCGGGGGCGGCACTGGAGCCTGTCCTGCCAGCAGCCATTCATTAAAGGTTAATGGGATTCAAACCGCTGCCATTATGCAGAAGAGGGTTTTTGCCTGAAGTGATGCAGTACTGAAATGTTTACACCAAACTTTCATGCATTTGGCTGATAAGGGAGAGCTGGCAGGCCTTCATGCTGAAACAATCCCATCATGCAGTGCAGGGCAAGTCTGCTTAAAAGCTGCTCATCGGAAATGCTGTAAGTGGGATGGGCTTGGTTTCACTGTTTCGGCTCGGTCAGTCCTTGCTCTGTGTAAAGCTGGCTGGTGGTTGTCCGTTTCCCCCGAAAGACGGCCCACAGGAAGCTCTGTCTGTGTGGACAATGAGCTTCCTGTGTGGTTTTAGCTGGAAGTTGAGCCCTGGACCTTGACTGTTGGAGTGACGTCAGACGGCGCAGTGTGTGATGTGTCAGGAGGTTGTGTGGGCGGCCGGAGCCGCATCTTTACAGAACCTTACGCTCTGAAACCCCCCCCCCCACCGAGTGACACCCACACAGCCCTGGTCCTGAAGCTGTTGCATTTGCCTTTATGCTGCAGGGTGACCAGAACTTCAAGGTTCGTGGGCTACAGGCTTCTCAAGGCAACATTTCAGGCTGGAGCACAAAGCCTCCCTTGTTTGTTCGGGGAAGGAAATGCAGGAGTGTGTGTGTGTGTGTGTGTGTGAGAGAGAGAACAACTGTGCTGAGTACATCCTTGAACTTGGCTGATGGGTTCTGATCTCTGTCCTCAAATTGGCACATGCCGAGTGACCAGGCTACATTTGTAATGTGTCCCTGCAGACGGGAATGCTGGGAGACACTCCTCTGGTGGGGGCACAGCCTCTTCAGCCTGTGATGAGCTTGCTGGGTGACCTGCCTACAGGTGAGTGGTGGGAATAACTGCATCCCAGTGGAATGCTTCTTCCTGAATGCTGTGGGCAAATTGCCATGTGGCTGTCTTGCCCCCAGGGGGTGCCATGCTGCCACCCATCTGCCTTCCTTCTGACCTGCCGGGGCCCATCAAGCCCCCAGCCCCTAGCCGACCCCTCCTGAGGGATCTGGAGTCTCCAGCCGTGCCCTGCGGCCTCCCTCCGGCACCTTCTCCTGCCCTGCAGGGCCTCACCACTCCTCTCCTGGGGAGCCTACTGGGGGGAGAGGGGACTGCATCCGGGGTTAGTGACTGAGAGTTGACACTAACTGGTGGCATGAGTACTAATATAGACCCAGGGGCATGCCTGATTGGCTGGTTCCCTCAAGCCCGCTGTCACTCATTTTGTGCCTCCCGCCCCCCAGGCGTCTCTCCTGGGTGAGCCGCCCAAAGAGGTTCCCCTCGCCCAGAACCCCTTCCTCAACATGCAGAGCCTGTTCCCTTCAGGTGAGTCCCCACTCTCTTCTCACCTTCCCCGGTTCAGTCTGTCACGGGAACCCAGATGGTAACATGGTCACCCCCCCCCCAGTCATAGCAGGAGCAAGTAGCAGACCTCACCCCTACAAGAAGAAGGCAGGGAACCTATCACAGGCGCGTGGTGGTCCAAGTTCAGGTTTTGGTGCCTGCTACCAGGACTTGTATCCCCAGCACTCTGAGTACACAGCGGTCCATCAGGTAGGTCAGCCATTCCTGTATTACCTGCCCTTCCCCTAATAACTGCCTGGGTCACTAAGTCCCTGTGTTTCCCAGGACCCCCTGCTGTTCCCATATGAGCCTATGAGTATGGACCCCAGTGCCTTGCCTGGATTCGGACAGGTAGGCATGTCTTCAGCACATCATTACCACCAGGCACTGCAGGTGCCATGCCCTTCCGTCACCCCTGTCCGTCTCTGCAGTTCCCGCAGCATCCTGGCCACAGCGACCACCCTCTGTACAGCTACCCACCCAGCCCCCCTTATTCCACATATTTCAATTCATCTGCACCAGCCCCTCCCACTGCCCAGCTCAACAAGGTAGGTCTCCAGCCATGAATGTTTATGTATATACTTCATACTTCCAGCTGTCGCTAATAGCCATCATTCTCTCCCTCAGGCTGTGGGCATGCCCCCCTTGGCCCAGCCAACCAGTTTGTACCAATCGGAGAATGTGCTGAAGGTAGCGCCCCCTGCTGTCCCTTTATGGGTAGTGTGCCTGGTGTGTGTCCTCTGCCTTCCTGCCTCAGCATTCATCTTTCTTCTTCCCGCAGACCCCAGTCGGGGCCCACAAACGCTTGTTCTCACGCCTCATACCGTCGCCGGAGCCCAGCCCTGAGGGGGGCTATGTTGGCCAGCACTCTCAAGGCCTGGGGGGTCACTATGCCGACTCCTACCTGAAACGCAAGCGCATCTTCTGAAGGCGCCCTGGGCATTACCAGTTGTGCTGACCGGTAGCCAGCATTCTACCAGTGACCTCCAGGGGGTGCTGTAGTCCTCAGCCCGTTGGCATCCCACCTGCTGCTGCTGTTCTTGTAGCCCTGAGCTGACATGTGCCAGCCAATGGAAGGGATTCATTTCACTGTGGATGTATCTTTTTTTTATTTTTTTTATTTTGTTGTGAATGTATATATTTTTTATTTTAATTAAGTTAATTTTACTTTGTCTTTAAAGCATGGGTTTTTCTTGCTGAAATGAAAGTTTTCCTGCTATTCTTTGCCAATTTTTTTTAATGACTAGCCAAACTCTGTGCTTTTATCGTTTCTCTTTTGATTAGTATGCCTGTTGGTTGCTTTTTAATTTTTGCCCTCCTGTGTTGTGTGTATGACTGAGGGTTTTGCTCGGATGGGTTCAGGCCCCCCGTTCCTGGTCTTTGCTGTCAGGGCAAAATTCAAGCTCTGGTTTCAGTTGCCATCGTTGTTCCTCTCTCACTATTTCACGTGATTCGCAGTTTCCTTGTTGGTGTATAATATTCCATGCCTTTTACTTCCCCTTCACTTCAGTACCTTTAATCTGTGATCTCCCCCCCCCGTGTAGATTATCTTTTTTACTATTTTTTTTTTTTTTTTTTTTTTTTTAAAAACCTTTTTTGCACTTAAAAGGGGCAAAGATCACATCACAATTAATGAAGTTTCTTGTTCTCACTTCATCTACAGTTGGTCAGTTCTGTGTTTTTTGCTTTTCTGGACTCCTTGATCCTGGGTTGCATATATGATTGTTTCACCCCCATTGATGCACCAATGCAGAGGACTACAAACTCATGGTAGGGTCAGTTCCTGTTTGCCTCCTTTCCTCCTACATATAGTCCTGAAGGAAGATGCTGGGCCCTGGAGTACAGGGGTGACAAACTTGTACTGCTCATTCCTGCCTGACTTGTTTCTCCCCTGCCTGCCAGTAGAGGGAGCAGTTTCTCTCAATTTTGAGCTATGGGTTGAGTCGTAGTGGCAGTGAGGCTGACCCTGTGTCTTAGTGTCAAAGTAGCAGAGCTCATCTGAACAAAGTCAGCCAATCAGTTACTTGTTTAATGTACTGATTTACCTAGTTCTAGTTTATGCCCATTTGCAACTCCATGTGTCAGGGTTGGCTGGCTGAGTGCTGTATTATGTGTAAGTGGCTAATTGCTTTAAGGAAGTTATCTAGATGCTTAGGCCCTCCTGCCAGCAGTGTTGTATGTAAATCAATGGCTAATTGCCAAGCAACTAATGTCCCTCGGAATGGAATTACCCCACCTATTTGTATAATAGGTCTGTTTCTGCCACTGCTGGGGTTGACGAGAAACAACCAGTGGGGAGCAGGAAGTTGGAAGGCGGAGCCTAAGTTTGGCCATGGCTGTTCTGCTATTGGATAGTAATTTGAATTGTAGAACCTTTTACCTCTGTGTCCTGGTAGTGATATGTGTCGGATCTCCACTTTAAACACGCCTGCTGTAGCAGTACTTCCGACCCATAATGTATTATGCTTGACTTTGCTGCCTTTTAATTTTGCTGTTTGCTGTGTATATAAGTTGCAGTAGTTCTCCTTTTCAGGGTCGAAGCCTTCAATAATCAATGCTGGATCTGCTGTGTGTGTGTGTGTGTGTGTGTGTGTGTGTGTGTGTGTGTGTGTGTGTGTGTGTGTGTGAGTGAGACTGTTCTGTAAAAGCAACTGAGAGCCTCTTCGGTCTGTAACATTCTCTCTCAACCCTGTCGCCGTCTGCTGAATTGGCCTGTTTTTTGTGGGGATTTTGAATAAGTAAATGTTATTTAACCTTCCATACTGAGTCATCTTTGTCCCTGGGAAAGCACTAGAAAGGACATACTGGTTCCATTCTCTAGTCTGTAGTGGTACACTCCTCCTTACTACTCCTTTGTGCTTCTTGCCTTTCTAACTGGCCATTGTTAGGTTTTCACTCAGTTCCTCATACCAAGAGTAGCCCTTGTAGAAGATCTCTACTTCCAGAGCCACATGAAATCCCCCCCAGTGCTGAGCTGTCGCTGTCTGGAATGGTCTGAATGCATGGCATGTCTGTGTAGCCCTGATATACAATTTCCTTTTTCAGTCAAATTGTGGGATGGTGGGGGGGGTGGATTTGGCTTCAGCACTCTTGATTTATGGTTGGAGTGGCTGTCACTCGATATAGGAGTTGGTGCGTGTGGCTGTAACAGTCACGGTGCTGAGGGCTGGTGTGGTGATGTACCTTGGTTTTTGGCAGCCCAATTTAAAAAAAAAAAGAGAATTCTTGGGCTATGAGAAGCAGCAGAGAAACGTTTGTGGTGGGGGGGGGGGGTACTGGTAGGTACTAGCTAAGGAGTGCTCACCAGTTGGGCCTGCCTGCTCCTGGAGCAGTGTAATTGCCTGTTAACCAGTAATTACTGGTCTGTCATTTCATTTAGAACTTGGATGTCGGGAAGTAATGGTGGGTGTTCAATGAAATATATTCTAAGAGCTCAGGCCGTACATGGGCTGGCAGCTGGGTGACACTTTAGGCGTAATTGAGTGGATTAGCCGTGATCAATAGCTGCCTGCACTCCACGCAGAAATGTGATTTAGGGGAGGTTTTCTGCACTCCTTGGCCTCCCCCCCTGCCCCCCCACTGGGCTTTATTCTAGTAGAGCTCTTCGTTAATGGCAGTTGAGTCCTAACTGTGCCTTGTTCATGTCTTTGGTACCAAAATGGGTATGGTTTGGTTAGGAGGACATGGCTTTCCACCATAGCAATACCAGAGGCCCTGGCTCAGCCAGTAAGCAACTGGAATCTAAATCAATTAAGCCCTGTAGCATTAGGTGAATGGCGAGAAATCACCGACTGATATTCCCCAAAGTGAATTACCCTCCTGCCTCCGACTGTCTGGCTCCCTGCTTCAATTTATTTACTTGCAGTATCTTAAGGATGTTGACGTAGGCGTCACCAATGTAAGGTTTGAGTTGCAAGTCCCATTTAATATTTACAAGTCAATCATTTTGACACTAACCATAATACAGTGGTACCTTGGTTCTCGAACTTAATCCGTTCCGGACTCCGGATCGAATCCTAAAAAGTTCAAGTTCTGATCAAATGTTTCCCAGAAGAAATAATGGAAAACCAATTAATTGGTTCCCGGCCCCCCAAAATTACAATATTTTAATTTAAGCATTTAAACACAAAATGAACAGGATAAAACAAGAGCATTTTTTTTCTTAATGGCTTCCAAAACGATAAAGATCTTATCCCAGCATTACCCCTGTGCCACGCCCCCTCGTTAACCTCGTGTGGGATCCCCATGAGATTGGCTGTTTCTGGTTGTTGTCATTAGTCCTCTGTATTAAGTCCGCGTTTCAGTTTGTTTCCCCAGTCCGGTCATTGGGT
>JAODJU010000045.1:16615594-16628825 GCA_026776725.1 Gnathonemus echidnorhynchus
GTGTTCTCTCTCTCTTCTGCAGACACACGGAGGATCTCATCGTCACCCCGTTTGCTCAGGTGAGTCCCGGTGATGTCATGTTCACCGGCGGGGTGCCTCGATAGACGCGCTGAATCCCGAAACACGTTATCTCACTGCCGCTTATCTCTCCCTCTCTCTCCTCTGCCCTTAAAAGGTGTTGGCCAGTCTACGAACTGTAAGAAGCAACTTCACCATCCTAGCCAATGTCACCACACCTACCGCCAACAAGTCAGTACCTTCCTGTCTATCACGGTACCCGAAGTCCCGCCCCCTCCTGTCGCCATCCTATCAGCCTTGCTGTCCATGTCTCTCTTAAATCTAATTGGTTTGTCGTTGTCCCACCCCTTTCCTCTGTAGCTCCCACACATGTGCTCATGCCATGGGCCAGTTGTTTACACACAGTGTTATGTTTTTGTTTTTTTTTTTTGGGGGGGGGGGGCAAATATTCCTCTATGTAGAGCAGATTTTTATGAAGGGACACACCGACGAGCAACAGACTCACACAGAAAGCAGAGACCAAAAAATGCACCAGGAGACAGCAAGACAAGACGGCTGATGTTCAGGCCGCTCCTGAATCAGACGGCCCGTACGGGACGAGCCTGTTTGGCCTGCTGTGGCTCCCCAGCCGTGACACTGAGTGCCGCTTTTGACGTGATGGGAACATTAATGCTGCGGTTCTCTGAACACGGAGCAGAACTGCGGGATTTCCCAGATGGGACTCTGAAAGAGCCGACTGCCAAGACCGACCAGAACCTCATTTATATTTGTATTTATATCTGTAACATATTTTAAAAAGATACTGTGCAGGTATTATTGTTATTATTGTTATTATTATTATCATTATTATTATTATTGCATAAATTAAGGAGCATGACTAGCAGATAATTACAAATCTCAGCCAACACAAGCACTCATAAACACAACAATGGTATCGAATTCTGAAAACTAACATGACCTTCAGAGAGACCGAAAAACGAGACACCAAAATAAAGACAGAGCTGTGAAGGAGGGAAACGGCGAAAGGCACCAACCAGGGCCGGGGATGAGGATCGGACCAGTAACTGGCCTCGCACCGCAGAACCGGGCTCTCGCCATCTACATCCCAGCAGGGCACCAGCATTATTAAACACCCTGCGGGGTGCCGCAGGGGGAGTGGGGGCGGGGGTTGGCAGGGGAGCAGTCCACGCCGCATGCGTAGCGTGTCGCTACTGGGACCTTTATGTTGGACAGAGTATGAGTGGGTGAAGGAGGAAAGGAGGGAAAGAAGGAAAAGAAAAAGAGGAGGAAAAATATAAACAGCAATGTAAATAATAGCCAATGGTGAAATATGATGCCAAACTTAGGTGTTGATCAGCCTGTGGGGGAATCGCCCTTCCCGCTGGGATGGGTTAGCCCACCCCCCTGAGGGGATTCCCTGCCCTCTGGGGAATCACCCTCCCTGCTGGACTGGGTTAGCCCGCCCTCTGGGAGGGATTCCCCACCCTCTGAGGGGATTCCCCGCCCTCTGGGGGATCACCCTCCCTGCTGGACTGGGATTCCTTCACCCAATGGTGCTGATCCCCCTGCCCTGTGGTGGTAATCCCCCCGTCCACTGGAGGGATTCCTGTGCCTGTTGGTGCTGATCCCTTATCACACTGCATATACTGTTAAAAAAATTAAAAAAAATTGATTGAGCAGCACAAGGCCGGCCGACATATAATCAAACACCCACATTTCAAAGCTTCAAAGCCTTAATTGTCTCTCAGCCAAACCACTGAGGCAGCGCCTCCGTCCTTGACTGGCGGCCCTCCCCACAGCGGCTGTGTCCACAGCATTGATTCACCGAAGCGGGGTGGCGACCTGCGACGGCGATGGGGGGAGGGGCGGGAATCAGGTGTAGGGGCCAAGCGCGATGGCGAATTAGCGTCTAATCAGGCTTAATGATAGCGCGCAAAATCTGTTAGCGGTAGGCGGCTCAGGGGCAGCGTGTCGGAGAGGCCCAGGGGGAGAGGGAAGGGGGTCTCAGGGTGGGAGGGACTGGTGACGCAGCCGGGACACATCTGAACACCTGGTTCAGAAATGCTGGCTTCCAAGCACACTGGATGTGGACTGGAATGCAGGGCTTTCCTGACCCTTTTCAAGGCCCAAAGCAAAATTCGATTAACCGAGTTGTCATTTGTCATCTTCCTTCACATTCTCAAGGGTGATCAGATGGGGGGGGCGCCCTCTGGTGGCCTCTGGGTGCTAAGCAGCCACTAATATCACTAATGCCTTCAGCCGGCTCTGCCGGAGTGGCACAGAACCAGCTAGACTGGGTTTCCCTTGAAAATTTTATGTATAAACACTGACTTAATAAGCAGCTGGCTGGAACATGAAACTTTTCACCGACGGTCACATCTGGGGGGAGAAGCAGCTTGAGGCACAGGAAGCTGGATTCTAGCTGTGAAACATGGGGAGTCCATCGCCGCTTTTGATATGAGCGAGATGGTTACACAGTACTGCCGTCACTGTGCCTTTAGGCGGAACATCTGCAGGTGCAGGAGACCTGAAGCTCTGCAGAGACAGCCGGAGGTCAGGCAGCAAGGCAGAGGAAAGAGCAAGTGAACTATGAGAGGTCTCAGATGCTGCTGGGTCTCTGCATTCCCCGACAAAACATGAAGGAATGATTTTCTCTTTTCCACCAGCAGAGGGAGACAAACACACCTACATCCCTCTCACACACACAGTAGTCACACCATAAACCCTTAGGGGTTTAGCTGAACACCTGACTATAGATGTGCCCCCCCCCCTTTCATCCATAAGGTGTACTAACATGGGCTATGCATGCAAAACAAGGCGAACCAGAAACTATTCAGCACATCAGTTAAAGCTGGTATTGTTCATATGAAGGAGTGTAGCGTTAAAACTAGTTTAAATGACTCCCCCCTCACACAAGTCCTTTTATGCAAATAAATATTGTTGGAAGTATAAATTATGCTTTCTGTTTGGTCTCCAGCATGTTATCTGATTTTTTTTTCTCCTCGGGTGTAATACTGCTTGTGTCCACAGGAGGACCCCTCTGGGAAGCACACCTACGGTTCCCAAGGCAACGCTTTCCGGTAGGTTTAACCCTCTGTACCAAACACTCAGCTGAAGCAGCCTCTCTCACACACACCTGTGTACTGAGGTGCAGTCTGATATACAAACACACACATAATCCACACTAAAGCCCCACCAACAGACCATTCTCCCTGTAGAGAAGTACAATGTGTGTGTGTCTGTGTGTGTGTCTGTGTGTCTGTCTGTCTGTGTGTCTGTCTGTCTGTCTGTGTGTGCGTCTGTCTGTCTGTGTGTGTGTCTGTCTGTCTGTGTGTGTGTCTGTGTGTGCGTCTGTCTGTCTGTGTGTGTGTCTGTCTGTGTGTGTGTCTGTGTGTGTGTCTGTCTGTCTGTGTGTGTGTCTGTATGTGTGTCTGTCTGTCTGTCTGTGTGTCTGTGTGTGCGTCTGTCTGTCTGTGTGTGTGTCTGTCTGTCTGTGTGTGTGTCTGTGTGTGTGTCTGTCTGTCTGTGTGTGTGTGTGTCTGTCTGTCTGTGTGTGTGTCTGTCTGTCTGTGTGTGTGTCTGTATGTGCTATCCCATCGTGTCTGTCTCCCCCATAGAGAAACACCAGCTGGCATTGCTTGCGTCTGCGTTTGTCTGCGCGCGTGTCAGTGTGTGTATCCTTGTGTGTGTCTGTGCTTGAGTCAGTCTGTGCATCTGTGTGTCAGTGTCCCTGTGTGTATCTGCGTATCAGTGACCCCCCCACCCCCGCTGTTTCTCCTCCCCCCTCACAGAGGAGACGTACCAGCAGCTTGCGCGTGAGACGCTTGAGGAGCTCGACTGGTGTCTGGACCAGCTGGAGACAATCCAGACACATCGCTCTGTCAGTGACATGGCCTCCACGAAGGTACTGATCAGTATGATGGCGCTGGACCACACCCTCTACCAGAACCACATACAGAACTGTTTACTGTATCAGGTTTAGAACCCTCTATTGCACCATCTACCGGAACCACATACAGAACCGTATACTGGATCAGGTTTAGAACACTCTGTTGTACCCCCTAACAGAACCACATACTGTATCAGGTTTAGAACCCTATATTGTACCCTCTAACAGAACCACATACAGAACCATATACTGGATCAGGTTTAGAACACTCTGTTGTACCCCCTAACAGAACCACATACTGTATCAGGTTTAGAACCCTATATTGTACCCTCTAACAGAACCACATACAGAACCATATACTGGATCAGGTTTAGATCCCTCTATTGTACCCTCTAACAGAACCATATCCTGCACAAAACCTGTCACCCCAAACCTTCTTGCTAAGCAGAATATAACATTAGCAGTCATTAATAAGCATTAAATCCTGCATCGTGCCTGAACTGTAAGTCCAAAACCCCGCTACATAAACAATATACACATCGAGCTTTCTAGTTACATGTGTGTGTGACTGTGTGTGTGGGTGCGTGTCTGACTCACAATGTGCATGCGTGCACACATCAGTAATCTGTGTGTGCAGTGTGTGTGTGTGTGTGTGTGTGTGAGTGTGTGTGTGTGTGTGCGAGAGAGCAAGAGAGAGTGTGTCTGTGTGTGTGGTTTTATTATGTAATAAAGAGAGATGTGATAGCATTTCTGCATGTATGTCTCCATACTTGTGAGACAGAGAGGTTGAAAATATGTCTAAGCTGGTGTGTGTGTCTGTGTCTGTGTGTATGTGTGTTTGTGTGTGTGTGTGTGTGTGTGTGGATAATGTTTACATTACATTGTGGAGACCAAATGTTCCCCACAATGTAATAAAAACATGTTATTTTGACGTTGTGGACCATTTTCCAGGTTCAAAGATCTCTGAATGCAGTCAAAAAAAGAAAAATGTTAAAAGTCTCGTATTTTGTTTGGTTACTTATGGTTAAGGTTAGGGCTGAGTAGGGGTTAAGGTCATCATATTGCAATTAGAGTTTTCCCCATAGAAATTAATGGAGATATAATTACAAACCTGTGTGTGTGTGTGTGTGTGTGTGTGTGTGTGTGTGTCAGGATGAGATGCAGGTGAGAGCAGGCTTTATGGATGTGGGAGCCAGATATGGAGGAGGATAGATAGGGGGCTGGGGGTGGAGAGACAGACGGGGAGAGTGCAAGGAGCGGAGACAAAAGGGAAAAAGCTGGGAGAGATGGAGAGGACAGGGGGAGGGGGAGAGGGTCCTGATGCTGATGTCTGACTATAACCTTGGTTGCTATGGAACAGTAGCAAGCTCTGCCCTTCCCTGTGAGCCATTGGCTGGACGCCACGGCCACCAGGCATGAGATCCGGACTCTGACCAATGACGGCAGAGCTACTCTCCTCACCGGCTCGCAGTCTTAAAGAGACAGAGCGCAATTCAGTTGTGTTTTTCCGGGAGGGGGCAGGGCGTAGGCAGAGCCACAGTTTGGCGGGGGTCTGCCTCAGGACATGGGCAGGCATAGCGCGGCAAGCAATTACTCTGCGCCGGCAGCCGATCAGAGCCTCGTGGAGCCACATTGCGAGATGGATTAAGCAGGAGCACGCAGCTGCGGGTTCACGCACGCACACACGCACGCACACGCACACACAGCGGCACGCATGCACGGGCACGCTCCTTGAGCGCGCACCCGCTCTCACACGCACACACACATACACACACACACACACATGCGCACACACACACACACACGCGTGCGCGAGTGCGCTGGCTGATTAGCCAGCGTTACAGCAGCAAATCCAGGGGAACGGAAAAAATCACATAAAAACGGAAGAGGAGAATCGGCCCTGTTGGGAGAAAGACGCCGTAGCGGCTCCGGGAGAAAGCAGGGTGACTGGCAGGAGCCCGACTCGGAGAGCGAGAGGGAGACTGCGGCAAGAGCGCGGGGGGAGCCAGGGGAGGATGGCGGGGAGGTGAAGGCCCATCCCCCGGCGGTGTGCTGTGGGGGGGGAGACGCACAGAGGCTGTTTTTCCGGACCGTAGGTGCACCACCGCCTCCGTCGCTCCGTGGCCCGAACCCGCACCTCTCTCCTTCCGCGGTGCCCTTCAGACGCTCCATCGCTCTTGCCGCTGCGCTCCATAACCCCCCCCCAACACCTGCTATACCCGGCGAGGCCTCCGGGAGGCGCCGTCGAAGGGGGCAGCCGGGCTTTTTTTCTGTCGGGATGCCGTGCAATGTCTTCACCAGCGGGCTCTGGCGGGGGGCCCGGCTTTCGGGTTATGACGGGGGGCCCCGTTCCTGGATCGGGGTCCGAACCCGGTGCTTGGGGCTGTGAGGTTCCCTGACGGCGTCTGTAGGGGGCGACTCTGAACGCCGTCAGGTTGTTTTTTTGCTGCCAATTTTTTCGACTCCTCTCTTGGTTCTCCTGCCTCTCCAAACCCCCCCGGGGAGGCCATCGTTCTGGAGTGCCCCACCCCAGACCGCTGCGGCCTCCTTCCACGGACCCGGACCACACCCACATGCGGCTGGGGCCCCAGGACGGCCCCGCGGCCCCTGCACTACTGCTCTGCCTGCCTGTGCCAGTGCGCCGCCCCGCCGGGCCCCCAGAACATGGGCGTGGCGGAGGACCCGGCCAGCTCGCCCCGCACCTCCCCCATCCCGGAAGCGTATTCATCCAGCTGCAGCCCCCTGCGCTCCAAGGGCGGCCCCGAGCGGGAGCTGGGTGCGGCGGCTGGAGGGGTGGGTGGACCCCCGGACCGCATCCTGGACGGGAGGGGCCCGACCTCCGAGGTGCGCCGGATGCCCCTGGTGGACTTATTTTGTGAGACCTGCTCCAAACCGTGGCTCATTGGCTGGTGGGACCAGGTAGGGCTGGACAGGGCGGGGCAGGGCGGGGCATGTGGGTGGATAATGGCTGGAGTGGGCGGAGTAAGATGGAGTGGGTGGGGCTACTGTGTGGGGGCGGGACCAAACACCTCCGTGTGGTCGAGGTTGTGCATGTGTGGGTCTGGTGCTGCTGCTCTTTCCCGAGATTAAACTCATACCCAAAGCATCAGTTAGGTCATTTCTAAGTCTGTCTGTCAGCTGATAGAAGCAGCACATGGCGTGCTCGTGCTTCTGTTGGGTTTTTTCCACCCCCCTTGTTTTCATTGGCTACTTGTTTGCAGAGAATCTGCCCCTCCCCCTCCCCCCAGTCGCTCTGTACCTGAAGCTGTCCTTGCAGGGACCCCGGCCGCGCTCACAGATCCAGTTCCGTTTAGGATGATCTGATCCTGCTGGCAGAGCTGCACCTGTTTTCGGATGCTTGGCAGATCTGCCGCGTTCTTCTCTCGCTCCCCCAGTCAGCCTCCTCCTGTCGTCCCCAAGGCAGACGTCATTGTCCCCAATCTCCGTTCGCCGTCCCGAGCCTTGCTTTACGCTTTATGACCTTCTGACCTTCATGGTCCTCCAAGCCATGTTCCCCTACCCCATGAGCACCTGGGGTTTAGGGTGTCACTGAGTCATGCCGACTGACTCTGCTTCTTCTCCCATGCTGTGACTCCTGACTCTTAGCAGGACTCAGTCTTTTTATTTACATTGGATCAGGTTTGTTCCTTTGATTTAACTTACTAGGGAGAAACACCACCCTCCATCCGCCCAGTTTGTCTTTAGGTACCACATCGCATCATCTCATGTCCCCAAACAGGCTCTCCAGAACATTCTGGACATTCAGAATTCTGCAGCTAGCTGTGGCTGTGGGGTCATGTGACCCCACCCAGCACCCAGGACACCTGCCTCTAACAAAACCTGTGATCAGAACACTCAGAAGGAACTCCCACACCCTGCTAGCCCCGAGGTCCAGGATGTGGCCCCAGAACTTTGTGTCCCTCCCGGGACGGAACTCTCATAGTCCTTAAAAGTTCTGGTGCGTACTAAGAGACACCCTGTACCTCCCGATGGCTGCAGATGCCTCCACTCTTTGTCTGTTTTTATGTAAGACTGCAGTAAATCCTTGATGGAAGTGAATATGAGGATTTTCCATCACAAGGATGCAAAATAAAACCATTGTTTGGAAGTAACTGATTGCAGATTACTCTGAATCGTGTAGTTAACTTAACTAGTACCCCATGATGTCTATTGGTGAGATGTTTGGAACCTGAACGTATGGACGTCACCGGTCTGGCTCTTGGTGCCGTCCGTGACCTGGCTTTGGTGCTCAGGCTTGTTTTGGGACCGGATATTGGCAGCATGGGTTTTGTGGTCCTAACCCCTGGCAGCATGACTCAGCTTTTCCAGAACGTGTCTTTGTGTTCGAGCCATCATACCTGAGCGGTCAGGTTCTGTGCCCTGTGCTGTCCGTTCCCCACGTTAGTGTGACGCCTGTATCACTACACTGTGTCAATGCGTTCCTTGGCTGTGCTACAGGAGCTGTGTAACCAATATGTGTCTGTACAGCCTGACTGTGTCAATAAGCCCAAGTGTTTTTATTGTGTTATTGGGTTAGAATATGCTGCTGTTGTTCCTGTGTTTGTATAGCCTGTCTGTGTAAAACAGCCTGTGTTAATCAGCAGTCTACCCATGTCATAAAAACCTGTGTTAATCAGTAGTCTGAGTTACATCGCATGAGTTATTAGTGATCTGCCTGTATCATAGGGAGTTAATTAACAGTCTGTCTGTGTTGTACAGCCTGGGTTAATTATTGGTCTGACTGTGCTCTTCAGCCTGTGTTAATTATTAGTCTGTATTGTACAACATGATAATGGACGGTTTGTCTGTATTGGACAGGCTGTGTTAATCAAGTGTCTGCCTGGGACATGCAGCCGGTGTTAATCACCAGTATGTCTGTGTCATACAGCCTGTGTTAATCAGCAGTCTGCCCATGTCATAAAAGCCTGTGTTAATCAGCAGTCCATCTGAGGCATGCAGCCTGTGTAAATGGCAGTCTGCCTGTGTCATACAACCTGTGTTAATCAGCAGTCTGCCCATGTCATAAAAACCTGTGTTAATCAGCAGTTCATCTGAGGCATGCAGCCTGTGTAAATGGCAGTCTACCTATGTCATTCAGCCTCATTTACTCATCAGTCTGCCTGTCTGTCATACAGCCTGCATTAATCAGAAGTCTGCTTAGATCATACAGTCTATGTAATTGACAGTCTGCCTGTGTCATACAACCTGTGTCATCAGCAGTCTGCCTATGTAGTACAGCCTGTGTTAATCAGCAGTCTGCCTGGGACACACAATCGATGTTAATAATCAGTATGACTGTGTCAAACAGCTTGTGTTAATCAGCAGTCTGTCCATGTCATAAAAGCCTGTGCTAATCAGCAGTCTGTCCATGTCACACAGCCTGTGTTAATCAGCAGTCTGCCCCTGTCATACAACCTGTGTTAATCAGCAGTCTGCCTGGGACACCCAATCGATGTTAATAATCAGTATCCCTGTGCCATACAGCTTGTGTTAATCAGCAGTCTGTCCATGTCATACAGCCTGTGTAATCGGCAGTCTGTCTGTGACATACAGCCTGTGTTAATCAACAGTATGCCTGTATTACACAGCTTGTGTTAGAATGACAGTTATCCTGACTTCTCTGATTCTGACAAATTCCTGATTGCTGTGCTCAGTCATCACAAGAAACTTGACCCTAGAATGAATTCTTTCGCCCTGCACTCACGCCCACCTGCATCTCCTTGTCCCTCCACTTCCTCACAATATTCCCTCACAACCTTCACACCTCCTGTGGTCGCTATGGAAACAGCTGCTGTCATCTGCCGCATGTAAATTAATGCCCCCCCCCCCCCAAAAAAAAAAAAAAACACATATACGTGCCGTGCAGACTCGGCGTGCCTTGACACGAAAGCACACCTGCATCGAGGCCACAGACTTATGTAACCATGGCGATATAATGACAGCAACATCAGCACCACTAAAACGTCAACGGAGCGAGGCAGAGAGGTTTGCAGTGATGTGCTGACCCCAGGTTCAAAGGCCTGGCAGGGTAATACCTATTTAAAACATCTGCTATGCCTGTATCTGCCAGGTTGAGGAGCCCTGGATCTGCTACGTCATAAGCCTGGTGAACGTTACCTTCTGCCATAAGCAAGCAGGCTGTCTCTCTGCTGATAGGACCAGTCAATAGGACAGGAAATGAGATGGTTCCCAAACACCTTTCAGACTGATACCTCTCCCCCTGATTGCCCTAGACAGTTGACCCAGCGGGGCTCTCTGCTTACATAACGGCTTTTGTTTCAGTGCTACAACTTTGGATCTCAGTGCAGAGCTGCATACGCTTCTCTGTTCTGGAGGGTCTCCTCGTTGGCCAGCGTGTCGTGCTTTTTGTCTCGAGGCGTCACGTCATTGTCGCAGGCTTGTGCGTTTCTGTCGAGTTTCTCCCCATGGTCAACAAAATGGCGTCACTGTGTCAATTGTGAAGTCAGGTAGGTTTTAGAAGGCTGGCAGTGTTGGGAATGTGGGTCAGCTTTGGGTTGAATGGACTCTGAGTTTCCCCGAGATACAAAGGTCATCCTCGTTCAGCTGGAACCTGAGGGACGTCAGAGCAGCTCCACTGATCTCTAAACGGCCTGGTTTCTTACTCCGTGTTTTGTAAGGAAGTCGATCTTCATGTTTCTTTGGGATCAGTTAAACGATACATTGATTAAACTACAGCTCCTGTCTCGGCGGGATTCGCTTGCGGCTCAATATAATGTTAACCTCTTTTAATTTACAGACAAAAAAATGGCTCATTTATTACTTATTGAATGGAAAGAACTGTAAGTATGTTACCGTGGTTACAGAGAAGCGCTGTTTATTTGATGCAGAGGGCCCATTAAGAGTAGCTCTGTGTTAGTTTCATATTTGGCTAATCGACTGGAAAGTCCGTTTCAGAACATAGTGTTCATAGTGACCAGCAGTGGCGTCATCCTTGATCGGAAAATATCAAAACCAAAGTCTGAGAGGTTATCTTGGGGGAAGTTTTGGACGTCTGCAGGGGTCTACAGGCAGAAGACAAAAAAATGGAAGTCAAGGTCGCTGAAAGGTCACCAATTGGGCTGCTGAGCCGGGCCACCATGGCGCACGGAAAATGCTGAAACACTGCGGATGCTTTTGGAAGTTATGGCGTTGTGGTAACTGAAAGGGCAAGGGATTATGGGTAACTGGCCTCACGCTACACAGGCCAGTTGCCCCAGGAAGTATTTCACTGTACCTGCTCTTGTCCGTTCGTTGTGAAGGACTGCTCAGCTTGCCTCTGTAGGGTTATCAGAGTCCACTGCTGTTTCCACTTGCCTTGTCTTCTCCGCTTAGATGATAATGTCATTGGCCCATCAGACATTACAGGTGTCCACAGCCCTCTGTGGACACACACACACAAGACGGATGGTTCAGCCTGCCCGCACTCCTCATACTCGACAAGAGGACAGCTGTGAAAAAAATTAGCATGTTTCACACGTCTCTTGTGTGCACGCGCTCGCTAGACGCCTCTAGTATTCCAGCGTCGCCTTTTTTTTTATTATTACTTTTGTGTAACATCCATCCATCTTCTAATCTCTCGGTTAGGGTCATGCGGGGGGCATGGAACCCGTCCCAGGCTGCATGGGGGACACATGGCTGGGGCACCACCCTGGAAGGGATATTTTTTCGTAGCTGAAGGTGCTTAAACCAGTGTACAGAAAATTTGAGCTGAGAAAACACAATCCAGGCAGAATTAGGACATTACCTGCTATTGTTCCTCCCCTCCTCCCCAGAAAAACACACAAAAATAAACCAGGATCTAGTTTGCAACGTGAAATAATTCCTTTTAGTCAGCTGCTATGAGGGAGGAATGTGAACTAACCACTGTGGTCAAGGTTAAAGACCGGGCACAATTAGGAATAATGTTTAAGAGAACTTAATTAGCAAAGACAGCGGAGAATATCTGATTGATGCTTTTAATAGCTGTAAATAATTAAATGAATTTGTGAATGTGCTCAGAGACAGTTCGTGAACTAGCAGCCAGGACACGGGGGACCTTTAATTGCTGCTGATGTATCCATCCTGAGCCCGGGGCCCATGGGTAAAACCCAACACCTCGTGAAATCGGCCAATGGGAGCGCAGCGACATCGAGACCCGTCCACCAATCCCCAGGGACTTCGGGCACATGTGCAGTCACCCCTGCGGTCTTGCGTAGGCGGCCGGCAGGCTGACCCCGATCACAGCCGGAGGACATGGTGCTGTGAAGGCGTTCAGGAGGACCAGAAGCAGGATGCAACTCCTTCGCTTCGATTCCATAAAGACATTAACCCTTATCATGTAGTTTAATGGCACATTTTATCAATTAGCATTAGCCATGTAGCATCATGTTTTTCCCTAAGCAGCCCCTTGATGTGTTTACTGGTGATGAAGATAATCAGCCACTATCTGTGCTGTTTCGATGCTGTCCTTCTCCGCTGGCTCCTCTCAGGGCTCCGAGAGCCGGTGTGGAGTTGAGGCGTGACCTTGAGAAAGGTCAGAGACACCCAGCTTAGCGCTGGTTCCGCTCTCAGACTGTCATCCAGCCAGCCAGCCCCTCTCCCAGCATGCCTCAAGACTGACTTTGAGGATTCGGTTGCTAGGGAAACCTGTCTGTTACCATGGAGATTATTCCGTGCAGATGGATCGGTCAGTAGAACAGAGAACTTGTCCAAGGGGTCTCGCCGAAACTCTATTGTGTGTGTGTGTGTGTGTGTGTGTGTGTGTGTGTACATGTATGTGCATTGTTTGAGTATGACCTAATATCCTCCCGGAAGCATTAATGAATTTACACACGTCACTAATGAGATGTAATACAGGAACACGGAGGGAAGACTGATCCCACAAAGAGACAATTTAATGAGAACAGATATTACAGGCACGGAACAAGACAGCAGAAACACAGTGTCCTCCATATAACCATATAAGGTGCATCAGCATGCAGGGTACATCGGGGACACACCTGACACAGACGGGAAAGGGTCAGCCAAACTCCTAATCCTGACCTACCAGCTGGGGTATGTTATGACTGAAAGCAACATCTCAGAATAAAACCTTCAAAAAAACAGGTGCCACACCAAAGCCGTATTATCATTAAATAAGAAAGAAATGTTTATTGCAATAAACCAAAAAGAAGTGATGAAATTACGACTAGGATTGCGCATTTTTAGCACGCAACGGCATAAGAATCTCGTCGCGTTACTGCAGGCAGGGACGGATTACGGACCGGGTCAGCGGGGCCGCTGCCCAGGGGCCCTTGGGGTGCAGGGGGCCCGTGGGGCCCCTAGCCCAAAACAATTTGCAACGCT
>JAODJU010000045.1:16631954-16645281 GCA_026776725.1 Gnathonemus echidnorhynchus
AACTGGTTTTCAGTTAATTTACCTGGTAAAATAAAGTTTAAATAAATTACATAAATGCTCTAATAGTACACGTAAGTGGTTTATATATTGTTAGTTACTGTAATGTTGCGCTGCTTTATATCTTTAATCGTCCAGTCTGTGAAGAGATTATTTTGCCACTGAGGCTATTCCATTGGTGCGCCCCCCCTGCAATACCTCTGTGCCCCCCTAGGGGGGCGCGCCCCCCAGTTTCGGAACCACTGCCTTAAGAGGACAGAGGTTCTTTGAGGGAATACAGGTATGAATTGCAGAATTCTGCTGCTCAGATATGGAGAGCTGAAATGGCTGTTTGCCACCTTGTGGCTACATAAAGTAGTGACAAAACATAGAGCTGGACCAGAATTTCAAGGTTAAAACTTTTCGTAATGAATTTGTGAAAGATATTTTTGATTTTTTTTTAGTTATTGAAATACTTTGGAGGGACTACCAGAAAAGACATGGTCAGTTTTTATCTTAATCTACTAAGTGAGTCTCATTCTTTATAGAGGTTATAGTATTAGGTTTGTAGTGGTGATTCCATTTTATCCTTGAAACGGCATCTTGTCAGCAGTGACGCTCGCGCTGAGAGGGATGTACTGTCTAACGGGTCGGGTGGGATGTTGGTGGTGATTGATAACTGGCTGCAGGCGTAGTATTTGTTAGTGATGTATAGCTTTGTTTCTCTCTTATGCGTTTGGATTTCAGCTGTGCTCCTCTTTTGAAGTGCATTCTCAGCCCACTTTTGAGGACTGTAACCCAAAAAAGAAAAAAGTTTTAGCACTGTTCCCCTTGACCTATAAATAAAGTTACTATTTTGAATAGCCTCTGAGTCAGTACCATTGCTCGTGTACTTCTATCACTTTCAGCTCGACGATCTTCCTAGTATTTTAGAAGCGACTTTGATTGTGATCTGTCTTGAGGCAAACCCTCTTTAATCATGGGATATTTTTATTATGGCGATTGGCTGCTTGTGGTCTGGATCCCATGATGGCTAATGCTGTCACCTCTCATATCCAGGGTTATGGGTTTATAATCCCACCCCCAGCTCGGTGTGTGTTCCCTCCCGTAGACTAAAAGCATGCACTTGGTGTAATCAGTTACCGAATCAAATCTTGTGGTCGGCAGAGTGATTTCACCGTTGGGCCCTGGAACCTGCAATTGCATCAGGAACTGACCCTGCTTTCACAAAATATATGTTGCTGTAGGCTGAGGTGCCTGATTCTAAGTGATACTGACCATGCAGTGATTGGTGGTGCCTCAGGATCAGTTGCCCTCCTAGGATTTTCACACCCTACATATGGAGCTATGATTGATTAGCATCCCTGGCTTCCCGTTCCCTCTGGTATCTTTAAGGATGGACTTCAGGCTTGCTCTGGCGCTGCACCGTATCGTCGAAGTTGGATGGATAATTGCGAGGATCAGATTTCTGAACAAACTGCTCTCTTTACCCGCATAATTTTACAGCGTTGGGGTAAAGTAATGCATTAAGGCACCTTAGGAAAAGCTGTGAATCAGTAGGAAACATGAGCTGTAGCGCGGCTGGCAGAAATGGAACAGACATCCATCGCCATGAACACAAGCACCTCCACCGGCTTCAGGTGTCACATCAGCCAGTTCCAGAAGCTGCCACCGGGGGGAGATGTTGCTGTGTTTCAGTGACATAGTGTGTGACAGTGGCTGCCCGTCCTGGTCACGGTGTGACAGACCAGTAACGCTGAGCTCTTAAGCTCTCTAGTGCTGTTTACTATTTGATCTGGCTTTATCACGCGGCCTGTTCTCATTTATTTCCCTCTTCATGTGGCCCTCGGTGTAACGTCCCTGTTTTCATATTTTGTGTGCAGAAAGGAACACTCTTCTGCACTAATGCTGTAGTCAGTATTTCACCCATGAATTGAACATTCTGGCTTTAGCCAAAGATCTGTAAGGTCATACATAAATGTTCTAGGTTACGACCTGAAAAATCAAAGTTAACGGACATTTGGGTGTTTTAGGAGAAATGGTTGCATAGTGGTTGGTGACAGCAGATATCATCTTACCACAGCAGCAGCTTTGTGAGTACTGGTGTGTCACCATCGGACAGCATTTCCCATCACGGTCCTTGGGGACCCTCAGTCCACAATTCCCAGTCCTTCCCATTTCCCAGTAGGACAGGAACGTGGGCTGTCCGGGGGTCCTCGAGGACTGGCTTGGGAAACGTTGCTGTAGGCTAACGGTAGACTCCGTAGCAGGGGATGGTCGGGCTGAGTCCCGTACGCTCTGTGGTCACTTTATTAGGTACACCAGCTTGTTAACAAAACCGGTCCGCTCCAGCAAACAGCCAGTCGTGTGGCTGCAGCCGAATACGCGTGGGGGGGGGTCAGTAGGCTGACTCATGGCTGAGGTGCCTGATTCTAAGTGATACTGACCATGCAGTGATTGGTGGTGCCTCAGGATCAGTTGCCCTCCTAGGATTTTCACACCCTACAGCAGGGGTGGCCAATCTTATCCGCAAAGGGCCGGTGTGTGTGCGGGTTTTCGCTGCAACTCCCTAATTAGGTCACTAATTAGAGGACTGATTGGCTGAAGAGTCCTCACACCTGGGTTTGAACAGTTGACCTACAGGTTATCCCAAAAACCTGCATACACACCGGCCCTTTGCGAGTAAGATTGCCCACCCCTGGTGTATAATGAACCTACTGGGTCATGGTGCCAGAACAACAGTAACACCCATTTTTTAACTAGTGTGTACATACTGCAACAATGCCACACTAGGTTTAACAAGCAATGTCACACTACGTTTAAAGAGGAACATGGAAAATTTGTAGGTAGTTTTCTTGTGATTGTCCATGACACTCCAAAAAGTTGTTTCCCAATCGCACGGCCCCTGAGGAGAACGCCAAACTGAGTCACCTGATCTGCCAACACAGACTCAGAGCTGGCACTGATGTACAACGATGAGTCGGTCCTGGAGAACCACCACCTTGCCGTGGGCTTCAAACTGCTGCACGAGGAGAACTGTGACATCTTCCAGAATCTGACCAAGAGGCAGCGACAAAGCCTGCGCAAGATGGTCATTGACATGGTGAGCCTGTCCATCACATAGACTGTCTAATGGAAGTCAGAATGTCCTTCCTCATCATCTCCACTGTTTCCTCCATGACTGCTCCTTCTGCAGGTGCTGGCGACAGACATGTCCAAGCACATGAGTCTGCTGGCTGATCTGAAGACGATGGTGGAGACCAAGAAAGTGACGAGCTCAGGAGTGCTGCTGTTGGACCATTATACAGACCGCATACAGGTGAGACCACTGGGCATACAGACTGTATAGGGGTGAGACTGTCCATTACAAAGACCATATAGAAGGCAGACCGTATAGAGGTGAGACTGTCCATTACAATAACTGTATAGTGGTGAGACTGTCCATTAGAAAGACTGTATGGATGTGAGACTGTCCATTATAGACTGTATATCGGTGAGACTGTCAATTACAAAGACCATACAGAGGTGAGACTGTCCATCACAAAGAATGTATGGAGGTGAGACTGTCCAGTACAGACCACATGTAGATGAGACTGCTCCATACGCAGACCGCACAAAGGACCTTGTGTATTTGTCCACTGAGTGTGTGTGTGACACGCAGGTGCTGAGGAACATGGTGCACTGTGCGGACTTGAGCAACCCCACCAAGCCACTAGACGTCTACAGGCAGTGGACCGAACGCATCATGGAGGAGTTCTTTAGGCAGGGCGACAAGGAGCGGGAGCGAGGCATGGAGATCAGTCCCATGTGTGACAAGCACACGGCCTCCGTGGAGAAGAGTCAGGTACTCACACATGCACACACATGCTCACTATATTCACAACACATGCTCACTATATTCACAACACATACCCACTATATTCACAAACAACTGCAGCTGCGTTAGGGGGCACTCTCCTACAATTTTATTTAATTGTTGATCATTAAGCTGAAATCACCAAATGAATGACAGAAGATGAGATGGTCTTGCACACTCACACACTACTTCATACGTTCACGGAAGCCCTCAAAGAAATCTGTGCTCACTGCTGACCTGTGCGCTTGTTGATGGTCCAGGTGGGATTCATCGACTACATCGTACACCCCTTGTGGGAGACCTGGGGAGACTTGGTGCACCCCGACGCACAGGACATCCTGGACACGTTAGAGGACAACCGCGACTGGTACCAGAGCACCATCCCGCAGAGCCCCTCGCCCCCACCAGACCTGGGGGACCCGCAGCTGGAAGGGTGCCTAGACAAGTTCCAGTTCCAGCTGACCCTAGAGGAACCGGACCAGAACCACCTGACTGAGGACTGCTGCGCTGAAGAAGAGGAGGAGGAAGAAGTGATGGAGGAAGAGGCAGAGGATGAGGCGGGCCCTGCACCTCCAGCAGAGTCCACGGGCGCCGAGGTGGGAAACACAAACTCCGACGGTACCCCTGAGGAAGAGGAGGTATCTTCCTCCCCGCTCGATGACTCATGAGGACCACCCTGGCCCGCAAACCCTGATTCTGAGGGTGGGAGGGGGATGGGCCGTCACGCCGTCATTTCAATCCACGTCCCTGTGCTTAAGGGAGGGGAAAAAAACAATAACAAGAACAAAACTTAATAACAGACGCTATTTTTTTTTCCAGAAAAGGGAACAACAATAATATTGTTAATATGATGTAATAGGATAGAAATGTTATTTACACAGAAACTGTAGAAATAATATTAATAACAGAAATGTTATTTACACAGAAACTGTAGAAATAATATTGATAACAGAAATGTTTTTTACACAGAAACTGTAGACTTGGAAGGGACTTGGAGCCCCTCTCGCAGGCATTTGGAGGGACAGCCGAGAGAGGAGGTTTCCGAAGGACCTTATTTTAAGGGGAAACTGAAGACATTTTAGTGCAATGAACACGACACTGATACACACAGTGCACACACACGATCAGGCAATACCGGTCACATACGCATATACATGCATTCCCACACTTTTAGACACGTGTGTGTTTGTGTGTGCATACAATGTATGTGTGTGCATGTGTATCTGTGTGCGTGTAGTGTGTGCGCAGACGAAGTTTGCACGCGTGTGTGTGAGTTATTGAGATTGGTGTTGAAATCGGATCCACTCATTTGGATAAAGCCATGTCTATAGGGACTATTAATAAGTATTAATTAATGGGTATTATTGGGTATAAAGTAATATTCATCCATATCTTACCCTTAAACTTGGTTCCCTGCAGCAAATCAATTGTTCGACTTTGAATGACACATTTTATGTATCCAAACAAGGGAAATAACAACTAAGGCAGTAATGAACTGAGAAAGACTAAGAGAGGGAGGGGCCTCTTTCCTACCCCTGGAGAGCCACCTGATTGGACGGCCATGTGCCTTTCTGACCACGCCTGCTCGACCTCCGACCCCCTGCGAGGCGATGCTCGTTGGGGCAGAGGCGCCAGTCGTGCATTCCCCATTGCAACCCCAGACACCCTCCTTCATTGTCTGTGTGTCTATTGTGATGCTTGGTCTCCGTGACGATGTCGTCACAGGTGACGCCTTTCACCTGTCCGCAATCACCTACAGGCCATGCTCTTTGAGAAAAACATGTTTTCCATGGAAGCTCTATTTAATTGTCCAGTTACAATTGTATTATAAAGAGTGGTGTCAGTTGTCTTTTAGCAATCAATCGTTTTATTTAATATTGTCGACTTTGATGGGCAAGTAGTCACAAACGCCGTTTTCCCAGATGGAAAGGAGAAACATGGACTACCAAAAAGGGAGAAATTAAGACCTTTCTTTGAACCTTGTGAAAAAAAAAACAATTTAATAGCATTGTTAGAATATGTTACCTTTAAAATGTACAAAACACAGAGTGTACTCACAAATAGACATATAAGAGTGTTTTGATCATTGCAATTGATTGTCATTATGGCATTATTACCAATTGGGACAGGATAAGCAGTTAGCAAGCAATATTGATTCAGACACATCCACACACCCCTGTCCTCCAGCACAGCCACTCAGTACATGCACAGATACACACGCACACCCTTTCTACACACCTCTACTGACCACCAAGCAGACAGAGGTTTTGAGAACCTTGGAAAGATACGTCGCGCTAGCATGCCTGAGTGGAAAGACTGTTTTTGGTTTTCTCGTCACTGACGCGTGTTGTATTAATCGGAGAGTGTTGGGCCAGTGTCACAGTGTGTATATACCAATTTTGTACGCATAAGTCTGTTTACACGCCATGTTGTGTATATCTGCTTAAGAAGGACAGACACGAGCCACGTGAAGACATGGCTGCTGTGCCAAGATGCTGCAGCGATGTCATGAGACTGTTAGCCTGTCGCATACTAATGAGCCCCCAGGTACAGAGGTGGAGGGGGGGATCTTATATTTATTGATGAATAAGGAAGGCGAAAATGTCTGGCAAATGTTAGTCTGTCAAATATCAGTAGTTCTGTCTATCACTGCCGCACGAGTTAGCCTATCTGGCTTGTCACGTAGATGATGCTTAGATTATTAATATAAATCATTAGAGACTAAATTTCCTGTCGGAATGTGTAGTTTCACTCCCATCAGTTCAATTCCATGGCTGTGTATCGCAGGTCAGGCCGATCTCGTAGATATGTATGTTTGGTGTGCATGTGTGTGCGCGCGTCTGTGTGTAGAGAAAATAACATCATGGGCCATCTGTTTTCAGCTGGTTCAGTGGCTCAGCTTATCTGAGCAGGTCTGTGATTGGTGGAATGGGACGCCTGAGTCACCGCTGGCTCTGTGATTGGTGAGGCGGGACCCCGAGGTCACCACTGGCCTGTGATTGGCAGAATGGTGATCAATCCCATGTGTACCCACCTGTCGTTCTATGGAATGTCGCTGTGTGCTTCTGTGGCTTTTTCTGTTTATCTTGTGAGCTATAAAAACAAACGAATATACAAATTGCCATTTAACACAATACTGTAGCAATTGTTTCTTACATATCGATAATTAATTAATTGATTGATTAATTAATTAGTTATTGATGTTCTTTTTAAATTATGAAAAGAAGACATGTTAAATGCCACAATACTTTTATTTGGACAGTTTGTGTACTTTTTTATTTTTGTATTATTTGGTTTAATGGTATGGAAGTTATTCAATTATTATGGTTGATATGAATAGTATCCTTATTACTGCTTGTTTGTATATATTGTAATAGACTGTAAATGAATAACTCTATAACTTCAGTGAACATCTATAACTATAGATTCAGTCTTTTTCTTCAGTCTGGTGATAAGATGGGGATTAATTATTGACATCTGAACCCTCATTCTCTCTGTCCTTGTCCCTCTTTCCTGATCTTTAACAGAGTATTTTTAATTTGTAAAAAAAAACGAAGAAAAACTTAAAAAACAAAGATGATGGAGTCACAAAACACTTTCTCTGTATCAGCACTTTATCCTCTGCAGGTCGGGGGTGGAAGGTGGGAGGAGTTTGGAGTGATGGCAGTAAGTGGGTGGGGCGAAGGATGGAAAAGGTAGGTGCGTGGGTGGAGCTTGCGCAAGGGCGGGGCCACGAAGGATGGGAAAGGTAGGTGTGGGAGTGGTCGGGGGCGGAGGTCCGTCGTGTCCTGCGCAGTACACACCCCTCGTGTGTCTCGCGGTGATACGCCCCCCCAGCTCCGTGCTCCCGGAGGACCGCGTCTTAGCCATCTTTTTTTAAATAATTGTTTTTCTCTAGCGTTCCCACATGATCTTAACTTCAGAGTTCCTCCATAATTGTGGTCTACTTGTCGAATTTGAGCTTTTGCTCATGTGTTACTCGTTCACGACTTTAAAAAATTACAAAAAAGCCTAAAGATGATTGTAATATCTGTAAATTATACTGCTTTAATGTGTAAAATGTGTTCCTGTTATTTTTTATTATTCTATTTTTATGACAATATTTTGGTTTTCTTTTGAGAGAACTGAGGTGTCATTTTGTGAATAAAATGCATCTAATAAGCTAATATCTATATGAAATAATGATATATCTGTATATTTTTTCTTTGATTTCACTGTACGGTACTGTAAAGTGTGTCAAAACTACAAATAAAGGATGATTTTTATAATAAAATGGTAAAATAAAAGGCATGAAGACATTTATGTAGCAGCGACTGTCCGCACAGTGTGTGCATACGATTCCTGGTTTTGTATTTTCCTTTCAAGATTAAATTTGACATCAGTGTTTTTTCATCTGCAGCATGTACAGGATAGCGCCTGTGCTTCTGCTGAGCACAAAGCCATCCCCACAAACTACCCCGCCATGCGGCCAAGTCTGTTATTTTTCGTATTTATTCATTATTTAATTTATTTAACGGCAAGGGCAACTGATATGCATTTTGATGTTTTAGGTAAAATGAGTTTCGGTGAAGTGGATTTCGTCTTCATCTCGCTCAGGAAAACCGTCGAAGAAGCGCCTAAAGGGTTTTAGGAATAAAATTTTAATGAAATGTAGAAATATACTTGTTCAGCATTTTCTTTCGGTCGCCCTGGCTTCCGATAATAATTATACATTATCCAGGAATCAGTGTTTAATAAACTATTTGAATAGGTGAATGCCGATTTCGTATGTAGGACGAAAATCGAACAGGGATGCGGCGATGCGTTTTTCTTTCATTCACATGAAGAGAGCCGCAGCTGACCGATAGGCTATATTTTATGACTTAATAACTGTACATAACAAAAACAGGTTGGGTCCTTCCCAGCGACTCTCTCCATAATAATTGTTTCAGAATGTATCGATAGATAGATAACATAGTTATAATGAGGCTTAAAGGCGAGAAGTAAAAAAAAAAAGCCTTGACCTTGGACTGTACAACCCAGTACACGCTCACTAACCCGAAAGTACAAAAATTACAAATCCCATAATGCACAAGGAACTTCCGCTTGCGACGCACGTGTTTCCCTTTTTCCTCCAATCAGGTGAGAACACACTTATGCGCTACGTTGGACGGGTTTTTCTAATAAGACGGCTCGAAGAATAAGGTAATAAAATATTTTGGCACGTTTACGAGATTGCATGACGTTAGCGTTTGTATTATATTTAATTTATATCTTACATATCCTCTGGATCTGGGTTCACGCTTTGATAAAACGCCCGATGTCTGAGTACGTGCCCTAGACAAAAATGCGCTTTCTTCCTATGTTCCGAAGAGATGCGTCTATGTGTAAACGTGAAAAAACACGCGAACAAATAAAGCTGAATTTAGTTTCTCAGTGCAGTGTGTTTCCATTTAGATAATGGTCTTCTAACGGTGGCGTTATCTTAATGCTGCTGACAGCACCATCCATCTGAAAATACTAGCGAAATTGTCCGTATATCACAGAGAAATATGCTGTATACTCACGGTTTTATACAAAATAAATGCAGCTCGAATAAAATCAGACACTGTGGGTGTTAACCCAGGTGAGTGAAGTGTTTCCGGTCCTAGGGAAGCTACAGCACGGGGAGGTGGGTTTCCAGTTTAATTGGGTAATATATCTTTAGCTTAAGTTCATTTTCCAGTATGAAAACCCACATTCAGCTTAGGCAAGATCTCATAGAAATTTCATTCAGCTACATTAATTTTTGGTCTTTCGGTTGTATCATGTTAAAATGACTTCTGCCGCATCCTTCCTGCAAACAGGGTTTGCAGACGGACCGCATGATGTTCCGGCTACAAGTGTTTCTAATCGTCAGCCTGGGCGCTGCCTTGGGGGCTGCGGTGGAGGTGCAGCGGCCTCGGGGAGTCCCGCTGGAGAGTACGTGGCTACCAGTTAATCCACAACCTAATTTTATTTTAATATGAACGTTATTACTGCAGGGTTGCCAGCTTTGGTCAGCAAGCTGGAGTAAGATTTTCAATTCAAGTCTGCCCACGTATGCACACACCTTTACATGTATGTAACAGTTTTATTGCCTTTTAATTAGTCCGTAGGGTTTACGACCTACACACGCACTTTTTGTGTAGCTAATTTTGCTTTAAATGTCAGCTACTGATACAGATGCTTGAGTTTTTGTCCTCAGGTGGCCAACATTAGGTGCTGACCTCATTATTAAATCTTATAAATCAGTCACATGGCCCCCCATAACTCACTGTGTCAGTTGCTCCCTGACTTTGAACAGAGCGACACTTTTATGATGAGAGCCGGCCCTTCACTTGCCTGGACGGGTCCCGCACCATCCCCTTCGACCGCGTCAATGACGACTACTGCGACTGCAAGGACGGCTCCGATGAACCAGGTACCTCACATAGCGTCGAACTCCTGCTGTAAACGCCACACTCGCGTCGGCTCAGCGGCACTCCAGATGCTGATCTGTACACAGAACAATCATGTGGTCCCCAACAGTCTGATATCAGTGTAAATGCATCCTGTATCATTCTGTGGGTGGCTGTTTTTTTTAGATGTAAACATTTGATCTCCAACTACTGCATCACCTGCTGTCTGTGTGATAGAATTGCACTTGCGGTGAAACCTGAAATTTGGGTAAAATTGACTGCAGGATACAATATGAAGCGAATGAACCGGAAGTTGCTCGTATGTTTGTAAAATGGGGCACGCTTGAGCGTTAAATAACGATTTAATGAATGGTTTTAAAAATAATTCTGTCCGCCAGGCACGGCAGCCTGCCCCAACGGCAGCTTCCACTGCACCAACGCCGGCTTCCGGGCCGCCTTCATCCCTTCATCGCGGATCAATGACGGTGTCTGCGGTAAGCCGGGCCACGTTGCGATCCGGGCGCCCGGTGACTCTCAAATAGCTTCTGCTTTTGTAATGTCTACCTCTGATCTCCTTATGCATCAGACTGCTGTGACACGACCGACGAGTACAACAGCGGGGCCTCCTGTCAGAACACCTGCCGGTGAGTCGCGCCCCCCCCCCCCAGCCGGGCAGCCCCGCCTTCCTCTTTTAGGCCGGGGGGACGTTCCTAACAAGGGCACGTCTGCCGAACAGGGAGCTGGGCCAAAAGGAGAGGGAGACCCTGGAGAAGATGGCGGAGATCACAAGGGAGGGCTTCCTGCTGAAGAGGCAGCTGATCGAGGAGGCAAAGCAGGGCCTGCAGGAGAAGCAGGTGATGCCAAGTCCTTGAACTGCCTCAGCGCCGAACAAAATTATTCTTATTTAGCTGGGAGATTAGTTAAAATTATAGTAAATCTCAATTAATGTAGTTTCTCTGTCCTAATATCTAACAACTACTGATCCTGGTCAGGGTCGCGCAGGGACCTGGAGTCAGTCCCGCAAAGGGTTGTGTGAGAGGCTGGATATATATTTACAATGCTTATAGTTTGTTTATTTTAAATAAAAAGTTACTCCGAATTATGTTATTCCGATTCCTTAACAGTCGCCCTGTTAACCATCCTTTGCCACAAAGCTGCACCTTTTCTCATGCGCTTGAAAATACATGAGATGAACCCCCACCACCACCCTCACGGCTCTGCGGTGGGCTCCCCGCAGGGCAAGCTGTCCGAGCTGCAGGCCAGCAGGAAGGAGCACGAGGACAAGGTGGACGCACTCCGGACTGTGAAGGAGACCGCAGAGCAGCCGGAGAGAGAGGCGAAAGAGCGCCACCTGAAGGCGTGGGAGGGTAAGCACAGGCTGTGAAATGACTGGGGCTGCATCAAAATCATGGTCTCCAAGGTATTCTACCAGCTCATTAATAATGTGCTGGACTCATGTAATACTTAATTAGTAACACCTAAAATAGTTTAATTATCAAAAAAATCATTTAATTATGGCTACCCTTTCCCCTAGGATGTTAGCCTTGTAAAGACGTGCATGCATTTATTTCTGCCGTAATGTTTTAGCGCAAAAGGCAGCTCTCCAGCTGGAGAAGGAGAAGGCCAAGATGGCTGAGGTGTTCCTGGAGCTGGATGATGATGCAGATGGCCTGTGAGTCTTGTGTTTACCATGGGGGGGTGTAGCGCTGGGTCTCCCGCTGTGTGTAACCTGGTGCCCTGTGGCCCCCAGGGTGTCTGTGTCAGAGCTCCAGACCCACCCAGAGCTAGACCCCGATGGCGACGGCGCCTTGACCGACACGGAAGCTCAGGTGCCCCCCTCCCCCCGATTCCTGCATTACGTCCATGCACCGATTTATGCTGCGTTCCATTTGAACTCCGAAGTCGGAATTCAAGATGGCTGCATCCACAGAAGTGAAAGCTGTAGTTATATACTGTTATTACGTGTTATTTGTGTTCCATTAAATCAGTCGCACACAGTACTGTCCAGTTGCTGTCTGTGGACATGTTGCTGTGGTGTTTGTATGTGCAAAATGCAGAGTAATGTGCTGTTATCAACTGGTATTGCTAACACTGAGCTGGTATTGCTAACACTGAGCTGGTATTGCTAACACTGAGCTGGTATTGCTAAATGGCTTTCCGACACCCAAGTTGACCATGTTCCAGTACGTCATTCCCAGCCCCAACTTTTGACATCTGAGGTAAATGGAACGCAGCATTAATCACGGGTATGTTTTGAAATAGGTCATTCTGGGAGTTGTAGTCCTGTTGTTGTTGATTGTTGCCTGCTGTTACTGCGAGCGACCAGTGGCATGGTAATGGAATTTGGGAGGGGTTGTTTTTTGAAACAGGGGCTGCTGAGTGGAGCTGACAAGGTGGACTCCACTGGATTCCAGAACATCTGGAGTAACATCAAGGACAAATATGTTTCCGAGGTCAGGGGTCCTTCTTGCCTTTTACCTAAAAGTGGTGAAACAGACTTCTGGCTAGAAGTTAGTGTTCACTGTGTGTGGTGTCCTCAGTCCCAACCGGCCCCTCCTCCACCACAAGAGCCCCAAGACTCCGAAGTGGACCAGGACAAGGATTCCAGCAAGGATTCCGACAAAGATGCGGACCAAGCCTATCCCGAGGATGACGCTGGGGATGAAGAGGAGGACGAGGAGGAGGACGATGATGACGACGTTCCTGAGGAGTACGACGACAAGGTGACGTGTCACCGCTGCAGGCCAGTGTGTGCGACCTGCTCTTCCTTGCCTGAGCCCTGGTCTCTAACAATCAGGCGTTTTACTGACAGGCGCCCCCTGCTGGTCCGCCAGCAGAACACAGCGATGACAGTGATGGGGCCATGCCGTCGTATGACGAGGAAACGCAGGCGCTGATCGATGGTGCGTGGTCCCGGGTGCACTCTACTGCGCGTGTGCAGGTGCACGTGTATGCATGCGTGTTGTTTTATTTTTTTCTTTTCTTACAGCTGCTCAGAAAGCCCGGGATGAGTTTGATTCAGCAGAGAAATCCCTCCGTGAAGTTGACGATCAGATCAAGTGAGTCGTCTGATGCCCCCCCACCCACCCAAAAAGAC
>JAODJU010000045.1:16645338-16657273 GCA_026776725.1 Gnathonemus echidnorhynchus
CACCTTTGACAGCCCCAGGGTGGAGGTTCTTGGGGCAGGGGGGGTGGGGGAAGCTCAGTGATCAACAGCTGGGCCTCATTGGATGGTGCCCATGCAGCTCTGTGACTTTATCTTGTTGATGTTTCTGCTTCAGGAGCCTCGAGAAGGAGATCTCATTTGACTTCGGCCCCAGTGCAGAGTTTGCCTACCTCTACAGCCAGTGCTATGAGCTGACCACCAATGAGTACGTCCCTATACTGTGTGTGTGTGTGTGTGTGTGTGTGCGCACAGGTGACTGATTCTGATTGTAGCTTGTGTGCAATTGATCCCAAGTTCATTCCATGTTTTCTGGTCTTCAGATACATTTACAGGTTGTGTCCCTTCAACCGCGTATCCCAGAAGCCTAAATACGGTGGATCGGAAACCAACTTGGGGTGAGGGTCTGGGGAGCAAATCAGGCATCTGCGCTGTGATCCGATTTACTGAAGGGTTGTTGTTTTTTTTTTTTTTGTTGCCGATCGTAGTTGTTGGGTTTATTTCACGGCTTTGGATCTCTTGCCTACTGTAGGTCGTGGGGCTCCTGGAACGGACCAGAGGGCAACAAATACTCCATCATGAAGTATGACCATGGGACGGGCTGCTGGCAGGGACCGAACAGGTCCACCACGGTTAGTCTCACACCAATGAGTTTGAATGGACTCTGGCCCAATGGACATTATGGTGAAAGGGGTGGAAGGAAGCAGTGAACCCAGTATTTCCACAGATGAACAAATATCAGCGATCACATGCCTCTGTGGGGAGTCCTTCCTAAGGACATTTATAATGCATTCGACAAGTGCCTTTGAAGAACTCTAGTAAAAATCAGGAAGCATTATGGGATAGGGAGCTCCTGCATGAGCTTGTGCATCCATGTGTCAGGTGAAGCTGACGTGCGGGAAGGAGACGGAGGTGCTGTCCACCTCAGAGCCCAGCCGCTGTGAGTACCTGATGGAGTTCTCCACTCCAGCCATTTGCCAGGAGCCTCCCAGCCTGGAGACGGTCGCCCTGGAGACCGATCCGCATGACGAGTTCTAGAACTGCTCCTGAGGTGAGTTCATGCGCGCGCACACACACACACACACACACACAAACACACTCGCCACCAGCATCACAAACTGTGTGCTGATACTGTGCAAAAAAAAAATTAGCCTCTCTTTTATCAGCCCCCAGGTCTCTGGGACCAGATCACTGCCCCCCTTTCCCAAGACTTCGTGGTACCCTCTTCTTGATATTCCCTGAGCCCTTACTTCATTTGGACCTGACAAGAACATCCTCACTGCTGGGTCTGCACTGTTCTCCTCACTGGTTTTGAACTGACGGGTCCTTTCCTTGCCCACCCATCAAGATACGGCTGTGAAATACCCATCTCTCCCCCCCCCCCCAAAAAAAAAAAAACAACCAGATGTCTTGCTAATAAACTGTAAGTGTCCTGTGTCACATTGTGTTCCTTTTTGTTCCCTTATTTCTGACACTGTGTTGCACCTGCTTTACCCACAGCATGGTAGGTTAGCCTGAAGGTTGCTTGTTCACAGCCTAAAAGGGGCCCTGCTCTGCTTACCTCCTGCGTGGAGTTGTTCTGAAGAGCTCCAGTAAATTTATACAGTTCAACTAAACTAATTTGCTCCCATTGAGTATAAACGTGAGGTGAATTTACAAATGCATCTTTTGTTTTGAAATATATGATAAAAGGCAATGAACTGCATAAGGTTATTAGTGTTTGCTGTCACTACTGGGCCTGTTTGCTGTACCATGTGAACAGTAATTCACTCTGATAATCCTTTACTGTCAGCGGTGTGCTTTGTGTTCATCCGTCACTGTCAGTGGTCTAAAGAGTAGGGCAGTTCTGCTTCCATCCAATCTGCAGCGTTGCATTTTGATTGGTCGAGGTGAGTGTCCTGTCTGCAGTGATTTATGTAGGCTGTGCTGTGTGGTCTGCGATCATCTAGGTCTGGTGTGTATTTCGTCCGGTACACAAAACAGAAGCGTGTAGGACCAGTAAGATTTGTAACTTTTATTTTTTTTTTCTCGCAAGAAAAGTACAAATAATCAAACAATTCCATGAAAAGTTTTCAAGCGTCTTCAGATGATACCCAGTAATAGATAATCTAAGCTAAATCAAAAGGTGTTTTTTTTTTTTATTATTTTACCCCGGTGTCACATTTATTTGAATCATTCTTTATCTTGATCAAAGTTCAAATTTTTCTGTTGAATTTAGCTTTGTTCTTCTGACATTTTATTCCATCTGGATTGGTAGTTTTTCCCTTTTTTTTACTATCCCCGAAAAACTATATATAAATAAATAAGAGAAATGGCAAAGGAACTCGCTCTTTCCCCAAATAAATAGAAAGCGCATTGTTGTGAGAAAGACACACCACTGACCCCTACCGGCCACAGCCATCCTTCTCCTTCCTCTCCTCTCCGTTATCTCAGAGGTTTTTAATTCTCCGGCAGGAGCGCAGCACTACTCCCGAAAACACAAGTCCAGACAAGTGGTCCCGACCCAGAATTTAACCACCGCTTTTGGGGTTCATAAAGTGGTTGCAAGATTGGACAGAATCGATATTCCATACAACATGAAAGATGAGAAAAATCAAAGGTTTTTTTTTCTTTTTTTTGTAACAAGACAAACAGAACACAGGCAGTAAACATAACATCAAGCAAGCCATTTTTGTTGTCTACACACCAATTTATTTTCCTTACCAGTGCACTCTGCCTACGGATAACTTTTCGCAGTTATATTTCTGAATGTTTTTTTTCATTCCCGTTTATAAAAGAAAAATATGGTATAGCCACATTTCAGCAAAATTGAGAACTCATTTAAACTAGCAAATATAATGAAATAAAGCATAAATATACACAAAACATACTTTTATACGAGGCAATAATAGTAATAAATAGTTTTAAGTTAACAATAAGTTAAATCTACAAGTTTAAAGTCGCCCAAATAGTACAAGTTTGTTGGCGCTATCTTATATTTTCACGTTTAATTTTTTTGTTGCAACAAAAACTACCACAGACTTTTACAAACACAATCGAACACATTTTGATTGAAATAAAAGTCTAACTCTAAAATCTGCAAACACTAAGAACTGCAACTAATTATTTTTAAATAAAGAGACAAAAATTATTGAAAATTTGTGCCCAATAAAAAGCAACTGAGTTGAGTCTTCAACCCACGTGTGTCCTCTATGTTAATCTCAATGACACAAAAACGCTTAATCAACGCGTGAATCTGATATGTAAAACAAACCAATAAATTAAATAAAATGAGTTATATTCTAATATTGATACTGGTGGAAACCTAATCACCTCAGATTTTTTTCCATAGAATTTCATTGTTGCTCTTTCAAAAAATTTGGATTCTGAAGCCAACTAGCCTATTTGTGATTTGTGTTAGTAACGCAGTCAGAACGAAAATCAACGGGCCAACGGAAGGAGTGTTGTATATTTCCAGAGATCAGAGTTTAGAGTGCTTGTTTGGTTTTTTTTCGTTTTTTTTTTTTTTTTGTTTTGTAATGAGAGTCGACATTTACACATTTGTTTTTTAGTTTTTTTACATTTGATCCTTTCACTTTTTTGCAAACGATTTCAGTGTGACGTTTAATTTCTTTTTTAAAAAATATATATTATGTTCTCAGTCAATATAAAAACAAAGCACATTGCACTTGCTGTTCCATAAGAAAGTTTTTTTTTCCTTTTGAAATGGATTATAACGAGCTCATGCGGTGCGTACCTGTGTCTCTTATCATTGTCCTCGGTGCTGTGTGTGCACCGTTTAGTAGGCTATGTGTCATCCTTTGTGTCTACATGTATGTGCAGTCTTGTGTTTTGCATGTGGGCGTGCCCTGGCCCGGTGTGTAATTTAAATAACCTTCAGAGTGTTTGAATGGTGATCTGCGCATGTGCACGCCTGCGTGTGTGTGTGTGTGTGTGTGTGTTTGCTGTGTAATTGCCGCTGTTTTAAAAAACAAAATCAGTCTCTGCGAAGATGCAAGCAGCTGTCTTACTTTATAATATGCATTCGTGTTCGTGAGCCCTGTTTGCATGGAAGTCGTGCTGTCACTCTGCGAAATCATCTTGGAAATATAAAACTAACGCAAATGTGAGGTTAAATGACGAATGTTCAGAAATAGTGATATTTAGATTCTTCAGTATATGTAGAGCTACAGAGCAGTATGCATAAAGATCTCGAGAGTTAGAAGCAATTGAAATGGGAGGGAAGATCACTTTGAAAACCCCGACCAAATCAAATCGCCCACCCTTCCATATTCACAAGGTTTATCGTTCTGAAAGCCAAATGTTTTGAGGCTTCAGGAGCACTCAAAGCTTTTTTTGTGGTTTTGACGTCACGCTGATTGTATTTGCGTCATTTCCGAGATGCTTTAAAACATATTTAGGATATGGAAAACCGTAGTCGTATTTTTTCATTAGTCCATTAAACCGATTTCCAATTTCTTGTACTCAATCGACGCTAAAATTACATCTTGCCAAAAAAAAAAATGATTTTAAGGTAAGACACCTTAGATAGGTTCCTGAAGAATTCTGAGTCTTTATGCACACTGACCATGATATGTATCTTCACAGCCATCTAAATTTTGAGGTGAACAATCTAGAATTTGCGCAAGACACAACATCAACTCGCCCCATTGAATCCCTACCCCCACCCTCCCCAACACACACAGACTTCCCTAAATGAAAAATATGAAAATTAAACTATATATGTCTGTGAAAATATTTTAAGCTCAAGAATCAGTACAAATTCTGATCAAGGTCTTTTTTTTCCTTTAAGTATAAAAATAGATTTGTTTCCTTCTGAATCCTCTCACATCAAAGAGACTACTGTCCTCTTTGGCTAAGTAAGCATTATCTAGAAAAGTAATTTTAACACAGTTCACCTTTTATTTAAGTCTTTTTTGCCAATATTTAAGATGTCTTATTGTTTCATCTATTTTTGTTATTCTCTGCCAAAGTCCGTCTCACCCTAAACATGGAAGATAATATTTCTGTCGAAATTCTGATATTTTTTTCAGAATGAGTCGGAATTTTGGCAGATGGTCACACTGGCATATGAAGTCTATTATAATTATTGTTTATATTTTAAGGATATCCAAATTTAGTATTTGTCATGCTTATAATGTTCAGGAGACAAATGTCTTTTTTAAATACTGGGATATAATTTCAATGGGGGTAAAGGTGGAGTGGGATTAAGACTAGGTCTAGAGGGTTTGGATATAAATACGGTGAAGATTGTGTTCATTGACTCCGGGAAACTTTACTCGTCCAGCCGACAGTGCGAAGTAAACACTGCGGCTTTTTCCGTCAAGTGAGTTGTTTTTCGCCATCGTACCATAAAAGGCGCATCTGTACATTACAGTAAGGTTGAGTCGATGCTGCGTGCCAGTAGGTGCCCACTAGAAACCTGCATCTCATGGAGGGTACTTAGACAGGTGTCCTGGGGCATTTAGTAGAACAGGAGGGTTCCTGGGGAATGGGAGGGGATTGTGTGAATGGGAGGCGCTACTACAATGGGCGGGGCTTTGATGAACAGAAGAGGAGAGCCGTGGATAAGCACTCCAGGTAACACGTCATATTGCTCTTCTGGGTTACAATCGGTAAGAGGAAAAAAATAACGAAACCTCGCCCAAAGCGTTTGTTTGTTCTGCTACGGCTGCTGTATGTTCTTGTTAAACTCGCCACAGACCTGCCAGAGGCTTCTATGCAAACACTGTAACCATGGAAACACTGTCGCCATGTCCAAAGTCAGAAGACAGCCACTTTAGGTAGAACCTAATCTAAGTCGCTAAGTAGAAAAAATCAAGCTGAAAAATACAGAGAGGTTCTCCTGTGAGTCAATGATTTCCTTTTTGCATCCTCGATAGAGGACATTTGAGTGCGTGCGCGTCAGTGAGTCTCTTTACTGGTGTGTCCTCTGGGTTTTATTGGGCTTACCGGAACTCGGCCTACTTTGCGACATCTCTTTTGGTTGTTCGTTCCTCGTGGTGCGCGGGTTTACGAGTGTGCGCGTGCAAACGTGCGTTCGCCTTTTTGCGTGAGCGAAAGGCTCCCTCTGTCGGCGGCTTTCGATCCTCGCGGCACGCGCGCGCGAGTCGCGTGATTCCTCTTCCGTGGGTAGAAGTACAGTCAGGCCGTGCGCGCCTGCGTGCGTACGCGTGCATGTGTGCGGGGGTGCCTGCTCGTGTGTGTATGTCCGTGTGTGCTTGTGTGTGAGACACTGAATGGCCTGGGGACAGCCTGCAGTACAGCCAGGTTGCACCTAGATGAAAGAGCTCACGAATAGTAGACAAAGTTCTCCCTAAAAAACTGCTTACATACTTGGCTATTATAATGACCTTAAATATTGAATAAATATTTATATATTTATATTATATATAAGCGAACACTGTTTTTTTTTTTTTTTTTTTTTTTTTTTATTTTTTTTTTATTTAAAAAATCCTTGATTGAAATGCCCACACGTAAAAAAGTGATTTCTCGCTGTTCTATCTGTCTGTTAGACACAAGCAGAACACAAGGTGGAGGGCTGTGGTTCCATTTTCTTGGTTCCGGTTAGGGTGAGTCGCACATATTAATAATTCATGCTTAACTTTTGACTGTTTTTTTTTTTTTCATTCGTGGTAGTTACTCTTTGCCTGTGTTGAATTAAAGCCTCAGTACATTCCGCCCCCGCCGTGTCAGCTTGCCCGGTCTCCCACCTCCCCCCCTCCCTCCACCTCCATCCTGGTTAATTCAGCACAGGCAAGCGAGGGGAAGAACTGTCGTGATTGCGTGGATAGGAAAAACACTAAACGTCATCAGTCCGTGTGAGTGTGTCCGCGTGTCAAAGTGTGCCCCCTTGATCCGTGAGTGTGGGTTGGACACTTGTGTACGTCCTGCGTGTGTTTGTGTTTGTGAGCGTGTATGAGAAAGAGAGAGAGAGCGAGAGACTCACTCTCGGTCCATGGTTTCGTGAGTGTTCGGGAAGCTCGTGAGCTCCCCCTGCAGGCTGAACCAGCCGATGCGACGGGGCGTCTCCTGCCCACACCTCAGGCCTTGTGCTGCTTGCTGGTCTTGAAGGAGACTTGCAGGACACGGTCGCCCAGTCGGTAGCCATTGAGGCTGGCGATGGCCATGGCCGCCTCATCGTAGTTGGTCATGGTGACAAACCCAAAGCCTTTGCACTTGTTGGTGGTGAAGTCGCGGATGACCTTAACGTTGGTGACAGCGCCGAACGGGCCGAACAGCTGCCACAGGACGCTCTCGTCGGCCTCGGGTGACAGGTTATAGACGAAGATGCACCAGCCAGCCCCCGTCGGCCCGGTCAGATTGACCCCGGCCAGGCTGGTCATGCTGTCGATGGTGATGGGGGAGAACCTGGGCAGGAGAGAGGGAGAGCTACCATGGGTGTCACTCTGAAGTCCTACAGAGCATGGAGCACAGTGGCCACCCCCAGCGTGGGAGGGAGCGTGTGTGTGTGTGTGTGTGTGTGTGTTTGTGTGTGTGTGTGTGTTTGTGTGTGTGTGCGCGCGTGTGATTGGGTGAGTGGGTGTGTGTGCGCGACGTAGTCTGTGCAAATGTGACCGAATGTAGTGTGAATAAGTGAGTGTCTGTGACAGCCAGCTCTCTATCCAAGTCAGGGTCTGTCTGTGTGTGTGAGTTTGTGTGTGTGTGTGTGAGCATGATTGGCAAAAACGTTAAGTGTGATGGTAGACTGTTTATGAATGCACGATTAGAGTATATGTTGTGTGTGCGTTACCATCATTTTGTGCAGGTGTATGCGTGTGTGCGCAATTAATAGTCGGTGTGAATCTGTATTTGTGTGTGCGTGTGTGACGGTCAGTGTGGATCCACGTGGGTGTATGCGCCGTTTGCGTGCGTGTGCATCTATGTGCTTGCGAGAGTCTGCGACGTGTTATATCGTTCTCTGCATTAATTAGCGTCCGTTATTCATCCCCCGTTTCGCCGTAAGGCCGTGTGTCGCCCATCGGCAGTGGACATACATTTGAGTGTCAACAACACAGAATCCCCGCCACTCACACACAATGAGGGACCTGAAGTCCCTGAAAAAGACAGACACTGAGAAATACAGAAAATACTCCACTGCTGTCCAAAAGCGTCTGCTGATAACACGATCTATCCAACAAAACACAGAACCCTAGAGGAGGAACCAAGGAAAGCCAGACAGAAATTAATGCAAAAAACTGTGGCCAATCGAAAAGAGACGCACAACTGAATCTGGGTATGTCCATGCTGGTGGAAAAAAGGAAGGGGAAACCAAAACAACGGAAAACAAACGTTAGTCCAACGCGGTGCCAAACAAAAGTTAGTGCGAGTAAGGAAATTAAAAGGAACTGAAAGGTCCAACAAAGCCAGGCCAGAATTTCCTGCTGCGACCAGCTTCTGCCTGCGTGGGTCGTACCGGCGACCGGGCTGCCGTCAGCCTGTCAGGGTTAGCGACGCTCGCAGCGCCGGGTGGCTACGCTTGGCGGAGAGCTTAGCAACTTAGCGACTTAGTTCTACGCCAGCAGGTGGAATTCCAGCCGCTTTGTTTGCTCTTTGACATGGATGCTTTTGTTTTTTTGTTTTTTGTTTTTGTTTGTTTTGGACGTGAACCTTTATTTTTGTTTATTTGTTTATTGGACTTTACCTCTTCACTCCGTAGCTGGCGTTTAGTAAATTGTCGAGTCTGCAACGCAAGAGGGGAGAGTTGAGGGGGGTGGACACGTTAGTAAAGAGACCCGAGAGGTCGGAGAACAGGGCTCTCGTTTCGCATGCAGCTCTTCCGTCTGTCAGCCTCCAGGGGGCGCTACTCATTGCAGAAAGGGAAGAGGGTACAAAGAGTTGGCTGGTGTTAGACAGCATGACTCTGGGTGGAAGCACGAGTGTGACTGTGTGTGTGTGCGTGTGTGTGCAAATTATAGGTACAGAGTGATCAGCTTATTATCCAGCTTTTTGATTCTTATTCTGGGCTTTTTTTTCTATAATTAAAACCAGAGAACTGCAGAGAAGGTGTCAGGGAGAGGGAGGTGGGGGTTTGGGGTGGGGTCTGGGGAGGATAAAAGAGGGCATTGGGACATCAAAGTGATGTTGGGAGATTTGGGGAGGTGGGTGAGAACTAGACTAAGGTGCTGCTAGGTGAAGTTCTGGGAGTCTGGTGCGGTCAGGTGACTTGGTGAAGGTGTGGGGAGTCCAGGAGAAGTGGTACCTGAAGCGTTGGGTCTGGTGGTGCAGCGGGCCAGTGTAGCGACGGGCCGCTGTCTGGTACAGCTGGGTGAGCAGCGCCTGTCCCGTCTTCTGGCTGGGGTTGTTGGCGAACTTGACGGTGATGGGCTCAGCCGCACCCAGGGGCTTCTGCCCGTTCAGGCCTTTGATGGCTTCTTCTGCCTCGTTTCTCTTGTCGAACCGGATGAAACCCACTCCTCGTGATACACCTGCTCCGGGACACAAAGCAGACTCATGTTAATACCCAAGACCAGGGGTTAGACCAGATTTCAGATCTGCTCCTCAGAAAGCCCTTGGCAACTATGGCTTTTAAAGACTGGCTGAGTCAATGGCATGACTAAGAGGTGACGTAACATATCGACCAGCACAGACTATCAGCTTTGAGCAGTGGAACTGCTCTTCCATGATTCTCAGGGTCAAAGTTCAGGGGTCAAGGTTAGAGTGTCCAGCATCCAATGTACAATCAACTGGCACAGTCATTGTCCCTGGAGGAACAGGAGTGTCATCGCTGGTTAGCGAAGAAGGGTGAGACTGGGTGCGGTTGAGGGGGGCGTGGGGGAGGGGCGGAATGGCCTTCGTCAAGGAGTGAGATAAGGCTGTACCTGTGACCTGGTCCACCAGGATGCGGGAGGTGATGATGCGGCCGTACTGAGAGAACAGCTGCTCCATGTCTTTCTGACTCATGGTCTTCGGAAGACCACTGACGTATAGGTTGGCGTCTCGGATGGAGGCAGAGCTTGGCCGGGCGTAGGACACCTGCAGGACAGAACGTGTCGGCGTGTCAGTGTGCGCGGGGTGAGGTGCCGCTACCCACGTGTACCCCTGGTGCTACACGCTCGGCATGCAGACTTGTTTGCACACTGAGGTTACGCACTAAGACAGCCTGTGTGCACACGGGCTCCATGCTGTCTGTCACACTGGCCAAAATTTGGCTTGACTAATCATGTGTTTTATGTGAAATAAGCCTTACAGGAAGTACAGGAATAAGTGTGTGTGTGTATATGTGTGTGTCTGTGGTCTGTGTGTTTCTCTGTGTGTATGTATGACTGTGAGTTTTTCTGTGGTTCTGTGTCTGTGTATGTCTCTGTGTGTGTGTCTGTGTGTCTCTGTGTGTTTCTGTGTGTGTAATGTGTGTGTTTGTGTGTAAGTGTGTGTGTCTGTGTGTGTCTGTATGTTTGTGTCTGTGTGTCTCTGTGTGTGTAAGTGTTTGTGTCTGTGTGTTTGTGTCTGTGTGTGTCTATGTGTGTCTGTATGTATCTGTGTGTGTAAGTGTGTCTTTGTGTGTGTGTGTGTCTGTGTCTGTGTGTGGGGTTGTGTTTTTCCACCTTGATTTGTAGGCTCCTGGGATCTCAGCTGCTCTTAGCAACCGTCACAGAGTGTAAACAGCCACATCTATCTGGGATCACGAAGCAGTGGCTTCTCAGTAATGCACACAAAGAAACACGCGTACAAATTCATGCAGTCACAGAAACATTAACTCACAAATACAGGTATGCCCACACACACGCTATATTCACATTAGTACATACACCCAAACTCATGCCTTCCTTCAGGCCTGTAACTAGCGTATGATGCTGACACAGGTCACGTGACCAGCTGGGCGTGACTAAAGAGTCCCGTAGGATCATGCACTCTGTGACTGGCCATATTATGGATGGGGATGGTGCTTGTGTCCAAAAGACAACAATGTGGAAATTAACAGAGACCACGAGCACATTTGTCTGAGTGGTAGTGTTCAAAGGTGGTTAGGCTTATGTGAGAGGGGGTGTGGATTTTAATGGTGCGGACGGGCTGGCAGGGGGTGGGGAGGTGAAAGACACTGGGGGTGGGGGCGAGCGCTTTGGGGATGATGCCCTGTTATTAACCCTCTCCCCCTCACCATGGTACAGATGGTGCTTGGGGCCCATATGGTGTTTAATCCTGTAATGGGCATTCTGCTCTGTGAAAGAGCCCCCCCCCCCAGCTCTGCCACCCCCGCCAGCAGCCCAGCAGTCATTAAGACATGCTCCTTCGCCCCAGCTGTGTGGAACACAGCGCCCCCCAGCTCACAGGTCCGCGCTTGTCCTGAGGGAACTCTCCTCAGTGGCTCGTCCTCAGCGGCTACGTGCAGTGTTTACTACTCCCATGGTCAGGACATATTAGGTGATCGCCACGTGCTGTATCAGCCAATCGCTACGCAGTGTTCGCTCATGGTCAGGCCGCATTAGCCAATCACGGCATGCTGGTCACTCATGGTCAGGCCGCATTAGCCAATCACAGCATGCTGGTCATTCCTGGTCTGGAGACATTGGCCAATCACTACGTGCTGCCCGGCATTACCTCTTCTAGCATTTTCATCTGCTTTGATCACCTTTATTGTGGAGGAGAGTGGGGGTTTTTGAACGGGATGGTTTAATCTTCCTGTCTGATTTCTGTCTTCCCTTTGAACCCCAGGGGGAGAGCGGCGACCTCCGATCCCGGTTCAGGACAAAGGAGTTCCCTAATTATCCCACATCGGAGGCAGATGGGGTTCAGGCGGCGATGACTCTGGTGCCCCACAGCGACTTGCTTTAATTACATTTCCATTACAATCGCTCCTCTATGCCGCCAACCTCCTGCCCTGACTCCTCTTTCTCTCTCCCTCTGTTCTTCACACTTCCTTTCATTCAGCAGTCACACATCTACCCCCCCCAACTCTGCCCCGCCCCCCCGTCCCTCTTCC
>JAODJU010000045.1:16658649-16670500 GCA_026776725.1 Gnathonemus echidnorhynchus
ACACGGTTGCCGTGGCTGCTGAATCAGGCCTTCCCTGTGTGGTGTGCTGGTTACCGAGGGCCCTAACAGGCAGGCCTCCTCCTCTTCCTGGGCCTTTATCACTGCACATGAGCCTCTCCGCTTCCTACCCAAGATTTTAATAATTTGCAGGCCTCTTTCTTACGTAGCGTCGGGCGTAAAACCTACCAAAGAATGGAAAACGTGGACAATGGAGGGGGCCATTAGGGGCTGGGTGCTGAGGCAGTTAAAGGACCCGGCTATTCAGAGGCGGCCATTGAACCTCAGGAAGGGCAAGTAATTATACCCTTGAGGAAGATACTTAAATGTACCTGAATTGCTCCGACAAGGATCTATCTTTATATCTGAGTGCAGTGTGACCGAAGACTGTACACATTGCTCTGAGTGAGTGTTTGCCAAACAGGTGTTGCTAATGACAACATATATCGAGCAAAGGTGACATATAGCGACTGTCTTCTCATTCGTGTTGCTTCAGGATAACTCACAGGCTTCACGTGCATTTGAGCCTGGAGGATTGTGGGGGATTTTTCAGTCTGAGGTAGGACCGTGAACTGGTGCTACTGGCTGCAACAGGGGCCTCGTGGATCCTGGTCCTTAGACAGGCTGAGGGTCTGAATAGCCTCTTTTAGGTTTGTTTGGTTCTTCATGATTGGCCGGCGTCCACTCTGGGGGTGCTGGGATGGGGAGTGAATGACATTGGTTGCTGTCAGACTATTTCTATTTCTTCTAACTCCCTGACAGTCAAGCTCCCATCCGCTCAAGGTCACATGATGAATGGAGGTGTTCCCCGTTTAGCACGTGATAGTTCCCTGGTTGCTTCGGTCCTGCTAGATGGTGAGAAGCTGTCCAGGACAGGGATATGTGGAAATGCAGAGGAGCTCTGTGCACAAGCTGGCGGCCTCGCTTCCTGCATCGGCAGCCCAGCGCCCCAGATCGCTGGCCGTCGCTGGCAAGCTTGATAAACCGAAATAAAAACAAACCTCTCCGTTCTACATTTAGATGTTTCTGGAAGTTAAACAGCAGTCATTATAGAGCTTTGAGTAGCGAGCTTTCCTTTCGTCTTAAATTTTTTTTACCTTCTTTAATATGTTTGGCAGATTTAAGAAAACTGATGCTTCTTACTGTTTTTCAAATCTTGCTCCTTCCTTCTGCTGTCGTCCTTCCTCACTCTTTTGTCTGGTCCTCTATCTACCTCCCTTGTCTCTCTCTCTCTTTCTCTCTCTCTCCATAACTCCTTTCTTCCCTCGAGTTTTACCTCTAGCCAGGTTGTCAAGGTAACAGTGGCCTGACAACAGTTGCCATAGTGGCTGGCTTCCTGACTTTCTGTTTGACGGTATATATATATATGTGTGTGTGTGTGTGTGTGTGTGTGTGTGTGTGTGTGTGAGCGCGTGCTCGCATGTGTGCGTGTTTGTGAAAGAGAAGAACTATCCGGGCTCTGGGTGAGACAAAGGATTATCAGTTGCATTGTGAATCAAAAAGGAGCTTCGGGGACAAAGGCAGAGCGATACAGGACCGGCTTGCTTTCGCTGTCTGCAGAGGTTGTTGGGAGCAAGATAAATGTGATCCTGCACTGGCAATGCGGTGCTTTGTTGGGCACTTTTAAATGAGGATTGGTCGACAGCGACAGGGACAGGGATGGGGGGGGTGGACAAAGGAGCATTAAAAACAACATGTGAGGAAATGAGAGCGGCTGCAAGCAAGGCGAAGCGTCCAGAGCAGCACAAAGAAACGAGCATAATAAAAAATACTATTTCGAGTCTCTGTGAGATATAAGCAGGTGTAAAGTGAGGGTTAAGATCTGGCTAAGATCCGGCTAAGATCTGGTTAAGATTTATGAAGCAGAATACCCAATGACATTTTTCAGGGACATCATATAAAAGCATGTACACAAAAGTAGTACCCTTAAAAGCTTTGGGGGGGGGGGGGGGGAAGCTTTTAAGGACCCTACAGCAAGGACACAGCACAATCAGAACCAGCAGGGGGGGGCTTCTGGCCCACAGACCCCTCCCCGCCACTGTCCCCTCTCTGTCCCACTGCCTGTCCCTGTCCTGTGACTCACACTGTCCTGATGCTTGTCCCCACCGCCCCCCCCCTCCCCTCCAGCCACCCCTCGAGCTTCAGGTAATCTGGGGACTGCCTAGTGCAAACACTGTCGATTACAGTCAATCTAATTATAACGCGGCTCAAGTGAAGTGCCATCCAAGTGGGCCACGCAAACACGGGGGGACGCGGAGTAACGGAGGCTTTCTTACACATCTTCAACCCCCGGTGGGGGTTCAGACAGGAAAAAAAAAAAAAAAATGCTATCATTTATTGGCAGAGCCTGGGTCTTCAGCTCTGCCGTTTCCCATTTTGTTTAGAGAGAACGGGCTCAAATGCCAAGATATTTCCAGTTTAACCAAAAATACAAAACGACCATCGAGGCTAGCCAGCTGCAATTGCAATCTCTCCAAGGCTAAAATGCTAACCCGATTGCTGGATGCGTGTTTACGCACGTAGACCTCGATACCCCCGTGCACTGTGGTCACCTTGCCGCCAATTACGGTCAACATTTATACAGAAACCAGAATAGCAACCTAAATTAAACCCCGCATATTTTCAATCACCCACCTTCTTAAGCACCTAATTAAAATACCAACAAAAGTTATCAGCCTGGCAATTAGAAAACAGTGAGGCGAATATAGAAATCCGATACGTGACCCCATCCAAACATAAGAATAGCAGCCAAGAAGAAAAGAGTACGATTTTGCCCTATATAACTGCTGGGTTCATGTTTTGTATTAAATTATCCTGGATGTGAGAACAGCAGAGTAAATCCTGTCTGAAATGTACTCTAACACTACAAAACTTCAGTCGATAAATCTCCCAAAATCGATGTTGGAATACTGAACCCATGACCTTCCAGTGCTGGGTCCTGTACTCTAATCCAAAAACTTGTGGGGAGTTTGACTGCCAATGCCTTCAAATATATGGTGTATTGAGGCCCCAGCTCGGGGTGACAGCAGAGACACCTGACAGATCACAGCTGACCCGGCCTGGGATGTGGTCACGCTGAGATCTACAAGAGGGCGATTCAGCCCCCCGCCCCTTAAAGCATGAATGCTTTGCACGCTTCACTCGTCCAGTTTGTCTTCTTGGATAAATATTTGGAAGTACGTGGTGCCCATCTCTGCCGGGGGTGGGATTACAGGGGAGGTGGAACACTCAGGTTTAGAAGCTATCTGCAAAACAGAGTCACCAAAGGCCTTGTATGCTGAAGGGTGTTGGTTCAAGTTCCCTAGAGGGGTCTTGCTTATACCTTGTAAGAGAGTGGACAATATGATTTTTTTTCCAGTATAGTGTTAAGCTATGTGAATAGCCAAAAATTTCAGGCTGTTTCTGGATGAGGTTTTGGGTCACCTAAGTAATTAAGTGAAAAACATTCATTTGTAGTGTAATTGTTTTGACATCATCTTGTGTAATATTGCCTTTTCTTTCTCGTGCTCCTGTCCTTGTTCTTAATTTGGATGCTGTTCTCCTCTTATACCCTGACTGCCCCTATGCGTTTCCACCATGTCAGCAAGACGATGCAAAAAGGATTCGGGAGACAGATGATGTTTAGCAGCTCGGCAGACGAAAAAGCAAAACTATTCTGGGATTATTTTGCTGTTTCAAAGCTGCTGTATGTAGCTTTTTATAGCCGGATTCCTTTTCTCAGCACTGTGAACATCATTAAGCTGGTTGTAATTACCTGGAATTTCTGGTAACAGCCCAGTTAATGTAGATTTCAAGTAAAAAATAAATAAATAAATAAATAAATAAAAATAAAACTTAAATTCAGTTTACAGCTAATTGATCCTATGATGTTGGTTTCTGGCTTCTGATTAAGTCTGTGGGCACTAGGTGGCGTGCTCGTAAGGCGGTAGGCTACTTAATAAAGACGATAAATTTAAACTGTCGATGTACATTAGTGACGGGGGCAGTTAATTAGTTCTACGATGTGAAGCTTTATTTTTCAGCAGTTCTCCCTTGTTTTTAAATAACACAATTTTCCAGATATTAACCAGCCACCAGGTGGAACAATGCTTCCCCAAATGTAGCGACTGGTCGGTAGCGGGCTGCGGTCCCGGCCTCGCTGCGCAGACCGCGGCTATGCAGCTGCTCCTGGCTGTGCTTCCCCGTCATTGTTATGCCTCCAGTGACGCGCAACGCCAGGCGATCCTTCAGCTGTCTTAAAACAAATGTGATCAAAGTGGCTGCTAAAACTCGCTGATTACAGGATAAGCCTCCCGTTGAAGGATTCAGCCCCGCTCCCCCTGTATATGAGAGATCAGCCTGGAACCAAAGCTGTCGCTGATCGCACCCCCAGCGCTGGAAATTAGCGCGGCACCGAACATTTTTTACAGTTCAAGACATAACAGGCCAGTCAATACTAATCTGCCTTTGTAATGACATTATAGGGCTATTGTTATGAGTAATAGTAATAATAATCGTATTTATACAGCATATTTCCAACCGTAATAATATAGCCTAGGCCCTATAAATCTGAAGCATAACGTGTAATTTTATTGGTATGGCAGCTGAGCGTGTGACTGACAGTTGCTGAAAAATAAAACGAAACGATGAAAGCGGCTAAAATAAGTGAGGTTAGGGGACGCGCAAGGCCGGGTGCTATCCGTAGTGCTGAAGTTAGCAGCGGCACCGCATGCAGACATGGCTTCGGCCATTATATAACACGCGCGTTAGCCATTTAGCATCAGTGTTTTTATAACAAATTGTGACATACGATAAGTTAATTCCTTATCCGCCGACGCTAGATTGTTCTTTAAAACGTATTTGTAAGCATATACTTTTAATAAATGTCAGCAGTATATGCGTCTGTAAAGCCGGGCGTGTTTTTTTAATTGCTGAATAAAGGGATTGACACGAGCAAACAAAAGAGCCACCCGTTCCTTCTGTTTCGGGCGCTCGGAGACTATGCCTGCATTATGAATATTAATGTCAACAGTAGCGCTTTGTGTCCAGGCAGGAGGCTACGGGACTTTCGGAGAACAATGAGCATCACAGTCGCCAGCGCTCCCTTATGCGAGCGAGTCAAGCCACAATAGTAACCATCGTCATCGCCGTAGTAATTACAGCAGTAGTAATTCACACGACGTGGTCCTTTAGTGAAAAGAAAAAACTGATAAAGTGTAGCCTTGGGGGAGACGAGGTCTAATTCTGTCCCGCTACACCTTGATTAAATGTGTTTTACCTTATTATTCCGCAAACGTATTGGAACAATTTCAAATAAGCGACTCTGTTCTCTTTATTATAGGGTACAGCTACGATTTCCCCCCAAGCACTATGTAGTGATAATTATATTCAAAGCTATGTAATCGTGCAAGTTTTTGCGATATCCTACCGTCTACTTTTTTCTCTACGATACGTTTTTCAAAGTAAATAATCATTAGATAATTCACCCTCAAATCCCCATCCGGTTAATAAATTTAGGCCTGTATTGTTTATCAGTAGCATAGCATTGGAAGTTAACATGCTTGCAATAAACCGTACAATATGCAATGCTCTCGATGTCCTTGTCCTTAAATTAAGCAAGCTACGCAAGGGGACAGTTATGTGACTCAACGCTTTGTAGGGTGCAGGGTGTGCTTGCGGCGGATTGCGGAACCGAGAGGCCTGCTGCCCACTGCCCAGCCTGCCGAGCGACTTTTCCCGTACCTTTCTGTGTCTACACGTTTTTCCTCATTTGGGATATTTCACTTTCCTTAATGTGCATTTAAACACACGTTCCGATTCAATCTCCACTACCCCTTTGTCAAAAATTACGGCGGATATTCAAAATTATTTTTATTTAGCCGATCCGCTGCGTAAGCCCGCGAATCCTTCCCTGTGTTAATACGTATTTTGCCATTACTGTGATTTTTTTTTAATTTTTTGCCGAAAGCTGCATCTGCAGTGGTTTTGTAAACAGTAGCAATGTCCTTGAAAATGGTGTTAAGTCATACTTTGGAAGGAAGGTCGGTCAACTCAACAGAAAATTCAGTTGTGTTTAAATACAACGTCAGGTACATAATAAGGAAGCCAATGAAATAAATCCTATTAATATATAGAGATAGCCGGTTATTTGCCGTTCGAACTCATGCAGTATACAATGATAGCTGTTTTGCACCTGCGTTTCATTGTTATATTTATTATAATACGGATGCGTGTTGAAAAATGATTAATAAATTGGATCTATTCGGTTATCTCTTTTATGTAGCATTGTACACGTGATGATGGATATTTTGCCATAAGAAAACGGGGAGTTTTTACGACTCTTATACGAATCCTAACGCTCCATAGGCGCTCCGGCAGGCTGTATATCAACCTGCGTTACTTTCCTTGCATGTATGATTAGGGGAGACATCGGCGGACCGCGCCCTGCATTGTTATAATCGAGAAAAATGTTGGTGGTGGTGGGCTCTGCGTGGACACACCCACTCAAGGAGCACACAATGCCCCCCCTCCCCTTCGCTTTTGACGGTGACGGTAACACGGGGCTCCGAGACGCCCGCTTTGAGGCCGCCTCTCGCGTTTTCTGCGGGGCTCGTACATGTGCGCACGGGGAAGGGCACGGCCGTAAACACGGCGCTCCCTGAAATTTCCACTCCATTTCCCTGGTTGCGTCGCAACGAGAGCCCTCAGGAATTCTGACTTGCCTGATTCAATCCAAACCAATAGATGCGTAATCTCTCTCCCTCACTCCCTCCCCATCTCTCTCTCTCCCTCCGTCACACTCACGCACTCTCGCTTTCTTTTTTCTCTACCTCCCCCCACCTCCCTCCCTCCCTCCGAGTGACTCGACCCTTTTCTCTGGCTTGCTCTCAACGGGCTTTTCTCCGAGCCATCATGTTTTGTCTCCGAGATCCGTCTAGAGCATCCTTCATAACCACGACGCGGTGAAAGGCAGTCCAGTCCTCCCCCATAGCTGCTCGACAGCATGCGGCCTCGGTCCGTTACCCCTCCCCTGCTCTCCTCCCTCCACTCCCTCCCCCCTCGCTTTTTTTCCCTTTTCACATTTCAACACTGACACCTTTTATTCCCCGCACCGCTTAACCTTCCGTAAGCTGCGTTCAGACAGTAAACGCAGTGCGTTTTCGGGGTTAAGAAAAAAAGTTTCTAAAATCAAAGCGATTCAAAAATCCGTCGTAGTTCTAGGTCAGTGTACAGTGTCCGGAGAGAGGGAGGGAAGGAGTTTAAATCCTCCACAGAAAGCGGCGAAGGCGTACACGAATGCGGCGCGCAGGACCGCAGCTGCATCGCCACATATCACATTACTAATTCTCCAGACTGCACGCTAATCTGATCAACAATGTCGATTAGCCAGATATCCATGCAAGCTGAGGCTTATTGTATCAACATAGACTATGCATGCCACAGAATATACACACTACGTAAATGCACAATCAATGAAATAAATCAACAGTTAAAAATCAAACAACCAACCAACACTCTTATCTGTTGTTCATAGGTATGTATTAACTGCAGCCTTGTAAATATATAGGATATAGATCTGCTGGCATTTCGTATCCCACATAGAAAAAAGAAGGAAAAAGATATACGCACAGTGACCATTCTTGATGTACAAAGATGGTTGAGATCTAGGTCCTTCAATTGGTAGGTCTTGAAGCCTTGTGTTGGATTTTTTTGTTTGTTTGTTTGTTTGTTTTGATTTGATTTTTTTTTGCAACTTACAAGGTGAACGGTGCAAAAAAAAGGAGGATGACGACAGAATCTCCAAATTAAAACAGAAAAAAAAAACAAATTCTCTCTCAAGGGGTGTCAGCCCTCAGTGGGGCGAAGGCGAGGAGAGGAGGTTTGGAGATGATAATGAAGGAGAGATTTCTCTCGGAGCAGCGTGGGCGATGTTTCGTAAAAAAAAAAAAAAAAAAAAAAAGGAAAAAAAAAGAGAAGACGTGTTCCCCCAGCAGGGTGTGTCCAGAGCCTTGTGTGGAGGTTCTTGTGCTCAGTGTGTAATTCCCAGCTTCTCTTGCACTCTCCTCAGTGCCTGCAATGCAATGTTCTTCCTTTATGAGCTCCTCCGGCTGGCAGAGAGTGGCGCTGATTGGCTAATTTGTGCAGGGAGGGGAGTAGCAGTGGGGGCAGCCTTTGCGGTGTAGTCCTCTCCCCTTCAGGACGTGCAGAGCCCCAAGCCTCTCTCTGCATCCCTGCTGCCCCCGCACCCCCCCATCCTCCCCCCCCCCCCCAGCCTCACAAAGGGTACCCTTTGGTTATTCGTCACCGTAAAAACAAAACATATATATAGAATATCGACAACAAATAAAGGAGGGATGCATAGGACTGTGTCAAGACTCTCAGACAGTTTTTCGTGCCCATCCGATCGAGGTGGACAGCCCAGTCGCCGGTCCGAGGAGCGTGTGACGGATTCTCTCGATCAGTTGGGAAGGGGGCGAGGAACGGAGGGAGAGCAGTGGAAGGGGGGGGGGGGTTGGGCCATTGTTCCGATCCTTTTCTCTTTCTGGAGTGGGTGGCTGTCTCTGCGTGGTATGAGGTGAGCGTTTCTGCTCAGAGCGCCGCTGAAATGTTTACGTCCGACTGCATTGGGTGGGTGTTTCCCTTTTTTTCCAGGCAGGCCTTTTTCCGCTCGCTAAAAGACCCCGTCGTGTCATGGACAAAATCAATAGAAGATGAACCAGCTGGGGCTGGCTGGGCGTTCTTAAGGTGGTACGTGTTTTTCTGATATTCTGTCATTGCTCCTTCATCCTTGCCGTGATTCCTCTGTGTTCTGTAAGATGCACCCCCCCCCCCCAACCCCGAGGGAAGGCGTGTGACAGATGACCTATTTCTGCTGAGACCCTCCAGTAGTGGTGCTGACCTTGAGGGAAGGGGGCGGAGCTAGTGAAGCACATGGGGGCGTGGCCACCACCTGACAGGACCTCTGTGAGTGGGAGGGGCTCACAGACAGGTGGCGGTTTCGGCGGAAAGGTGTCCGCTGCGAGAATGTCTGCTAGCGTTCAGAGTCGGGCTCCGCAGCGAGGGAACACGCTCTGGGCCCCTGGAGAGGGCGGCCGGTTTTCGCCGAGGAAGTCTGCACGTCTTCGTTGTGGAGGATTTACTAGGAACGTCACGGCCGGAAAGTCATGGCACGTATCTGTCTCTGCCTCCATCAGCAGATCCGTCATCAACTGATGTTCCGGTGACCGCAGTGTTACCGTAATAATAACATTAAAATAGGTCAGTATTATACACCACCTGATAGCGTTAAGATTAAGCAAACAGACTCGTAACTCAAAGCCCACTGGTTTAACTAGTGGGGGAGATCGGCCGTAGAAACGTTGACCAAGGTCCTGCTGGGTAATCTTCAGACTATAATTATAAGTCACCAGTTACTAATTACAGTAATTTTTATCAACTTCAGAACACTTTATATTATTCATGGGAGAGGCTCACGTTAACTACCGCTAATTTATCTGCTATATGGTTAGTTAATATCATGGTAGGTGGTAGGACAGCCTTTATTTTTCATACGTGGCCTGGCTGTGACACAGGGCAGGTGGACGAGGTTGAGCACCGCGGGACGTTTAACCTCCACTGAGAGCCAGCAATGCCATAGGGGCCTCTCCACGCGGGGTCGGGCAACAGGTGCAGGACTGAAAGGTCAGCCGACGAAATCCCTTCCGGCTTCCGGCCTGGGTTTCCCGTGCCGTGGGGCCATCCTCCACGGGGGCCCTTCGAGGAGAGACTCAAAGCTGCTGTCTCCAGGCTCCGTTTCCCACACCCTACCGTTTCATCTCTCCTCTTTCCCGTTTTGCCACCAGCCCCGCATTTTTGTTTGTTTATACTCGCCCAGCGCCGCCTGGTCGGAGGCTCGCGGCTCGTCCGGAGCCTCTGTTCGTCTGATACTTTACATAATTGCCTTACATAAGTACCCAGCTCAGTGTGGTGCTCGACTGGGCTCTGCTAAAGATGAATATTTCATGAGGGAAGCACTTGTTAGGCACTAATAAGGGGATGGAGGATGGAACTGGGACTCTGGTGTGCGGGATGGAAGCCTTCTTCCTCGAGAATCCCTCCCACCGCCCCACGCACACTTACGGACCCCCCCTGGATATACGCACCTCCTCTGACCCGTCTCTCCATCTGCATGCTGACCCCACCCAGCTCAGCCTAATTTCAGACTACACCTGTGTGAGCGTGTGTCCCAGACACGGCGGGGCATTAACGCACCCGCCTAATTGCGTTAATAGCGACATTAGTTGCCGCCGCTGCCACGTCCTCTTTGTTTCGTGAATAAACATGGCTCTCGTGGACACAAAGGGAGCGTAGGTCTGTCAGACAGCGCTGGCCGCGCCGCTCTCCAGGGCCTTAACGAGGGTGCTTTGTGGCGAGCCTCGTTAAGGGCGTCCTTAGGCCACCCTCCATGGACACTCTTTATCGCCGACAAGGTGGCTTGTCAAACCCCGTAACAGGAGGGTGATTCGATCAGCTGGTGCCGGCGTGAGGTGAATATTAATCGCCTTCATCACCATGGTGGTCGTCCCCATCACTTCTGGCCATTATCCTGGAGCTGCAGGCCTTGTTTTTTTTTTTTTTGTTTTTTTTGTTATTAAGGAAAATTCAAAGGGCATATAATGTAAAGGGAGATGTTTTCATGCTGGCTCGGCGTTCTGAGAGTATAAACTGGGACACAGTCCCCTGTCAATCATTTCCGTGAGCGAGCTCACGCCATAAAGCAGATCCGAGGAGCTTATCTATGGATATTTATGCAGGTTCTGTTCTATTTTCCCAAGATAGAGCAGAACGTCGCGAGCAGGCCTCCTGCAGGCAGGTGTCCTCAGGGGAATCCATGTTCTTGGGTATGAGGTTCCCTCTTACATTTCACATAATTCCTCCTTTTTTCTAATGTAAAAAACAAGTCACATGACAATGGCAAGGAAGCGCTACCAGTATCTTGTAATATATACAGTCGTGACCAAATCTGTAAGAGCACAAGTACAGGGCAGACAGCTCCGGTGGATTGTGGGTAGGTGAGGGAAACATTAAGATTTCCCGTTTACATCTTATTCGCTTTTTCCTGATGCCTCTTTTTTTTCCTAGAGATTCACGCAAGGCCAGAGTGTCAACAGTACAACTATCTGTTCCATTCTGCATCTCCAAGACACGGAATACGAGGAAGGGGACACTCTGGATGGGGTGTGACTCTACGAGTATTTCGGACAGAAAAGCGAATTAACACTTTCCGAGTTTAAGGAAACTAGCTGTGGACCGATTTAGGTAAGGTATTGGGCATTTGCGGACATTTCATACTTGTGTTGTTGAGGCATTCGCCTTCATCGATGTCACCACTAAATTAGATTTATTTCCATTTATGGACGGAGTATCCAGGACAGTTTCAGTGGCCCCTCACCGAAGATATTCTTGACGTTCTCAGGTTCTTATAAAAAAAAAAAAAAACACCGTTTGCTGCTGACTCTGGTCTTTGTAGCCCAATAAAGATCTCCTGACGCCGGTGGCCTGCTGCCATGAGCCTGAATCCAAGCTTAACACGTGTCTCTTCGGAAGAACTTGCTGAACAGCTCATAAAAGTTGGGTGTCTTCAATGACATGTGGCAGCAGTGGTGGGGGTCGGGGGCGGGGGCGGCCGCCGTTTCCTCTGCAGTGTCAGGGTGTGTTTCCGTCATGTATGTACAAGCATGTGTGTGTTTGGTTAAGGAGCAGCACCAGAAACAGAGAGAGGCTATTGATTTAAATTTAGCATCTCCCTCCCCCCCCACTCTGTCACCCACCTATCTCTCCATCTCTCTTACCATCTTTCTCTTCTCCATCCCCCCACCACCCCCCCCTGCCCCCA
>JAODJU010000045.1:16696971-16718854 GCA_026776725.1 Gnathonemus echidnorhynchus
CATGTCTGAGCCGCTAACTGGCTCCCCCCCATCTGTGCTCCCCACCCGTGCCTGTGCTCTCCCCCATGTCTGAGCTGCTCCCCCCCCCTTGTCTGAGCTGCTGACCGGCTCCCCTGTTCCCAGCTTCTCCATGAAGAGCTCGCCCTGCAGTGGGTGGTCAGCACCAGCACAGTGAGGGAAGGAGCCCTGCAGCAGGCCTGGTGGTTCTTCCAGCTCATGGTCAGTACAAACCCACACACATCCGGACAGAGCGGCTCGTGCTGTGACCGTGCCCCCTGTCATAACCCCCCCCATCCCCCCCCCCCAGGTGAAAAGCATGTCCCACCACCTCTTTCTCACCTCCCGCATCGACATGCCTCGGAAGCAGCGGTTCCCAGACCGCTTCGTGGACGACATCGCCGCCCTGGTGTGCGCCATCAGCGCCGACATTGCCAGTCGATATCACAAGGTACCCCCCCACAAGCCCTCTAAACACGTCATATTTAAAAAGCAGCAGCAGATCCAGGGTTACGGTGAAACTGAAAACTTCAAACATACTTTAAAGTAAACTTACCCGTCTGCGTCCAACTACAAATCCCTGTTACAGGCAGGCGTGGACATGGTTAACACCCACTGCTTAACACACGTCCGTTAACTGACCAGCGTGTATGTTTACTGTCATGTACTCACTGGCTCCCCCTAATGGCCGAGGTGTGCTGCTTTCCTCAGGACGTGGAGATGGTGGAGAGGCTCAACAGCAGCCTGGCCTTCTTCCTCAATGACCTGCTGTCGCTCATGGACAGGGGCTTCGTGTTCAACCTCATCCGCTCCTACTACAAGCAGGTGGGCCCCCCGGCGCGGGTTCGAGGGCCGGCCCGCCCCCCCCCCCCTTCAGGTGGCCTCACGAGTGTGCATGTTCTCCCTCACAGATATCCAACAAGCTGCCCACCACCTCGAACCCGAGCTCCCTGATGGCGCTGCGCCTGGACTTCATGCGTGTCGTGTGCAGCCATGAGCATTACGTCACCCTCAACCTGCCCTGCGCCTCGCTCAGCCCCCCCGCCTCTCCCTCGCCCTCCACCTCCTCCACCACCTCCCAGGTGCGTCTCCACGTGGGCGGGTGTGGGTTACGCGCTTTCCTAGGGTCACATTTTGTGCAGTGGGTGGAGCTGCAGGTAATGACACCCCCCCCCCCCTACCTCTGCCCTTCTCTCCCCAGAGCTCGGCCTTCTCCTGCCAGGTGCAGGACCAGAGCTTGGCCGGCATGTTCGAGCTCTCTGTCCCCTTCCGCCAGCAGCACTTCCTGTCCGGCCTGCTGCTCAGCGAGCTCTCGCTCATCCTGGACCCGGAAGGAGAGGGGTCAGTCCTGGGGCCGAAACCCAGCAAGGCTGCCCTTCAGATCGCCCGTCTGAAACAAACTCGCCTGCAGATGGGATGTAGTCATGAATACAGCTCTGGGAAAAAATTTAAAGACCACAGTAAAATTTTCAGTTTCACTCAATTTCATCTCAATTTATGGGCTCACGTCTGTGTAAAACTGCATCTGTGTTCACTGTTTCTCATTAATGAAGAGCTTTTTCCATCCTGCTTCTAAGAGCCTGTTATGGATTGTCCTAGCAGTGCAGTCCACTTAATGTTTCCCCTTTTTTTTTTTTTTTTTTTTTTAACGATCCTTTAAGGTCATCCTCCGATTCATGAGGCACTGCGGGATAACTTGATGGTCATCTCTCGCTCCTGCCCTCTACCTGGCTGGTTTTTGGTTCTTGCCAGTGTTTCTTGCTTCACCTCATTCTTACGTACTGCTGTCTTAGAGACATTCAGCCTGGGGGCAGCCTGCCGTGTAGCGTAGCCTCTGCCAGTAGAACCAGCATTAAACCAGGATTTACCAATGCAGATTTCTAAAAAATTGAGTGGTCTCTTAATGTTTTCCAGAGCTCTATGATACGGTTCCTGTATTGTTAAAAAAAAAAAAAAAAAAAAGATAAATTTTCTTGCCCTAATATTTGGAGCTGTGGTCAAAAAACAGGTGGTTTTTAATTAATGACTGTTATATTATGACTGTGTATAGGACCCCCCCTCCCCTTTAAAAGCCAGAGAGCTCCCACTGGCCAAACCACGGCTGCTGTGGTGTCCTTTCGGGGGGCAGCTCCAGATGTCTCTCTCCTCTCCCCAACCAGGGCATTTTTCCTGCACAAGAAGGCCATCAGCGCCCTGCACTCCCTGCTCTGCAGCCACGACGCCGACCCCCGCTTCGCCGACCCCCAGGTGCGCTCCCACGTGGCCAAGCTCTACCTGCCCCTGGTGCCCGTTGTCATGGAGACGCTGCCGCAGCTCTTCGACTTCACCGGTGAGTGTGGGCGGGGCCCCTGGGCAAGGCCCCTGGGCGGGGCCCGAGGCCGACCGGCCGGAGACGTGACCCCACACGCGTGTCCCCCTGCAGACACGTGCCTCCCACGCGCTCGTCACACCTCCGCGTTCCTCGCCGACGACGCTGACATGGACGGCACCAGCACCATCAGCCAGTCTGTCGCCATGGCGATCGCAGGCTCACCCCTGCCGTTGTCCAAAGCGAACCCTTTCTCCCTCCCTGTGGTGAGTGCCATCCTAGAGCCGCCCCCCCTGTAACCCCCTCTGTACGTCCCTAGCCTAAATGGGGAAGTTGAAGAACCTTGCCGCACTCCCATGCTCTGCCACTAGAGGGCAGTGTTCTCCGCGCTTAAGTCGAGTGCCGCTATTGAAACCAGCGTTCTGCTAATCGGTAGTTTTCAGGCAAACATGAGTATCTCTGTCCGTATTTTATATGCATATTTCTGTGTGTGTGTCAGTGTCTGCCTGTCGCGTAGTATGCCTTTCTGCCAGTGCTGGCATCTGATATCGCATTTTTGTCCAGGAATCAGCCTTTAAGCACATTTGCAGTAGTTAATGTTTCCTGGATGTGTCCCGATGAGCCAGACGGCGCATAAGTGATCCGCTTGCGCTGCGAGTGTGTGTTTGCGCACTTGTTCAGCTCACATCTGCGTGCGTTTGTGCAAGACTCACGTTCCCCCCTGCGGGGACAACCCTTAGTACGAATGCGATGTATGGGATGTTTGTGAATGTCTGGCGTGGGAGAGTGAGCGGCCGGGCGCGCAGTGCGGTGCAGTGACTCAGCGCGGCAACGTCGTTTGCGCAGGCGGGGCGGCCCGGTGGGTCCCTCTCAGCTGAGTGCAGCCGCACGCTGCTGGCCTGCCTCCTCTGGGTACTGAAGAACGGCGACGCCACACTGCTGGAGCACTGGATCTCCGACCTGTCCGTGCTGCAGACCAACCGGCTGCTGGACCTGCTGCACCTCTGCGTCGCCTGCTTCGAGTACAGGGTACATAGCCCCGCCCCCTCCACCCGGCCATTGGTCGGCGTTCTGTACGCGTGATTGGTTCGCGGGCTGTCTTCTGTGCGTCTGATTGGCTCGTGGGGCCATCCATCACTCCGATGTCGCTTCAGGGCAAGAAGGCCCTAGAGAGGATCAACAGCCTGACGTTCAAGAAGTCCCAGGACATGAAGGCTAGGCTGGAGGAGGCCATACTGGGCACGATCGGAGCGAGGCAGGAGATGGTGCGGCGGTGCCGAGGTACGGGGTGTGTGTGTGTGTGTGTGCGTGTGTGCGAGCAGGTATACCTATCCTTATGGAGACACAATTTCCTCAAAACTTGATAAATATCAGTTTTTTTTTCCCTTATGGGGACCAGTTTCCTGGCCTCTATTTAATAAAAATCGTCGACTGCTATGAAAGAACTAAAAATGCAAAAGCTCTTGTATTTTGTTAGGTTACTTATGGTTAGGGCAGGGTGGGGGTTAGGCTTGTCATAGTTAGCGTTAGCATTTTTCCCATAGAAGTGAATGAGCGGTCCCCATAAGGATTGGTATACCCTACGTGTGTGTGTGTGTGTGTGTGTGCACGCTCCTGACACTGCGACTAACTCTCTGCAGAAAGGAGTCCCTTTGGGAGTCAGGAGAACGTCAGGTGGAGGAAGAACGTCACACACTGGAGGCAGCCTGCCGACCGCGTGGACAAGTACGTCCCAATGTCCCCCAGAGGCTGTTGTCACTGACTTTGGTCAGATATCAAGGCCAGCATCCTGACACATGGGAAGGTGTTCATCTATGTCATTAATCTTTCTAAGTGTTGCCCAGTTTTGTAATTAGCCTGACAAACCCTGCAGGACCAAGGCTGAGATGGAACAGGAGTCTGTGGTGGACGGAAACCTGGCAACGGAGGCGTCCCTGATAGTGCTGGACACGCTGGAGATCATCGTGAAGGTAGCAGGACACGAGCCCGGGTTCTGTGTACTGTGTACACCCCAGTTAAGGGGTGCAGTTAGAATGGAAGTGGTCCGGATGGGGTGTGGCTGTGTTTATGAATGTGACAGAGAGCGTGGTTATGTTTCGTGGTGGCACATGAAGGCCTGGGATTGGTCGATTCCCAAGGAAAGGGGCAGTGTGTGTTTATAACAGCCTGCAAATGTGCTGCTGTGACCCATATGGCGTCTGAGGGTGTTACCACACTGAAGTGGCTCAGAGGGTTCGTGGCCCCATTTCTCTGCTCCTGCCAGACTGTGATGATGTCGGAGCTGAAGGAGAGCGTGCTGGGTGGGGTACTGAGGGTGCTGCTGCACAGCATGGCTGGCAACCAGAGCGCCCTCTTTCTGCAGCACTGCTTCACTACACAGAGAGCGCTGGTCTTCAAGGTAGGCCGGAGAGCAGCTGTTTCTGCCTGTCTGTCCCCATCCCTGTCTCTGCCTGCCTGTCTGTCCCTGTCCCCATCCCTGTCTCTGCCTGCCTGTCTGTCCCTGTCCCCATCCCTGTCTCTGCCTGCCTGTCTCTCCCTGTCCCCATCCCTGTCCCCGTCCTTTGTTAACCTTGCCATCTCCGCCCCGCAGTTCCCCGAGATGCTCTTTGAAGACGACACGGAGCTGTGCGCCGACCTCTGCCTGCGTCTCCTCCGTCACTGCAGCAGCAGCGTGGGCTCCGTCCGCAGCCAGGCCAGCGCCTCCCTCTACCTGCTCATGCGTCAGAACTTCGAGATCGGCAACGTCAGTGCAGTCGTCCTGCTCAGACATGCGCGTGAGACCCACGCACCGCTTAAAGGGGATCTGTGACTCATGCCTCTTCTCTCTTGGGCAGAATTTTGCTCGGGTGAAGATGCAGGTCACCATGTCCCTGTCTTCCCTGGTCGGGACGTCCCAGAACTTCAATGAAGAACACTTACGGCGTTCCCTGAAGACCATCCTCACATATGCGGAGGAGGACCTGGAGCTGAGGGAAACGCCCTTCCCTGACCAGGTAACACCCCTCGTTAATATTCATGAGGTCTGTTTAGTGCTGTGTGGGTCATTATCATTAGGGTGGGTATTGCTTAAGAATGGAGTAGGTGGATATAGTTATGCATTCTAATGAGCGATGACACCTGCAAATAGCCTTTAACCAGAGGGAGGTGGGATCACTTAATGGATCTCGATCTTAGCCAGAACACTAGCTTTACAAAGGCTGTTTCTTCCGCTGTCTTTCTGAGATGTGGCATAGTCTTTGGCTCGTATGAGTTTTACTTGCACAAAAATATTCTGAGGGCAGAATGAAAAATGATTGGTTCAGAGAGATAACCAATCACATTATAGGAGGAGGAGGCAGGACCAACCAATTAGATGTCTTGGTCCTGCCTCCTCTAGTTGCTTAGACCCACCTTCTCTACAATCTGATTGTCATCTCTCTGAACCAGTCATTTTTTGTTGTACCCTCAGAACATTTTTGTAAAAGTAAAACTCCCACGAGTCAGTTTTCGCTGGCCTTTGACTGGTTTCCCCTCTCAGGTGCAGGACCTGGTCTTCAATTTGCACATGATACTGACCGACACTGTCAAGATGAAGGAGCACCAGCAAGACCCGGAGATGCTCATTGACCTCATGTACAGGTATGGGAGGCAGATGCACCAGTCTGTAGGGTCAGACATTGGAGGGAATCTTAGAAACTTTTGTAGGCAACGCAAAGCTTAGTTTTATCTCGCCATACGTCATCATTTCCTCCCTTCCCGGTCAGAATCGCTAAGGGCTATCAGAACTCGCCCGACCTGCGGCTCACCTGGCTACAGAACATGGCGGCGAAGCACTCGGAGCGGGGGAACCACGCGGAGTCGGCCCACTGCCTGGTGCACAGCGCCGCCCTGGTGGCGGAGTACCTCAACATGCTGGAGGACACCCGCTACCTGCCCATCGGCTGCGTCTCCTTCCAGGTCAGCGGCTGAGGTTCAACTCGCTGACGCCCGGAAGGTTTGCAGAGCATGTATTTGCTGGAAGCCTGTTGGTAATGATTACATCTCCCATTCGTTTCTGATTATAGAGCATCTCTTCCAACGTTCTGGAGGAATCGGCCATCTCAGATGACATCCTTTCTCCTGAAGAGGAGGGCATCTGTGCGGGGAAATTCTTCACCGAGTCTGGCCTGGTGGGACTCCTGGAGCAAGCAGCGGCCTCTTTTAACATGGTGAGAGGCGTGGCCTATGGGGGTGTGGCATTTTGTGTCTGTATGGTCTGGAGGCGTGGCTTCTGCTGCTGGTGGCCTATGGGGGCGTGGCATTTTGTGTCAGTATGGTCTGGAGGCGTGGCTTCTGCTGCTGGTGGCCTATGGGAGCATGCTATCTGTTACCAGTGCAGTGAAGGCGTGTGGCATGCACTGTCCAGTGTGCTTTTCTCAGAACAATGGCAGCCGGGGTGAACACCACCACTTCTTCCATCTGACAGGCGGCCATGTATGAAGCCATAAATGAAGTGTATAAAATCCTGCTGCCCATCCTTGAGGCCAACAGGGACTTCAAGAAACTGGCCATTATCCACGGCAAGCTTCAGGATGCCTTCAACAAGGTGTACAACCAGGTGTGCAAGCATGTTGGGTGGGACAAAATATCAGTGTTTATTGGTTCAGCTATGAATTAGCAGATGCGGGTGGGGGTCTCTGGGAGGGGAGAGCGGTCATCCGCTGCCTGTAAAAGGCGTGCAATCCTACTCTAATTCTTTCTTCCCTTTTGTCCTTCTCGATGGTTCTATGATGGGCGTTGCCCCTAAAGAGCTCCGGATGGGAGGTAAGGCTCTAACTCCCCCCTCCGACCCCCCCATATATGAATTTTCAAGCATGTTCCTAACCCTTTTTTTTTTCCCATTCTGTCTCCGACTGTCCTGTCTGGTCCCTCATCTGCCCTGTCGTGGGAATGAACTGGTGAGTAATCCCATGAATCCCCCCCCTACCCACCCCCATTGTGGGCCTCCCCCCTACCCCTTCCTGAGACCCCCCCCCCCACTGTCCATATCCCCACCCCATCTGTCTCCCCGTCTGTCTACACTTTTCTCCCTGCTCTTCTGTGTTGTCCCTTGTCTGGTGCCGATCTCCCTATTTGAAGTCCCGATTCCCATTCACCTCATCGCCCCCCCCCCCTAGCAGCGGGAGAGGAGGAGCTTAGCCTGGCCGAGATGTCGGCGGGGTGGCCTCTGATCTGGCCTTTAAAATGTCCGCCTGACTCCGCCCTCACGCCTTCCTGCAGGCCACAGAGGATGTTTGGGACCTATTTCCGCGTCGGCTTCTATGGCTGCCGCTTCGGGGACCTGGATGAGCAGGAGTTTGTGTACAAGGAGCCGTCCATCACCAAGCTGGCCGAGATCTCCCACCGGCTGGAGGTAGGCCGCTTTCCAGAAGGTTCTGAGCTGTCATGGGCTCGCTGCCTCACTGCTACCTTATTCTCATTGTTTCAAAGGGGAATATTACCTTCTTTCATTAAAGGGCTTTTGTCCCCTTTTTTACTTTTAGCGGTCAGCCGGATTGAGTCGTGATTCTGCACAATGCTGGCATCTGTGGGCCCAAAAGCACCTCCGAGTGGGAGGGAATGTGTGAATGGGTCCGTTTGATAACATCGACATGTCAGACTCTCTGTCTGCCTCCGTGTTTTGTCTTAGAATCATGCCGTTAAGATTAATCCATCAGGAAAATCCACTTCCTCCGAAAGCCACGTGGGCCTGTATCAGAGGCCTCTTTTGTTTGCTTCTGACGTGTGAGAATGCAGACGTGTCCCCCGCCGGCTTCTCCACCTGCAGTTCTGATGGGACCGTTGCCACGAACAGCTCTCCTTAACAGCCCCCCCCCCCCTTCCCTTCTTCCACAGGAGTTCTACTCTGAGAAATTTGGGGATGAGATCGTGGCCATCATCAAAGACTCGAATCCCGTGGACAAGAGCAAACTGGACCCCAATAAGGTCAGGAACGGCTTGTGGAGTTTCCCAGCGTCGGGGTTGGGTTACATGGCCTTTCTAAGATGAAATATCCAGTTTGCATTTAACTTCCTGTATCTCCTCCTTTCTGTTCCTCACGCTTGCTCCCATCCCTGCTGCCATCCAGGCGTACCTGCAGATCACCTACGTGGAGCCGTTCTTCGACACCTACGAGCTGAAGGAGCGCATCACCTTCTTCGACAAAAACTACAACCTGCGCACGTTCATGTACTGCACGCCGTTCACGCTGGACGGCCGCGCGCACGGCGACCTGCACGAGCAGTACAAGCGCAAGACCATCCTCACCACCTCGCACGCCTTCCCCTACATCAAGACTCGCATCAACGTGGCCCACAAGGAGGAGGTCGGTCTCTGCGGTTACTGGAGTGGGTGTGGCTTGGGTGAGATGGGAGGGGCCTGGATGACTTGGGCGGGGTTTTGTGGTGATGGGCGGGGCTTGGATGAGATCATGACACACTTATTGATCCCCGTGCTCCATGACGCGCATGTAGGTGAGAGCAGGTTTGCCAGTGAAGGACAGCAGCCTGCAGCGGCATCCGTGGAGTTAAGGGGGTAAATGGCCCATGAACATCTGACTAATTTGCTGAAGCCGGGTTCGAACTGGCGACCTTCTGATCACAGGCACAGAGGCTTAGCCTGCTGAGCCGGTGCGCTGCCCCCGTGTGGCGCTGTGGAGCGTGTCACTGTAGCGTGTCGGTCCTCTCACCCCAGCGCCTCCCCCGCAGATCATCCTGGTCCCCATAGAAGTGGCCATTGAGGACATGCAGAAGAAGACACAGGAGCTGGCCTTCGCCACCCACCAGGACCCCGCCGATGCCAAGATGCTGCAGATGGTGCTGCAGGGCTGCGTGGGCACCACCGTCAACCAGGTGTGTGTGTGTGTGTCTATGTTTCTCTGTGTAATGTTGGTGGTGGTGGTGTGTGTGTGTGTGTTGCTCTGCGTCTGTGTGTGTATGTTGTTGGTGTTGGTGTGTGTGTTTGTGTGACGGTTGGTCTTGCTGCTCCAGGGCCCCCTAGAGGTCGCTCAGGTGTTCCTGTCTGACATCCCTGAAGACCCCAAGCTCTTCCGTCACCACAACAAACTGCGCCTGTGCTTCAAGGACTTCACCAAGAGGCGAGTGCATCTGCGCTGACATAAACACTGACGCACGCATGCGCACCGACACATGGGCACTGACTCACACACACGCACTGACACACGTTACGACCCTCGATTCCACTCAGGTGTGAAGATGCCCTTCGGAAGAACAAGTCCCTGATTGGTCCCGACCAGAGGGAGTACCAGAGGGAGCTGGAGAGGAACTACGCCAAACTGAGGGAAGCTCTGTACCCCCTGATCAACCGGAAGATCCCCCAGCTGTACAGGAGCCACGCTTCGAACGCCACACATGCACAGCGGTAACCACGGCAACCGCCTGCCCAGCCAATCACATTTAAGTGATGCTCAACCTGGAAGTTTGAAGGGAACATTCCTGATGGGGATTTTCAGTACTAGCCCAGTACTGTTATTGGTCAGACTTTAACAAAGTTCAGTAGCTACCACATTGGTTAATCAGCAGCATGGTCCAATTAGTGAAATATGAGTCCAGATGTGATTATTTAAAAACAAATTTTGCAGAGACATTTGCCTTGAAAACCACAGTTCATTATTGAATCATGATATTTACATTGTAAAATAAATGTTTGCACACACACACATAAACGTTTATGCACACACACACACACAGTGGCAGCTGTGATGAGCTCATCGCGATGCTGGATGCTGATTGGCCGTGTATAACCTGCGGGTGCAGCACCACAAACTCGCAGGCAAACGTGTTGAAATGTTACGATGTGGAATTTTGATGTCAGCATTACCGTTTCAGTTTGGCAGCGGTTTCTCGTTTTTTGTGACTGTGTGTCGACAGAAATTCCCTGGGCCGCACCAGCCTTCGCAAAGCAGACTGTTGAACTACGGCAAGGACAGCGGCTGGTCAGAGACCTCCTCTTGGTGTCTGTCCCACTCTGGCCTGGCTTCGCTCTCCACGCGTCACGGCACCTCCCGCCCCCCCGGGCATCACGGCCCCACCTCCCCCACTGGCGACATCACTCCACCCGACTCCATGGCTTCAGCAGTCGGCTAGTTTCCATTCCAGTCGATAAGCCAGGGTTATTTCAACATTTTTTATGGATGATCCACGATCTTGTAATTACAAACACTATAAACGGACAGGTAAACGGACATGAATCAGAACCCTTTTTGTACTTAAACCTGTAAACTAGTGTTTTTGCTGTGGACCAAAATGACTGCCGTCCTCCACCTGATGTCAGGACTGTTTCCATTTGTCGTTTCGGACCTTAAGCTGCTCTCGTGACTCCCCACAGTGTTTCCGGTCCACTGTGCTGGGTCCGGGGGGGGTTGGGGGGGGGGCATGGGCGTAACCACTTTGCTGTTCGACTGCTGACTTTGTACTGCTGTGTTGGGGTAACAGTGTCTGACTACTGCATTTCTCACAGATTTCTTTAAAAACAAAATTTAAGTTATAGTGGGTTTTTACAGCTTTGTATTAAATCTTTTCTTATTCCTCTTACAAATTGGTTCTTATTTGGAATAATGTTGTGCTGTATTTTGAGCTGCTACACTGTAATAATGTATCAGATTTGCTTTCTCCAAGCAAGTACCCATGACCCGTCTCTCCATTGCCAGCAAAGTAGGCCCGATGTTTATACTAATGATCGAAATTAATCTTTAAACACAGTAGTGGTAAAAATCACATTTTTCAGAGGAATGCCGTTCAGAGCTTAAGCTCTATAACGGACCACTGGAGGGGGGTGAAAATGTGGTGTAAAAGCTTACTTATTAGGGTAAGTCTGTTTTATTATTTTTATACCCCTGTGTTGGACCCTGGGGATCTGGGCTCCTTGAAAACAGAAACAAGGCAATAAAGGTCGATCCACAGTGTGTGTGTCTGTGTGTATGTGTGTGTGTTTGCATGCATAGATCACACTTGGGGACCAAAATGTCCCCATAGTGTGGTAAAACCTGAAACAACATTACTTTTGGGGACATTTTTTAGGTCTGCATTTGGATAGCATCAATTTTATAAAAAATCTGACTGCAATCAGAAAACTAAAAACAAAAGTTTTGTGTTTTGTTTGGTCACGTAGAGTTAAGGTTAGGGCTGGGTATGGGCTGTGGGTATAAATTATGGGTGACCTCCCCCCCCCCCCAATAATCAAAACCAGCCAGTACAACCCCCTGGACCTCCTTAAATGGGTGGAGACCTCAGACCCCCACCCGCAATGCTCTACCCAAAGTTGTGTCCTTGGTAAAGGTTAAGGGTGTCATTAGGTTTAGGATTTTGAACATAGAAATGAATAGATGGTCCCCACAAAGGTAGGTGTGTGTGTGTGTGTGTGTGTGTGTATAAAAGGTGTGGTGCCAGGTCCTAAAAACAAGCACCAGGCCAAACAAAGGAACGTACAGGACTTTAGCCACAGGAAGCAAAAAGGCCACAGCAGTGATTCAAATACTTAATCCAAAACTCTAAAGATAGGGCCAGACGCCAAAATGGGGTTTAAAATAAACAAATAGCAATTTTTTTTTTTTTAATATGAAAGTACACTAATCCCTTCAGACCCCACCTAAACTTGAAAAATCCACTTTCCCTTCCCTAAAGACTGGAGGCTTTATAGGAAAGCAAAGCTCACTGATTAGTCCACAGACCATTTCTGTTTTATCGGGGTTAGAAGTTCAAATGTTTACGAGAAATGAGGGAACTTGTTTTGGTTTTAATCTGCACTAACTAGCTGCAGATACTTCGGACTTCGTTACTACGGCGCCCGTGATTTATCGTCAGGGAAACACAAAATGCTTTTTACATTGGGCGAAATCCATCCTGATGAGCTGAAGTCCAGTGTTGAATTTAAAAAGTTGCTGATCAGATTTGAATATTTAAAATTCAACAAGTGAACACAGAGATTCAACATGGCCTCCAATTCGTGTGACCTTAGCCTTATCAGTAACACCGGCATGCTCAGAAATTTTTGAAAATAATAGTAGAATATATATGGATTGAAATATCATTAATATATAATGTCAGTAGTGGTTCATACAGCCCAAAAACATTTTACAACCCATTTAAAAGTTTTGGACTAAAAAACTTGCATATTGCCTGCATATTAAATTGAATGCATTCCTGCTACATATAACTGTGTCGGTTAGTCAGATTGTCTTTTATTCATATAAGGCTTATGCGTCATGAATTAATTCTTAATAGTAAGAATATGCAATTTCCTGCAATTTTTGCTAGTAAGAGTATGAATTCAAGATATATGCATGCAATGTAATTCTTACTAGTAAGAATGATCATTTTTACTAGTATGAATTGCATTTTTGCTAGTAAGAATTTATATTATAGAGCTCTGTAATTCAGTTTTTAATAGTCATATAATCCCCTTTATTTCCATTGTATTTTTGCCTCACGCATCCTACATTACATTTTCACTAGTAAAAAATCATATTGTAGGGCTCTATAATTCAACTCTTACTAGTAAGAATTCCTATTGGAGATATCTGTAATCACATTTGGACCAGTAAGAATTCCAGGTCCACATATCCATAATTGAGTTTTCACTAGTAAAATTTCCATTACAGATCTCTACAATTAAATTGTAATTTGAATTACATTATAGAGATCTGAAATTCACATTTTGGATATGTGTCATTTCAGATTTCTACAATTACTCTATTATGGATATGTGGGCCTGGAGTTCTTACTAGTTAAAATGTGATTACAGATATCTGCAATAGGAGTTCTTACAAGTAAGAATTGAATTATAGAGCTCTACAATTTGACCTTCTACTAGTGAAAATTTAATTTAGGACGTGAGGCAAAAATACGACGGAAGTCAATGGGAATAGTAAAAATGAATTATATAAAGCTCTATAGTATGACCATTTTTACTAGTAAGAATTCATTCTTACTAGTAAGAATTACATTGTGGATATCTTGAATTCATATTCTTACTAGTAAAAATTGCATTGCGTTCTGACGAGTAAGCCTTATACTACCAAAAGACAATTTGGCTTCCCATAGGTGAGGACACGTGCACTTTAATGTAGAGAATGTGAGAACCCGAGAGCTGAGTCTCCCCTCGCTAGCCTCCAAACAGAGGTCCACTGCGCCTGGATCTGCTTTAATTGGAGACCCCCCGGGGGGGAAGCTGCGCCGTCCACGCGCGCCCAAATGGGAAGCTTCCCGCTGCAAGTCCAGCTGGTAGGAGGGACCGCCGCACGGCCGCTTGAAGGGGACTGATCGTGGCCGCCAGCGGCTTTATTCGCTCCAGATGTCGCCTGGTGTTATGGCGCCCGGCCACTGCCGGCAAGCCGCGTAAATGCTTCCGCGTCTCGATGGGAAAAACCTGTACAGCGCGCCGTGAGGTACGCGGCCATCCGTGATCTGCTGGTCTGTGAACGGCTTATTGTTGATCTGCGAAGCAAAACCTCGTCAAGTGTCTATGGCAAAGACGAAACGCTAAGCGTTGCTTGCTATTCAATTGCCAGCAATGCTTCACAGACGCCTGAATGCATTGCGTGATATAGCCATGAAAGTAACAAACCCCATTGTTACTCATCTTATATTTTCCAGTTAAACTGACAAAAGATATGTGTTTCTCACATCTAAATAAATTCGGTGTTGCATTCACACAGCTCTGGGTTTAAATTAGCCTGTCTTATAAATAAATGGGCCCTAAACTAAAAGCATTTTGTCTACCTGGGAATCTGTGAACTGTATAAATATAGTACAGCCCGCAAGTTGTTATTTCTGTAAATCTGGTTTCCTGCTTATTATTTGCAACGTGCGGCTTTTGCTTTGACAGTCCTTCCGTAACGGTGCGGTTTTTCAGTTTGTGTTTGTGACGCCGGTCGTCGTCCGGCCGAGGCGCCTGGTCATCCGTGATGTATTAGTGCGAGTGGAGCAAAGGGCGCCCCGGTCCTGCGCTTGGCTGTTGCCTCTTTAAGAGAGAGAGAGTGTGTGTATGTGTGTGTAGCGGCTATGGGTGGGGGTGGGTGGATTTTTACATTGGTCTGCTGCGGTGTTTTTGTGTCGCTGTCAGTACGTTTAGCGGCTGGGCTTCGGACATTAGACGGGACTGCGAGGGGAGAGGTAAGAAAAAAATCCGCTACCCGGTTTTCCAATTTCACTCACGTCGGTACTATAACAACAAGAAGGAAAATAATTATGAATAGAATTTTATTTTAACCATGGAAGCCACCCCCTATTGAATCCCCCCTTGATAATGGCTTCTAGGTTTGAGATGCGGTCCCCTCGTTTGATTTTTGCCTGGCTTAATAGAAACGGTGCGTCTCATACACTTATTTCGAGCCTGTGTTTGTGTTTTTTTGCGCGATTTTCGTCGTCCGTGAAACTTCGGCGTCCCTGATTCAAGGACGCAACCCGCCGGTGAGGATCCAGACGCGCAGAGCATCCCTCGATAACGCCCGGTGGATCAGGTCGCTTTTAAAAGCCGAGGAAGCCGTCCAGACGTTTTCCGTGCCCTCGCCATTTCGGGACGGGAGCGCTTCCACCGCCGATGCTGCGTGTTTACATTGCCTGCAAAGTAACACGCGTTTAAACCCGTGCTGTCAAGCAAGCAACTTATTGTTATTGTTACTTAGGCGAAATGAGACAGATCTCTTTATATATCCATGTGGGTAGCTACCAAAGCCACGAAAGTATTTAGTACTGGGATCTTTTTTTCAGCGCTTCGAAATCATGGTTTTATAACAAAAAAATCTAGGTGTGGCAGCTGAAAGTGGCATTCTGGAATTAATGATAATTTCTTTATTTACTTATTGAGAAATAACGTGCTTGCTGGGAGCCTAGGGAGAGGGTGGGTCCGTTTTTTCCGAGTTTCATGACTTCCAGATGTGCACTATTAAAACACCGCTGCTTCTCTCAACTATGCAAAAAAAATACACGAGGAGAAGTATTTAATGATAAGCGCGCTCGCCTTTTCTTTATGCCTGTGTTCCGGTTAGATGAAAATTAACAGATGCGCCTTTCGGACACATTCCAGAGGCAAATAAATGGCTCTTAAGGCCGTGGGTCTTTTTTCCTGAAATGATTTTTCCACTTTGGGCATATATGGGAAATGGAGCTACGAAGTTAATGGCTGCTGCCCGACGTTGTCCGTTTGGCGTCCTAGACCGGTCATATTTGGAAAGTATTTGGTTCCATTCTGGTCACTGTTTCACACAGTTAACTAAAGTTACACCGCTTCTTTAGAGAGAGAGAGAGAGCAGTCTCACATAAATGACTTCATTGTTCCGTTATTTTTTCATACTTAGTTTTGTAAGATAGGCCTACTTCTATTCATATATACACACATGCACATATTTTTATGAACTTAACTAAATAACCAGCGTGATGGTAGCATCCTACTCAGAAGATTGTTCGTTATGTAAATGTTAATAATGATACCTGAGAAAACTTTTATATCGTGATAACTCAAACATGGCATCTTGAAATTTAGTAGCTCATACGATGAACAGATACATTAAACGCAGTGAATGATTGATTGGCTGCCAGTGTCGACGTTCTTGTGAAGTTTTGTTTATTACCACCGCAGCGGGGGGGATGGGATGCGTCTCTAACAGAGTCACATTCCCGTTTAATGTGTTTGGAAAGAGGGGGTCGCACCTTTGGAACCTGGAGGAATCCGAAGCTATAAACCCAATTTATCTAACGAGTTGCACGCTGGGCATTGAAATTGCTCTGCAAGAGTAATTGGATTAACATGCTAACTGTATGCAGGCGCTTCCTTAGAATTTGGAAACGTTTTTATTCTCCTTCTTCAGGACGGCACGCTTTGCTTATGCTGTCATCTGCCGTGCTGAGTTCAGCGTTTTTCTGGGTTTTTTTTTTTTTGCACTATTGCATGGAGGCTTTTCTCTGCGGCTCCGCGAGGCTTAGCGCGTGTAGCTGACGTCACCCGAGACTTACCAGAGTGATGTCATTTAAGCCGCGCGTGTACCCCGCGCAGGTGAGCCTCTGCTTTGTTCTCGCGGAGAGGTACGGAGACCCTCCCCAGTAAGGGCGGCGGAGCCACAAAAATACCGGTGGAGGTTGGGTAGAGTTAGGCATGCCGTCAAACCCGCCAGAGAAATCGGAGTGGGGTATGGGGGCGTTTTTGGGAAGCCCTTATCGGCGCATTAAACTGAGCGCGCGCTCCTCGCCTTCCCCATCGCTTCATTTTTGATTATTTTTTTTATTAAACAGTCCCTGTATAATATTCTTGTATTTGCTCACATTTAAACGATCACATGCGACATCGTGTCGCTTCCCTTGTTTTGTTTAACGGTCACCCTTCAGGGCGTAGTGGTTTTTGCGGTGACAGAAATTACCCTTTTACAATCCCCGAAACCAGACCATTTACTTATAGGTTTTAATAAATACTTTAATGATGTTTAAGACTTTATTTGCACTCGCCATCGATTGATTTAATATGTTTATCATAGTAATGAAGCCCTTGTTGATTTGTTTCGGTTTATGAGTACATGAGGTATGCGCCTGTAGATACGGCGTGGATTAGTCATTTTTTAAAGAAGCACTTAACTACAAAGTCTCCAACAACTTCCTGTGTTTGCCCGTGTTTCTTTCCTGTGTGTAGATGAGACACCGTGGGTTGGTTAAGCATCTGTACTGTTCATCTAGCCTTCGGACCGCTGATATGGTATAATATAAATATTTAAGCAAGTTGCGGACTTCGGTGATGCTTAATAACGTGTCATGCCTGTACAGATAAGGCAGTCAAGGGTCTTTTGTTTGGATGGCATTGAGCACTCACTGCAGAGGAGGAGGACATGCTAATCTGTGGCCAGTTCACAGAAAGTGCTCTGTTCATGCAGGCATGGGAACCCAACCACTTTGTCTCTGTCTTGTTTGAGAGGCTCCAGTTTTTCCCGTTTTAATTGCTAACAACACTTTCCGTTAACTTCATTCATTAGGCCTTCTCAAAAAATGACTCCTGAAACTTCTCATTTTTTATTTATTTTTTTTAGTAATTAAGGTGAATTTTGGTGTTTGGCTCCTTGTGGGGTGGGGGGGGGGGGAATGGCCTGTGTGTGAGGCCTGCTCAGGATGGGACCTCTAATCCCTGCATGATATCATGTTATACAAAACATTTGTCCAGCTGTTATGCGCTGGAGTCATTCGGGGAAAAATGTGCCTGCCGCTTCTCACTGCTGCCCAAAGCACGGATCTGCTGCTTCACATCGACTGTTTCTCCATACTGACCACACTTTCATATTGACTGTTTCTCACTACTGACCGATTCTCATATAAACTATTTCTCAGTTCCGATCTCTGTCTCACATCGCCCATACAGAGCCCCGTCTCACTTCAGCACTGTCTGGTCGATGTGTTCTCTCTCATAGTGTTGAGGACCGGATGACTGTTCCCCGCTGCTGACGGACTCTGAGCTCGCTTGCCCCCTGCGGTTGTTTGTTCCTGCCCGGTCACAGAGCACCTTACCTCTCAGAATCTTCCTAACTCAATCCCTTTCTGTTTTTGAAGTCACATGCCGCTCTCGTTTAACTTTAGCTCTGTGTCTTTCCTTGGAATCTATCCCTCCCTGATCTCCTGCTGGTTTCTTCTCAAAGTTCTGCTCCAGTTTCGGCCCATAAACTAACTCTGCTCCCCTTAGGCTCAGCTCCTTCGCCTCCTATTACGCACTTTTAACTTTTAAAACTTTCTTAGTTTCATGGTGATTCACGTACCTTCAACCCATTTTCTCGAGGTTTGGGGTGGGGGTAGAGGGGGGTGGTGTCAGCCCGCTCGGCCAGCATAGCCTGTGGCTGTGTTTATTTTGCTCCTCCTTAAAGAGTAGAAAGGGACAGGCGGCCCCTCCCTGGGAGGCACCGTCAGGGAGTCCACGGCGTTGGAAGTTGATGCCAAAATTTGTCATTTTTTCGTCCTTCTCGGCAAGGCGGCGTAATGTAAAATGCAGCTCCAGTCGTCTGCCCGAGAGAATCTTTCTTCAGCACTTAAAATAGGGGTCCTACAGGCAAGTGCTACGGACAGACCATCCAGAACACACCCATCCTGCAGCCTGGCATAGCTGACATCGGCATTTCACAGTAGTCCAGCTTGAAAGGAATAATGGACATTTTTAAAAGTGGTTTAAGAATTTGTGTGGAAGTCTACGTGCGGGGGGATGGAGGATGGGTCTGGCTTTTGTACCATTGAGTGACGTATGTGTGAGTCACTTTAGCTTTGCAAATGGGCACCGTTGTGACATGTAAGCTACTTTGGATGAAGCATCTGTTAAATGACTAAAAAAGAAGAAAAAAACAAAAAAAGCCCAGCTAGGAATTAGGGTCATGGCTAATCTGTCTGCTGGAAGGTCATGTGTGCCAGCGGACTGCAGACTGTTTAGGTGGGGTGTCACAGAGACCGTGCACAGCAAACCTCGGTGGCAGTCTGGGGACAGTGACAGGTGGAGCAGTCCCTGTATTGGTGTCTGAGTTTGTCCCACCCTCGAAGAGGGCAGGCTATGCCGCTAACATGGAGAGCATACCAACTAAATGTAACTTTCCACTCCCCTCCAAAACTTTGTTGCATGTCCAGCCTTCAGAAAAAGCATCTTAAATATTTGAACACTTCGCAGGAGGATGCCAGAGCGGTGGTCTGGCTCCTTGACAGGTTATCTTGGCTGCGTATAATCTGACCGCTATACTCAAACGCGCCTAACTTGCGAGTGCCGTGGACCGTCCCGGCTTGTAATGCACCGTCTGGTTCCCGTCCCAGTGAGCACTGGCCTGGTATTCCACCATCGTCTCAGCCACGGTGGCGTAGCGATGGCAAGCTAAAAATGCCAGGGAGTGCTGGTGCTCGGGACGAAGCAGGGCGAGCTTCCCGCCTGTGACTCACACGCACAGTTTATATCCCGATTATAAATAGTGTCTCGGAAAACTTTTCATCTAGACGTCCACGTTCCCACGCTTTTCCGATTTCTTTAAGACGCGCTCCGCTGTTGATCGGGAGGTTGTTAATGTCATTAAGTGCCATTCCTCTGAACACCTTTCTACCCCCCCATTTGGGAACTTTATAATTATGACTGAGTGTAACTCTTAAGACATTTTTCTGGCGCCGAAGGGACGCTAGAAAGTTCTCTGCCAAGTTCTCAATGAGTCTCTGGTGAGAGAAATTCCCCATTCGGCACAGTCCTGTGTGTGTGTGTGTGTTGTTTTTGTAGAGGTGAAGTGCCCCCTCTAAAGCGATGTGTTTGAAGGGTGCAGGTTGATGCTTTTCATCATGGAACAATTTCTCTCTGGGACTGTTTCTCCATCCCAATCTCTCCACACACCCCCAACCCCCACCCCCCTTCTTCTAAGGGAGGAAGTGGCTGGGTTGTTTCTGGATCCACTGGGAGCTCAGAGACGGAGCTCCCTTTCCTGTAACCCCTCCCTGTCCGCCGCGCGGCTCGGTGACCGCCCCCCCCCACCCCCAGCCTGGAGTCGGCTTCACAGTGAGGCGTGAGCTATTGAAAGGCTGCGATGTTTGGGTGTAGTTGCGTTTTGAGAATAGTGCTTGTATGTGCCAACAAACTGCAAAATGGCCATGACCTCTTATTAGACTCTGCAATTTCATCCTATTGGAATTAAGCTACATCCACATTCACGTCTCATATTGGCAGTGGATAGATGGCCACACCCATTCACATTTCTTTGGCAAATATCACTAATAGGCGTCCACACCCTTTCACATTTCTTTGGCAAATATCACTAATACATTACCACATCCCTCCTCATTTCATATCCACATCACAAATAGACTAATAGATAGACCAATAGATAGTACACCCCTTCACATTTCATTGGTACATATCACTAATACATGGCCACACCCCTTCACATTTTATTGGCGCATATCAGTGCTGTTAGGGAGTGATATTGTGAACTGTGACTTTCCTGGGTGAAGCTTTACATGCATTCTCACGCCATTACTTGGCATCAGTGAGACGGCGTGTCAAGCATTCTCACCCGTGCGTAGATGCATGGTGTTAAAGGCCTCGAAATAATGTAAGCCCTGAAAAGCGAGCCAGACCGATTCATTTTCGGAGATATCTGGCTAAAACTGCGAATTACATGAGTCAGAGCATGAGCTCAGCTGGAAGAAAATGCAGCCTTCCGTGCCTTGGGCGCCAAAACATCTGCAAACATCTCAAGGTGCACCTATGGCCAGTGTTGCTTAATGCAAGTCACTTCAGTCATTCTGGATCTTTCCTTTCGGTGGCCGTGATAGCTCTCGCTCGTACCAGATGCTTCAGCACTCTGTGGTACTAAATCCTGCGTACTTTTTGGCTTCTGTAGCTAACAAGTAGTGCATCGTGTTGACAACAACCAGGTTGTGGGTTCAAATCCTAGGGTTGCTGTAATCCTTCCCTCTATTGTAAGTTGTTTTGGATAAAAGTGTCAAGTAAATGAGTGAATGTAAATTTGCGGGTGCTATCAGTTGGGAAGGTTCTCTCAGCAGCCACTTCCTGTACCAGTGGATTCGTAAAAGAATTTCCTGTAGCCAGCCTGAGGAATATTGTTTATTCCTTAATCTTAACCTGAGCCGATCAGCCTGTTAAACACTCGCCAGCACTAACTTACCGAGCAACGGAATAGGTCAGCAGATTTTGTAACGCGCCGACATCCTTCCACTGCGAACTGCAGCTGACGCCCCCACATAACCCTGTCTGCCTTTTGCAGTCAACGCCCTGATTCCTACGGCTTTTTACCCGAACCATTGTTCCCGTAAAAAAGCCCCTGCGTCCATTTCTGGACCCGACGGTACCACCTGTGCCGTCCAGCTGTCATAATATGTAATCGGAAGAGATCCTGACGAGCGGAGCCACACAGACGGGAAGATGCAAACACACGCGGACAGATACAGACATGCGAGCGCACACGCACACACACGAGTTCACCAAGCAAACAAGTTCTCAATATTTCAGGAAACTGATGTTATCTCAAAAGCATTCATATAATTAGTATTAAATATAATTAACATTTTTGTTTTTTGAATGAAGGAGGGTGCCTAATTACTTGTGATGGGAAATATTTGAAACACATATACCCTGATGTTCCTGATGCACACACACCCCTCTGGCTTTTACCAAAACACACAATATCTGGTTGTACCATGGTAAACCAGCAGAGAGGTATGGTGCCTCTGAGTTTAACAGGAGAGTGTATGTCTGGGTGGGGTGGGGGGAGGGAATTTATCCCAGGGATGATCCCAAGTTCAGAATCATTTTTCACATATTCGGTGTTAATGTTAATGGGCCGGAGGTCAGGAGTTTGTTCTGCTGAGGTGGGGAGGCTGGGAATTGGCTCCCTTTGGCCGTCATGGAATGCAAGCAGAGGAGGTGGGCTGGGGGAGCACCGGCGGGACCCGGGTCAGTGCATTCCTTCAGCCGGAGAGCCGAGATTAGCCAGGCCGGGGAGAGGGGAGCAACTCCACAGAGCCCCCTCCCCGCCACCCACACAGTGACCCCCCCCCCCCCACCACTACCACCACCAACGCCTGCCTCATGAAACTGGGGGTCTCTGTTCACTGTCAGCCC
>JAODJU010000045.1:16755172-16772359 GCA_026776725.1 Gnathonemus echidnorhynchus
GGGGGGGGGGGGGGGGCGGGGTGCGCTTCCAGTGCCACATAACCCCACAGCCGTTATTATTTTCATAAGTAGACCAGCTAAAAATAAATAATAAAACACGTCAGGGCGGCTGGTGCAGCCTCTGTGAACGAACCCCCTCGCCCGCGCCGGTGACCTGGCCTAATGACTATCCGCAGAGTCCCAGAGGGAAATGCCGCTTGGGAATGGGGTGGGCTACACACCGTATGCTGGATGCCCCACTGTACGGAGACACACAGCCACAAACTGCATTTAAACTTTCTGTCTGCTCCCGGTCCCTCAAATTAAGTCTGCCTTTTTCTTCCCTGCAAGCCTTTATTTATACCTAATTCCCCCTCATTCTCGTGGCCATTTGTAAAGCTCCTGACTACTGCGTTCCGAGGAGAAGAAACAAAACAAAGCAGAAGCGCCGAGGAGCACTTTGCGCTCTCGTCAATAAGCCTCAGTTTGCGCGAATTCGTAAACGTTCGAGAGATACTCAGCTTCGTGGAGGACAGGAGTGGCGACAGGAGGTTGGATCCCGGCAGACTGCTATCAGACGTAACCAATCATCAGTCTTGCCTTGAGCCAGCTGGCCGAGGTCGCCGGCATGCGGCGAGGAGAATTCTGCTGAGGTCGCTCTTTCACGTCCGGACGCGCCCTTCACGCACACACGCTGCCCGGACACATGCGACCCCCGTGCCGGAGGGCTGGAGGTCAGGGGCAAAAGGTCAGACAAAAGAAATGGGAGATTGGGAGCATCGCTGACAGAGACCGGACAAAAACTGAAAGGAGGAGGAGAGAGAGAGACAGCATGAGTGACATTGCGACCACTCTGCATCATCAATTAGGCGAGCTGAAGTGGCACAGAGCAGGAACAAGTGCAAACCAGTCCGGCTCACGGGGAGAAATAAATGACTGTGCCCTTATTGAACGCAGCAAGGCATATAGTATTTCAGACTACTAATGTCACCGCGCCTTTGTGCCAACGTTATTGATGAAGTCTGTTTCAAAGAAAATAATCCCCCCGGTTTACCAGCGTTTGAGATTTCTTTCTCAGTTTAGAAGATCAATAGGGGAGGGGGTGGGGGCAGATAAAATGCAGAGAGCAGGGAAGTAACACGGCACACGATGAACTCGGCAGGGCCACCACGGCGCAGATACCCGGATCAAAGGCTCCAGTGAAGCACGGGACGGTGGCCCGGCCTCCTGTCACACCGGCACGCGCACCCCCACCTCCCCGGGCCTGCAAGGGAGGGGAGGACGGTTTGGAGGCCGGCCCGGCTCCCCCAGGAGCAAGCCGCTCGGCAGCGGAGCGTGCAGGCGCGCAGACTCCCCCCGCAGTGGATGAGAATGGCGGGCGCTGCGGGGAGGGCTGCTCCGGCAGTCTGCTTGCTCCGCCCGTCATCGCCATGTCAACAGAGCCAGCTGTAACGATAATGGTTTAAAGGGCTCTGCGCTTCTGTTTACTGGCTGAGGGGACAAAAGGCACATCTGACACGCCCGTAAAGGGCAAGGGCGGGGGACCTTAAAGCCCCGCACTCGCTATTTGGGAAATCTCTTTGCCAAATAGACGTTTTCACTATGTATGATTAACCATTGCGGCAATATGGATAAGATGTACCCGTCAAACAATGCTTTAGTCCAAAAAACAAGACCTTTCAGTATGTCACGGAAGAATTCCTGCTGTTAAAGGCAGGAACGTTGATTTGAAAAAGCCATGTTACCCTCATGTTGTTTTTCTTCCTGCTCGATCTACAACTCAGCCGATACTTTCGCACCTAAACCTTCGAGCAGCTGGGACACAAAGCAGAAGCCTGCAAACCCGACACTGCGCGACTCACACGTGGTCAGGCGACTGCAAGCAAGCGCAGGAACCGCACCCCCAACGTTCAAAGCGATAGACGTGATGTAACCGGTTCGCTGGTTTAATTAAAGGCACATGTAATCGTCAACGTGCTGGCAGCCATGCATCTCTAAAGGATGCGGTCGGCATGTCAGCAGGGACTATGACATCCTTCTCCTGCGGGCACCAGCGGTTCAGCTCCGACTTAATGCATGCCACAACTGACCTTTATAGGAGTGGGTTTTCAAAAAGTGTGGCATCATTTGGTCCTTTGGAAATGGATTTGAGGAGGAGCTGTTGCTCTGAGGGGCAGGGCAAGCTGCATGCGCATGCACGGGTCAGCCTGTTGGGGGCACCATTGAGCGGCATTCTGAAAAGAGGAGGGGAGCTCGGGGCGGGTGTGTGTCAGTCCACGTCTGCATCCCCCCCTGGGAGCGACAGCGAACCGTCCTCCTGTGAGAGACAGTATCCGTGTCCAGCTCGCACGACCGAGCAGAAACGCGGGACGTGGCCAAATGCACTTGCAGTCAGAGCCGTCTTGTGTTGCAGATTTCCAGCCTGGCTCCTCTCCGCTGCAAGCAATTACCGTGAACCGACCTTCAACCTCCCAATGTCACTGTTCTCAGATACTCACCGGCGGAAGATTCCAGAAAGATACCGGCTCTCCTTTTCTATGGCTCGAAAACAATCAGGGGAACAACGATCTGTAACGTTTGCTTATTTACCTGTAATAGCGCACTCCTTCTCAGACACAAAAGAGGGACAGGAAAGGTTGAAGCAATCTAATTAGGATTTCATGCTGTCGTGTTTTTTTTTTTTTTATTCCATAGTAATAACATAGGTGAGGAATCAGAGTTGAGCGAATTAAATATGAAGGCACTTATTCTGGGGTTAATAATGTGACATTTTATGTATAGCGGAACAGGAAAAAAGGAGGGGGGGGATGCTGTCAGGAGCCCGGCCGTCTGAGGGAGAAAACGTCAAAAGCCGCATTATCAAATGTCAAGGTCTTTAGCGAGGAGAACAATGGTGGAGCGCGCTGTCCTCGGCACGGCGCACGGCAGGACGGCACAGACTCTCTTCCAGGAGCGCCTCGCACCCCCGACCAGCTGCTCCGGCATGCATAATGAAGGAGCGCAGCATAAACACGGGGAGGGGCGTGTGCGCCCTGACCCCGACGCCCCCCCACCACCACCATGATTGAGGGGGAGAGAAGCCCCATCTTCAGCTGCTGGCAAGACGATGATGAGATGGAGGGGGAGGGGCGGGGGACACGGTGGCTGGTGTTCGCTGCGTGTGGGATTAGCCGCCGTGCAGTGGAACAATCCCCCCCCCCCCCCACACGGAGGCAGCTTATTATTCAGCTGCACACCCTTTGCAGAGGATCAGCAGCAGCCCTTTGTGTGCGCCTGTTTACGTTACATCGCAGCCATCGCTTTGCATGCACTAGTCACCAAAAAGCTGGAGCGGGCATCTCGAAGGCAGATGCAAAGCTGAAGCACCTATCCAATTGTCCGCGAGTCTACCTTCTCCTGGCATGCACTTTCCTCTGCAACCAGCTCTCATTCCCCACCATTCTGACTGTCTGCTCCTTTGACGGTTTGGAGATCTATCCTTTGTGCCAACCCATAATGCAGTGCAGCAGCATTAGCTGGCAAAGGCCGAATAGGACATTGCAGTGCTTCAGAAGTAACCTCATCCAATTAACAATTAACCTCACCCACATCTTCCCACCTATCCTCCCCACCCCAAAGCTCACCCAGCACGGGATGGATACTAAAACGCAAAAACTTATAAACAGAGACATTTAACCTAAGGAAAGATGAAGTCTGACTGCTGCTTCCAGATGTGTAACAGCCCCCATGTCTAACGGTCCTCCCCTCCCGATTCTGACCCTGACGTGCCCTGGGTTGTCATGAGTGAGCTGTGGTGCACTGGCTGCTTTATGGACCATATCTGTACAGAAAAGCCAAACCAAACCCGGCTCTGTCCTGACCTTCACCCTCTCTGCTAATCATGAAATATCAAACCCAGGTCTCATCCCATATATAGTTGTTTTAAATTAACACAAATAAATAATTTCCAGCAACAGTCTTACTATTACCTACTTCAAAATTTTGAAGGGCTTTTTCCGTGCCTAATTTTAAGAGGAAATGTTCTGATTGTGTTTGGTATACACCTACATGGTGTGATGTAAGCAGTGTTTACAGTTAAAACTGCGAAAATGGAGCAGCTTCAATACGCTGCTGAAACCAGGTTGGGGGGGGGGTGGGATTAAGACCTGGTTAAGGCTGTTACAAGAGGATTTATATGGGAATGTGAAGGTGGGCCGGCGCCGGGTCTTAATTGTGCCGCAGAACAGTGCCGCGTGGGTCAGGTGATGCGCCCTGTTTGGTGAGGGACTCCCGCTCACCCTTAAGCACATGCGAGCTCCGCCGACACCGGAGTCGCTGTGGTCGGGAAGGAGCAGAACCAGTGACGGGTCAGAGTTTCCACAACAAGCAGAACACCCCCGGCCTCAGCCAGAGGCTCGGCTTACCGGCGATTCGGTACGGCCCGATGAAGGAGCTTCACTGCTCGATAAGGTTTCATCCAACCAGGATCCATTTACATGTAGAATTCATACATAAGAATGTTACAGAAGGAACACAAAGCATGTGCACAGCGAAAATAACAGTAGATGGTTTATTACTGTAAGACTCACTTAATATAAATTATATTTACCTATTTGATGGACAATGAAAATATGAGGATCGACTGCCTCGCACCCACACAGAGCATCGCTGAGATATCACGAGACAGACAAAGCTTTTTAAGATATGCTGCTCTTCTTACTTTGTTCTCCTGTGTTTTAGGGGAACTACACCCCCAAAAAGAGGGGAGAGATACAATCTAGAAGTTATCAAGTGCGACATTAGGCCTTTAAACGTCAGCCTCGCCGTGACACATCTCATTATTTCACCGTGCACAGAAAACATACCGTCGAGATTTTAACCTTGATGCGTCGTTAACGTGGAAACCTGGCGCTAGCGATGGCGACGCACAGCTACAGAAAAACATCACAAAAATCTCTGTCGCCGGCCTATTTCTAATTTAATGAAAGGAATTTAAGAGACATTAAATGGAACAATGCTTTAATTTATTCAAAACAACAACAGTAATACTGAGGGCCGATGCATTAAAATGAGCAGGATGATGGGTGTGATGGAGCAGGAAAGCACTGGCATGCTTGGCAGTTTGCGGAGAGCCAGCTTGGCCGAAACCGCGGAAAAGGGCAAAGCGTATCGATTTAACTGCACCCAGATAAAGCAAGTCGAGATGAAAAGCTAAATGCAAGCGGGGCACTAAAGCACATGCTCTGTTTTGTTTCTGTTTTTTTTTTCCCCTCTACAGCCCCTTGTTGGAGTCATGCAGTCCTTCAGGGAGCGGAGCGGTTTCCACGGCAACCAACCCTGCTACCAGCAGGAACCACATGAATTATCACGCCTTGAGAATTACAGACATCATCACGGCCAGGCCAGACAGGGCTACGAGACGCACTCCCTCACGGCACCGGCCGCGGCGGCCGCAGGACCAGGATCTAAAGATTGCTACGGCCAGACGGCTTACCAGGGCTACGGTGCCAGCCCCGCACCGGCTAAGAAACAGTACAAAGGGGGCAAGATTTCGGGCCAGCCCCTGCCTGGCGGTTTTGGCAACCGTCTGGGTGCTGCCTACTTGGCCCAATATTTGAGTGAGGGCCACCTGCAGCAGAAGTGGGAGGACCCTACTCACCTGCCCCAGTACAAGCAGGACATGGTGGGCAGGCTGGAGGCCGCCGCGGGCCCAGGGGGAACCACCCCCCAGTATCTCGAGCAGAACGTGCAGCCCATTTCCCAGAGTCAGTGCTCCCATGCTGCCCAGCCTTCAGCTCCTATATATACCAGCCACCATCAGCAGAACCTGCCCCAGAACACCTCCCCCTCCCCTCTAGCCTACAGCCAAGGGCACCTGCATTTCCCTCAACACTCACAGTCCCTGTCGACCTCCACATCTTCCTACATGGAGAAATGCAGCTCCATCCCCCACTGTTACAAAGGCTACGCCATGCCTCCCAACTCCCAGTTCAACCGGCCAGTAGGAAGCAACAATAGCCTGAAGCAAAGTACCTACATATCCCAGAACAGCTACACGTATCAGCAACCTGCTTCCAGAGCTGGGTATGACCAGCAGGCTTCCCTTCAGGGCATCTCTGGCAGCCAGGATGGCCTTTCAAAATACCAACACTTCAGTCAGCAACAGCAAAACTACTGCCTTTCAGATATGGCAGTGAGGTCACCAGAGCATTACTACCAGAACTGTAGCCCCAGCTCCAGCCACTCACCAGCCCGGTCAGTGGGAAGGTCTCCTTCCTATAGCTCCACCCCTTCCCCTCTGATGGTCAACTCCGAGACATTCCAGTACAACCAGCAGCCTATCCACACAGGGAACCCATCCTCGGCAAATCTCCCAGAACAGGGCCTTCTGATGCCCCCGCACTCCCACACATCCCCCAGCATCAACCATCCTACGGCAAGCTATACCAGTTCCATGAAGGACAGATTCTCAGAGAAACTACTGTCCAACCCAAGCCTGTGGAGCCTCAACGCCTTGACATCTCAAGTGGAGAACATCTCTAACAACGTTCAGCAGCTGCTGCTCTCAGAGGCCCTAATAGCTAACAAAAAGGGCAGCAAACGCAATGGTACCAAAAAGGGTGATGAATTTAAGGGCCAGCTTCGATCCCTTGAGGAAAGCTCATGCTCAGATGTACAGCAGGGCACCCCTGTACCAGAGACTTTCAGTACTCCACAGTCGATCCACACCGAGATGCAAGAAGGAGGATACTCCAGCAGCTCGGAGGATCAGATGGAGAGGAACTATTACTGCTGTGGCCAAAACAGGAGCCCAGCACAAGCAAATGCCAACCCACAGCTCACCCAGGACCTGGTGTCCTCCTGCTCGCTGACATCACCTAATGACATGTCCAAGTCAGAGGACTGCATTCCCAGCTTGCAGAGTGCCCAGACCGGAGATAATCTAAATGCTCTCCCGTGGCTGCAAAGCACACCAGCCCAAGAAACTGTCAACGCCTCACTGACAAACACAGCGGAGAAGTCACCTCAAAGCACTGTCACTCCCAGCCCACAGGAAGCAGGGCAGAATTCCCCACCAGATAGGCAGGGTCAAGAGGACCCACTAAAGGAGAACTTTGAGGAGTTAGCTTGGTCAGAGAAGCAAACTGATGAAAACAAGGCAATGAAGGAAACTGCCATCACCGACTACAACAACCAGACTGGGGTCTCTCGAGCAAGTGAGCAGGAGGCACAGAAGACTGAGCAAAAATGGCCTGAGGAGGACAAATGTCAAGCTTTGTTTCATACTGTAAGCAAAGCTCTGGCTGAAAAAAAATATCACAACGACATGGAGAACAAACCAAACCAGTACTATCTAGCCAGAGAGGATTCTGCTGAAAAGTCAGATGGCGTTTCCCACCTAACCCACAAAGGAGAGACAGATGATGGCGAAATATTGATGAAGTCGGAAATGTACAGGTCAGAGATGCCCACCGATTCTGACATGCCAGAAAAAACAATGTCATTCTTTTGGAGAGATGACCTTGTACAAGATCAATATTTAACCGTGAAGGAGGACAACTCAGAGCTCCCGCAATTTACCACCAGGAGTGAGCTTTTAGAAGAGAGGCTTTTAACTGTCGAGAAGGAGACACGGGAGGCTCTTGAAGCGCAGCCCTCTGTCCTCTCCCATCAGCCCGCTGAAGTGAGAAAGGAGAAGGAGACTCTTCTACCCTCTGAGGAGGTCATTAATAATACAATATGGTCACGGGAGTCTGGAGACTTCTGCCATCTGGCTGAGGAACATGGAGACAAACCTCCAGTGAACACAGAGAACGTGACGCAAGACGCAGTGCTCACCAGAGCTGAAAGGAGGTCAGTCGCTCGTGATTCTGTGTCCCCCTCACACGCCGTAAAAACAGCTTTCTCTGCCCTTGTGGAAAGGGCCACGCCTCCAAGTCAAGCCAGGGAGCACATTGACCGTCGCGATGCAGAGGTGCTAGAGCCCGACTCCCCCCAGTTGCCCGGCAAGTCCATCCTGCACTCAGCGCCTTCCTGGGCCGACACCCCACCTTCCCCGAAAAAAGGCGATGAAGACATCGAGCCAGGAATAAGCAGCCCAAGTGCAGTGACGCCCTCCACAAAGTCTGAGCCGGTGGCCCCTCTGGCAAACATCAGGGTACTCAACAGAAAACTTGGACGGGGAAGGAGAAGCCAGGCAACAAGACGGATAGAAGCAGGAGGCCGAATAAGAAGGCACCCCGGAATGGAGGCAGAAGGGGTTACACCCTCTTCCCATACAAACACTCTGCCATGTACAGAAAGTGGGCTTTTCCCAGATCAGCCAAATTCCAGCCAAACACCCAAGCGGTTTGCAGAAAACTTCCCATCCAGGATGTGTACCCGTTCTGTTACTGCTTTGGCTGCTCCCAAAGACTGTCACCACTTAAAAAGGCAACTGGGACCAAAGATCCCAGAGAGAACAGCTTTGGAATCCCCTGGCCTCCCCAAGGACTTCGTCACTAAGATCAAGTGGATGAGGCAAAAAGGCCCAGAGCACACGACTACGGATGAAGCAAGCTGCATGGGAAGCTTAACAGGGAGCAGTCAACAAGATGACAACCAGGACACTGCTTCACAGTTACCCCCATTGACAAAAGACCAGAAGCCGATGGTACTTAGGTCCCGGAAATCCGCGCAGGAGAACCCACTTAAAGAAAAGGGAAAAGAGAAAAAGATACTGTGCCACCTTCCCAAGAAGATGAAGGAACCTAAGAGACCAAAAGACATGTTGCTGAATGATGAAGGTTGCCTAAGCCCAAAGCAAAACCAAACCAGTGCACCGAAATCTTACAGAACCTTGACTACCTACCCTGATGAGAAGACTGTATCCCTCAACAAAAGAAAATCAAGCTTCCATTCAAGCATCCCATTAAAAAAACACAAAGGGATGAAACCAGGCACACCTGAGTCAAAGGAGCTTCATCTGCCAGCTACACTGATGACCATGAAAGGCCCTAAGAAGAAGCTTAAGCAGGTGGAGCACCTTCAAGCATCTCCGAGCAGCTGCCTTACAAAAGACATACCTATTGTTAGCAGTACAGGTGAGATCCACTCTACTCCTCCTCAGTGTCTGACAAAAACAAAGTATCTACCACCAAGGAAAGGCAGAGGTCTAAAGTATGAGGCAATGGTACAAAAAATCACATCACCGGGGTCGAAAAAACATGTTCCATTTTCTCAAGCTGAGAACACTCCTATGGAAGTGACCTCAAAGATGACACAGCAAGATCTAGTGCCAAAGGAGATGGAAAAGCCTCCAGAGGTGACACCAGAGGACAGCAACATGTGGCGCATTGTTCCAATGCTGGATACTGACTGTGCCAAAGCCACTATCAGGAGGAGGAAAGGGGTATCCACCGAGAATGAGGAGGAAGTCAGGGTGGCAGCAGACGCTGGGGTAGTGGCGGAAACCAGGGTAGTGGCAGAAGCCAACAGCCCCACTGTCAACACACCTAGGCTAGCAAAACAGCGAGCAATTAAGAACAACTATGAGATGCACCTGAAGCAGAGGAGGAAAAGGAGGAAAGGCCCCATTCTCCCTGAGAGTGTGACCAGCACAGAGCACCCTGCCTCTGTAGTGCCCGACTACACGGGGGACCTGACAGGCAGCTTGCAGGCAATCACAGTAGTCGGCGCATGCAAAAGGGGAAAACGCAAGATACCCCCTGCAAAGAAGAACCTGGCAAAAGTGCTGGGCAAAGACAACAGCAAAAGGCAAAACATCATCAAAAAATCAGGGCCCAAAAGGAGGAATAAAAAGACTTCAAAACCAGGGAAACCTACAGAAATGGGACGAAGAACTAAGGCAAGGCAGATGGAGCAAAACTCTCCAGTGGTGCAGGAGAATCAGCCAGAGATGACTTTAAAATACATCTTGTATAAGACTCAGAAAAATGAAAGCAGGCCCTTTTTCAGCCCATACGTTCACATTGACAGCTCAAGAAACTTTGCTTCCCTTTGTACCATTGTCAACAGGCCTGAGGAAGAACTGCTTCTTCTTCAAACCATGAAAAAGAACTCTGCCAAAATAAAGAACTCGGTTACTGTTGCCAAGGCAATACCGAACTCCTCAGTCATGCTGCAGGGGCCCTTAGTCAATAAAAACCTAACTGACAGGTGTCTAACTTGTTGCCTGTGTGGAAAGCCAGCAAATTACAGAGAGCTCGGGGACCTCTGTGGGCCATATTACCCTGAGGACAGCATACCAAGGAAGACTCTGTCTCTCAGACACAAATTGGAGTCCGCGGATGACAGAGAGAAAATGAGCTGCAGCGCAGTGCCAAGAAGCCCTCCAATGAGAGAGGCTGTGAGTGGCTTTAGCTGCTGGGGCAGCCGCGGGCTCCAGTCCGGGCTGACCAGGAGGGCAGAGGGGCTTCCGTGGGGGAGTGGCATGCCACGGCCTAGCTTTCGGGAGCAGTACCGAAAGCTGCAGCGGCTCCAGAGCTACGACAGGAGACCTGGGGACGGCGACAACACCCTGCTGCGGAGGATACAGCTGGAGGCAGAGGCAAAGGAGCACTGGGCACATGAGGCTTGCATTGTCTGGACTAATGGCGTGGTTCTGGTTGCGGGAAAGTTGTATGGCCTGAAGGAGGCTGCTCAAGCTGCAGCTCAAACAGTAAATGCCCCCCGCAGTGAACTCCCTTGTCAGCACTGTTGCGGATTAGCTTCGTGAGATGCAAGCGTAAACCACCCCCAACATGTGTTACATATACATTTCAGTATACATTTTAAAAGTAACGCTATGAACAATAATACATTACATATGCATAAATAGCTGGTTCGTTTACACATATTTCAAATCTTGCGTAATCGTTACTGTACGAAAATCTACTCCCTAAGGTGTATGAAATTCGTACTTTAACAAAAAGTTGCCATTCTTTAGAGACTTACAGCATGTTAGTATTGTTTCGAATGCCATATCGAACAGGCCCTATATGTTACGATACGAAAAACACACATTAATGCGGATGGATTTTCTGTATCTCGGGGAGATTCGACTCGCTAGCGGGCCAGCGCGTTTAAGCTATGGGGTGGAAATGGCTTCACGGGTGTCTCTTCTCTCACCGCGCAGCCGTGCTCGCTTTGCCAGAACGTGGGCGCGTCCGTCAGCTGCTGCCGGAAAGGCTGTCCTCAGAAGTTCCACTTCGTCTGTGCCAAAGAGACGGGTGAGGCCCTTCACTTGGTCTCTGTGTGCGTTTGCGTGTGTGTGTGTGAGAGAGAGAGAGAGAGAGAGAGCATGTATTTGCACATGTTTGTGCGGAACCCCTGCCCCAATTACGCAGTGCCCACGAAAAGCTGAAACGTGCCTCTAAATTCAACACCCTCTCTTTTAACTACTGAATAACTATAAGTGTAACATTAATGATACTCAAGACTGGCTTATATTATTAATATGATGTAATCAATGATTATTGCATCCTTGTCTAATTTCTAATATTTAAACCGTACCTTTTCCTTCTTGTCACCTCAGGTTGCTTGTTGCAAGAAGACAACTTTTCGATGAAATGTACAAAACACAAGGTAAAAACTCTTCCTCAAGTCCCCCAAACCCAAACCAAGCGACACATGAGGTTGCTTTGATATGATCTTCCGGGAAAACAGCCAATTGCAGTTATTGACTGCTGTATCTTGTGCTGGCACTCGTGTTAACACCATGCTCCGATAGAAAAGGGGCGGCTTCTGTGGGCCGCGACGCTTGTCTGGTGCGGCTTGCGGGAAAATCATATACAAACAACGCAAAACGCAATATCGATAAGCGTAAGGAAGCATTGTAAACAAACCCTTACTGAATAACTCACACCAAAGCCAATGCGATTATATACTTGCTCAAGCTACCCCCAAACCCAAAAAAAACCCTTCAAATAATGGCATTTCGTTTTTCGCACTGAAAATGGCTATGACACAAAACATGACTGTCATTACCAGCTTATTCACTACCATAGTAAATGTTCGAAGTATTACTAAACATATCTTAGCCGCGGAAATCATCATTGCTGGCATCCATATTTCCTCTGTCCTGCTGGGTTCTTACGGTTGCCTCGGTCGCCATCTACTGATCGTTCAGGGAATCTTTTTTGAGGGAAAGCAGAACCTAAAAAGCGGGTGGGTTACGCGTCACTAGTAGCAACAGCCTTCCTAACACAGAGATCCGCTAAAACTTGTCATTGATCAATAAAGCCCCCTACCCTTGCTTCCCAAATAATGAGCACCCAGAACAGACAGGGTGCACGCCGACCCGAGGATCTAAGGCTTCGGTCTCAGCGATGCCAATTTGCAGCCTTAATCAAAAGGTGGAGGGAGTACGGATGCCGCCTCCATTTGGGGCTCTTAAGCTGCATCTTTTTTCTTTTCTTTCCCTTTGACACCAACAAGGTTACAGTGGGAGGTACGGCGCGCAAACGGCAGCGTTACCGAGCGTCCTTTATAATAAGTCGAAAGCACAAGGGCGTTAAGGTACGTTTCGCTGCTTTGGGAATCGCGTAGGTGTCTTGAAAAGAGCGCTGTTGTATCCCACCGTGTTTCGGAGGGAAGTAAAAAATGTGCCGTGTCGTGAAAGCAACGAAAAAAGAAAATATAAATATTTATACACAGAAAATGATTTTAATAACGAAGCTACTGGAGGACGTTTCTGGTGTGTCTCTCTGCAAGGGGAGCTGGCTTGCCAGCTGCAATGTTTTGCCCAGTGCATCCCTCGTCCCTGCAAGGAGACCCACCATAGAGTGCAGCCAATTAAAAGCAGACGCTGAAGCAGAACTGCACATTGAAGACCTGGCAGCTCGAATCCTGCCCTGCAGATGTACTAGACCATGTGTATGTGTATGTTTACACTCAGATGCTCCTGTCTTTGTGCATGCTACTGTTAGAGCAGACGTCCCTCCCTAACACGCTCGAGAATCGTTCCTGTGCTTTGTTTTTCAGTCCGCTTGAGAGCCAGCCCGTCTTCTGAAGACCTCCTATGCAGCGCACAGACGTGTCCCAGTGCTGTTAAGTCAAAATGGATTAAAGCGGAGCGCGCCGCATACAAACTGAAAAGGGGAGGGTGTTGTGTAGCAAAACTGCAGCAATACTGACGCTGGACAAAAAGGCAGAACTGTACAGCATCCTTATGATACCGGGTATTTCAGTTTTTCACGGTTTTTTCCCCTTAGAAAGAAGCACTTAAGCAGATTCCTTTAACGAAGTAGGCAACCTGAAGAAGACATCGTTACTACGGTATATTTGATCTACCGTAAAATGGCAATTGGATGTGCTGTAGTAAAAACTGAGTCTGCCATTTTGTTTGAGGGGCCATTGGTTCATCTATGGACTACGAAGGCCTACCAAGACACTCGGTACCAAATTTTGCAGTTGTCAGAACTGTCACATTGAAATGTGTTCAAATGCGTTCGGATTCAACATGTACGCTTACGTCTTAACAATGTATATGGTGTGCTTTCCGGGAGTAAATATTCTGACATAAAATGTATTTTAATATAATGCTCTTCCATGATGTATTTTGATGTGCATTTTAAATATATGCCACATTTGAATCATCGGTATCTGTTCAGCTTTATCATTTCAAGCTGTTGAGTTTCACCGAGTTCAGCAACGCGAATATGTGTGATCTTAACTGTGGGAGTCGACGAGAGAAACGAGCGCATCACTGGGAGAACGGCGCTGGACCTCGTGCTTGCTGCACAGATGAGCTCGCGAGCGGCTCCTCCACGCTGCGCCGCGTGCGCCTTTCAACTGGAGCTCGAGACCGCTCATATTCCGCGGGCTCATCCTGAGAGCGACCGCCAGCCGAAAGTGGAGCCTGCACGTTCCGCGACACAGGGACAAAACGGGATGGAGAAGCAGCTCAAGCGACTCGATATAATTAATGGCGAATACATACAACGTAGCCCGTTCAATGTACTGCAATGATCTCATTTAGGTTAAATTTGTAACAGATTATATAGAGAACATACAGGCAACGTGGACATCGCACCAAACGATTCTTATAATGATTCTTTAATATAATTATTACTTAATGGTGTACATAAGTATTGAACAATGTTTAAATGTGATGTACTTAAATAATTGTGTATAGTATTTCTTAGAGATGTTTATTTTATATAAATAAATATGTTAATTGCCTATAAAATGTTATTAAAAGAACGACTTAAAGTGTTTTTTGGAATGTTACTTGTCTAGGGTGGGAATGCTATCTAAAAGGTAGACGGGATTTTTTTAACGATTCTGTAAATAATACAAAATGTAAGCACTTGTCAGCACCAGTACAAAATTCCATTTGAATGGGAACAGGTTCCTGTTTTTGAATCTCTTGTAAATCTCAACACTGTCACTTGAACCATTTATTGTTATAGTTGATTCTTTATCAATACAGAATTAACATTCTAGTTAATCGTACTGCAATATAACCACAATTATTTCAAGTTGTATGAAATTATACGGACATGACTGTATCATTAATACTGTATTATTGATAAATAAGATAATTAAGTATAAAAACTATTGTTATAATTGTATATTTCTATTACATATGGATACATATACCTCCCACCTTCTTGAAACCCTCTTTGTCATGAGAAAGCACATCAAAAACACCAGGTTACAAAATTTTAATTTTATTTACATTCTTAAAGTGAAATCAATGAGCATACAGTCTGAAGGACATCTTAGTTAAAAAAAGAATTCTACCTCTTTGATATGTTCACACTCACTACAGACTGGTTTTTCAAGCTGGGCCAAATGCACAGCTGTTCATAAAATTTTGTCTTGAAATCAGATCAAATACCTAACAGGCAGAAAGGCTATGAGCAGATCAGGGATTTCAATGACCCTGCAAAAACTGCATCTGCATCCAGCAGTACAAGTTGAGCATAGACATAAGACAACCTCATCTGTTAATACCCCTTCATCAGTCACCCATTCCCAGTATTCAACATATGTCAGTTCATTGCTTTATTTGCTTAGAATTTTACAATGTAATTAGGCAATCATTTGGATGTAACTATCCACAGGCAATATGCTCCAGATTAAACACCTGATTTCCAGCACAGTCCTCACGCATGGAGAACTCTGAAGACAATACGGTCGTTATCTTTCCGAGTATGTCAGAATGTCCTTAAGGTAAAGCTCACAGCCCTCTTGCCTATGATGCACGTGTAACATCCTTGTAAGGCTGCAGCTGAGCCCCAAATACTACCAACGCCATCACCGTAACAAAGCGAGGACACCGCGTGCGACTAAGTGCTGGGGAAAAAATGCCGTTTTAAGGTCATTTTGGCATCACCTGAGTGCCGCACAAGGAAACTGTACAATGGGAGGTCAATGGGAATACTGTCACTTATACTCTGAGGTTGAGGGCTTTCTGCGTCTCAAGACAGATGCAACTTTCTGACTGGAGCCCTCTGCACATGCTCGGTCTCACCTACCACACACTTCTTAAGTGGAAACCCCTCCAGTGAAAGGGGCTGGAGTGGGGGTTGGGGGGGGGATAACAGTATAAATCAGTATAAATGAAAAATGCTGATCACGCAATCTTTACACAATCGATAAATATACTATTTAAATATTTACAATGAAAGCATATCAAAGCGTCAGAAAAAAATACCGTAATAAAGCCTTTCTCATTTGAAAATATTAAGCCCAGTCTGAGCTAGTGCAGGTTAGATCTATACAGAACAACGTATAACACTGTCACCCAGTTAACAGCGGCACAACCAAATCAGACAGAGCGCAAGACAACAATCCTGAAGTGAGTGACGATGGAACGCTATTAGAATGTAGGAAAAAGGGATGCTGCCAGTCTAAACACCATTCTCTGCAAGACACTTAATGTGGGCTTTGTTACTGCAGTGCACGTTCAAAGAAAAATAAATTAATTTTGAGGGAGTATAAATAAAAATAAATTATCACACCTGCAGCAGAAAACAAGCTTAAGAAAAGCTTGTTATTATTATTATTTTTAATAACGTTATTATTTGTAGCTATTTTTAGCTCTTCATAAAACGTGACCTCTGAGGTGGTTACCATGTATGACGTGTGACAGTCACAGGACAGAGCTGACATCCCTGTTAGTGCATTCTAATGACCGTCTGGGGGGGCCTGCGCCTGTAATCAATTTTGAACCTGAAAAGTAGCGCGAGGGACAAATACACCCCCACTAAGCTTCCCACAACACATGCAGTAATATGTATGTTTATTCCACGTACAGACGAAAAACATATGTGACCTGATTAATTCAGCAATAAAGCTCGACACTTTCCCGTAGGAAAAAAAAGGCTGAAGACCACGTTACCCCCACTGCATGCTGGGAATACTGTTTCTGCAAATCCACAGCTGGTGATTCCATCATGCCACACAGAGACCAAAACTGTGTATTAACGATGACAGCAATATCGTTCACTAGGGTAGCAAGAGGTTTGTATCTGTAAACATTAACTTTATGCTAATGGGAAACCATGTCGCCTGAGCCTAATACGTCGACAATTTAAAGTCAAAGCTATAGCCAATCGCGACCCTCTGAAGTAGCTCCCTAGCCGATATAGCAGGCATTAAACCGAAATGGCACAAATTTCAAACAAACAGCCCCTGCGTCTCCCCAATACGTGTGAGCTTTAGCGAGCGAGTGTATGTGCTGATTGTGTTATAATTTGAATTGTTTCCACGTAGCAACCGTATCAACGCAGGTCGCTAACTTCAGGGCAGCTGTTTCAGTTAAGTAATGGCGCTTTCCGGAAGGTTTGCAGAACGGAGGAAAACACGATACCTTTATATATCACGCTGTAGCCAGCTAAATGTAACTACATGGTTTAAAGGAAGGCTAGAAAACAGCAAGCCCACATCCACGTATGATATATACCAGTGAACAAAGTTTAACGCGACTCTACAGCAACTTGCTAGAAATAAAAATAATAAACTGAAATGCCGTGGAATGAAAGTGATCAGTATTCAGCAGTTAGTCAAACGGCCTCTTCCGCAGCCAGCCACAGCGGCGGCATGACGCCCCCCCCAGCACTCAAGCCGTGTCGTGATCCGCAGAGGTACTGACGACCCCGAGAAGCTCAGCCGGCCCAGAACACTCTGAGCACCCGCTGTTGTTGTACGGAACCAGGAGACTCTGGTAAGACAGGGACACGCTGCGATCGTGAAGCTCCGTTTCTCGTCCACTAAGGGGGGGGGGGGGGGGGACAAATG
>JAODJU010000045.1:16788295-16802235 GCA_026776725.1 Gnathonemus echidnorhynchus
GTGTGTTTTCCTATCATATTTGGTTTTCCTGAAATACTTCTAATTAAGTATTCTAAAATATATTAAAAGAAAGCTTTATGAGTATTAGAAAATAGATTCTTATGCCAAATGTGCTCTTGCACTTACAAGCCATCTGATAAACAGGAACCTTCAAGCAGGAAAAGTATTTTTAAACTTTAATGATACTGGTTGATCAATATTACATTTTTTTTTTAATTTCAGCAAATAAAATTTACAGTACATTGTACAAATTATTTGTTATTGTGCCTCACACCGAGAGGATAATATCTTTATACACGTCTAAATGCTGTGTTAGTGGGGAGGACCATCAGCTTCTTACTGAATGGTGAGTTCCGGAAGGTAATGCTACCGCTTAGCGCTGACGCAAGGTAATAATACTTTTACAAAACCTGGAATGACTCATGCGGGCAGCAGAGGCCGAGGCTCCAAGCCACCGGTAACTTTCAGCCCACCTGAACCCAGCAATAAGGATGTCAGTTTACAGCCCTCCACGTCTAACAAGAAGCTGCCAGAATTAAAATGAATGAGATTTCTCGCAGCCCTCCCCCCTCAAAAAAAAAGAAAAAAAAATGAGAACACACAGGGATACGCTTGGAATAGAGGACTAGAAACTTACAGGGGAGAAACTTGCATGCATAAACATCAAAAATCTGCAGTTGTTGCGTTCCATTAATTCTAAAGAATTCATAAAAAAAAATAAAGATGGAAAATAGGAGGGTTTTCTCTACTACAGTGGAAAAACCACCACCAAAGAATGAAAGCTTCTGAGGGAATGCTGGGTAGTTAAGTGATGGCGGTTTTCTTCAATGATAAATACCACAATTATGTTACAATTGTACATGTGTTCAGTTACTTTTTCCCATACTGTATAGATACACAATTATGTATAGAGGAAAATGTTACAACAAACATATAGCCAAATCCAAAAATAAAATGAAGGTCTCGATGTACACTATACAACCAAGCAGACTTATATTTCAGTGCTTTTAGTCTTGTTACATTCTTTGCCTAATGTCATTATCTGGGGCCCAGTGACATTCCAGATGTGTGTGCTTATTTTTAAAAGTCCAGAATACTACAATGTATTTGTGGCAGAAGAAAAAAATACAATAAAATGAATGTAATACTTCCTAATCTTTTAGAACAAACTTTTTAAAGGGATTTAAACCAATATATCAATATTTAAAACACTGGCTGTAAAAGCAGGTAATCGGACGTTGATTAAACATCTCATACCTGGCACACAGTTCGAAAAACTGGGCACCAAACTCCAAAAGGGGGCAGTATGGTTTGTGAAAATACTGCAGACTCTACCAGATGGGTGAGGCAAGCGCGAGTTTTTAACGAGCACTGGTATTAACGATAACACTAGAGCAGATGCCAGTCGCAGACCCCAGGGTTGGGGAGCCCCCGCCCAGCCCCCAAACAAAAGGAAAAAGGGTGTGCTTCTCACTTTTGAAACCTACATACTGGGCCAAGCCATTTGGTGAAGTGGGCGGCCGCCTAGGGCGCCATCTCCTGGGGTGGAGCAGACTCAGCGAGCCAATTTCACTTTGTCTCGCACATGGGGCACTAGTGGTGATGCTTGCCTTTGACCTGTACCGCCTGTTTCTCTCATTACTTGCCGGCACACGCTAAATCTGCATCCCTCTGCCACGCATGCGCTCATTTTGCCCCGTTACATCCGATCCTGGCACAGCGGAACCTAGGAAGACTCGAGCGAGCGTTAAACGAGGTCGAGGCGCTAAGCCACCCAGCGGACTCCAACTCCTGTGCGGGTGGCGACAGAGACGTAGCGTTCGGCAAACAGTCTTGCTGGGATTTTTCTAGAATGGGAGGCAGCACAATGGAGAAAATGTCCCCCTTTTCTCACAGTGCTAGATAGCACCCCCCTCTTAAATGTAGCCATGGATATACCCCCTTCTGAAAAAAAAAACCCAGACACACACACACATACGCACACACAACCAAAACACCACCAAGAATATGTCCCAGGTGGGGGGGCTCTTCAGGCCCCCACAAAACTGCAGAATGGAACAGGCAGCTGGCGTCTGTACTCCACCCCCAGTAAGCTGGGCCAATGTGGCAGTTATGCAGGGTGGCAGGAATTAGCTGGGGGGAGGGGAGGGGGGGCTGTTGTTCTGTGTGCCAAAGCAGAGGTGGCCAGGTGGCTCGGGGGGGGGGGGGTACTAGGGGCATCCTACAAGGCAAAGAGGGCATCCTCAGATCGTTCCGCTTTCTTGCGGCTGCCGCTGGGGGCTCTCGCGGCGGTGGTGGTGGCTGGGTTTCCACCAGGTGGCGACGGTAAGCTTGTTTCCGCAGCCTTGGCCCGCTCTTCTAAGAACTTGTCAAACTCTAGGATGGGAAAACACTAATAAATAAATCTATCCACCTATTTAACCCAGGACAAGACGTCAACCCACCGCAGGGTGCAATAAATAAAATATATTAAATAAAACAACAGTTAAATAACACTGTTATAATGCAATACATTATAGCTGATAACTCCATATACACAGATAATGTGTTTGAAAAACTAAATATGAAGCACATGAATTCCGTAATTAATAAAGCATTTTAACTGTAAATATGAAATCATACCTTCACTTGTCACACCTTCTTCAGCATCATCACCCTTCTGTTCATTAGGGAAAAACAAATAACAAAATCAATGTTAGTGTTTCACAAAAAAAAAAAACCCTCCACACCATAAAGACAAGATGACCCCCCTCAAATCGCCACCCAGGGACCCCGCACACGCAGAGACACTCCCACGCGGACACGCGGCAGGCGATGTATGTCGACACGCCTGGACTTGTGTGCTCAAGCTTCCAGCTTCTCCGCAAATGACACCCCCAATCTGAAAGTCTATAATAATACCTCCCCCACGCTATTTAATATGTGCATGCATAACAAAATGGTTTAATTACTGCTAATCAGCTGCTAAAGAAGGCTACAGCTGGGCCGCTTTATCTTGTCCTTGTCCTCGTCCTTGTACCCGTTTGGTTAAACTGGGCCTTGTAGAAAAACCACAGAGGGGTGAAAGAATGCAGCTCTTTCTCTACCTCAGGGTCATTTTTTACTCCCTTGCACTTCTTTATGTATCTGTGCCCTTAACTCATTCCTGTTTTTCTTAATAACATTTCAAAAACGTGTATTAGAACGAAGATCAGATTAGGCACCATCCTCCACGCGCAAAAAAATCCCCCAAAGGAGGCTTTAAAGTGAAAGTAAGCATGCTGCGATTAAGCAGCCCTAATCCATCCCTGTCAGGATGCCCTGCCGGTAATGTCTCCCCAAGCGAGCACGGATTCTGCATCCATCCACACTTCACAGCAAGATGTCAGAGTTTCCAGGATGTTAGTAGCAACATTCCCAGGAATCTTAGTTCTGACTGGCTATAAGGGATTGGGGACATGGAGCTTGTTAGAAGGTTAAATTAGAAAACCAAACTTAAATAAGATGAAAGTAATGAGAAATGGATTGGGGGGGGGGGGGGGAAGATGAGAGTGGAAGGACGTATAAGGATTCTCACCACGTCTGTACAGAGCCACTCCTCAATGTCATCCATGACAGAGGACTGGGCAACGGGGATCTAGAGAGGTCGAGACCGGGAGGAACGGAGGCCCCGGAGGGCCAAAATACATCCAAGGACAAAAAGCAAAATCACATTAAATGGAGGCAAAAACGGGAACCAAAAATCACAAATCCAAAATGAAGTGATAAAACCACACATTATGAGCACACACGCACGCACGCACACGCATGCTTGGAAAGGGAGGGGGCGCACAGTGCGGCATGCACAGGTGGCGCAGGACGCGCTCGGGTCAGGATGTGAATGAAGCGTCGCATTTAGGAGGAAGTGACGAGACGTCAGAGAGTCAGGGGGTTAATTCGACGGTTTGGTCCTGCCGGGGTGTGCAAGGGACATACTTACTTGCTCGTGGTGCACGCACACACACGTGCACGTGACCAGCCTGAGAAAAACACTATCAAACTCTCCACCTGGTTAATTTTTTCCCTCAATGTAAAGTCAGTGTGAAAACAAAAATTCATGAGCAGATAATAAAAGACGGAAGAAGGAAAAGAAATATAAAGGCCAAATACAAACCAATGCCATAAAAAGTTACAAACCATAAGACAGGGTCAGCCAGGGCAAATCAACAGTCGGTACATAAGACAGCCTTATCACGGTAGGTTATAAAATTCTAATTGTATTGTATGGCCCTGAAGCCAGGAGCAGAGTTACTGTCTCCTTCCATAATACCTCATATAACCACATAGTGTTGTTACAGCTTAATATCAACTGTGTGCTATGACAGGTCAAACTCCCAGAATGCCACTCCAGGCAGGCTGGACCATCCAATCATGTCTTGTCCCACCTAAAGGCTGTTTATTTAAGGGTGTGTCAAACCTCATGATTCTATGGGATTTTGGACTTTTTTTTTCCTGTTTGGCATTTCAAAATGAAAAAACCTTTTACTTCATCGTAATGTTTTGTATCTTTCTCTGCATTAAAAAAAAGAAAATTGAAAAAACACTTGGGAAACAAGTGACTCAATCATGATAGCAAATCGCACTTACAAAACAACAGTCTTTGTGAAATAAATGGTCAGTGTGTTAAAACAGGGGATTTATCAGTACGTTAGAATAAGGCTGTAATATTTGTAGCATTATACATTCAGATTGGACTCTTCCTCGCCGTGCTGTTAGCCTGTTAGCCGTGCAGGAGGGATCAGTGCAAAGAGCGGGTGACAGCGAGGCTCCTGTGTCACAGCCGTTTAGGCTAATCCTAGTTTGGCACATCAGAGGGGAAACAAATAATCCCGCAGGCGGGAGAGCGACTGCAGTTGCCTGGCAACACGACTCTCACATCCGAGACCCTGCGGGTAGCGGGTGCTGTGTGACAGGAGTCCCCGACCGTCTGGGTCAGACCATTAGGCAGATCTCGTTTTCCCCCGTTATGGAAACACCATCACCGTGACGACGGCCGAGCCAAAGGAGGGGGGGCGACGTGAAGGGGGCGGGGGGGGAGCAAGAGAAAACCAACAGTAAAAGGGAGCGAAGGATGAGGGAATGTTTGGTCGCAGTTGGAGAGAGACGGTCGCGGAGAGACGGTACGCCGACCACAAGACTCGACCACAGGGGGGCAGGGTTGAAAGCAGAATGGGCCATTTCATATACAGGCAAGGGCTGACCATCTAGAAAGTGTGGTCGTATATACAATTACTATTGTTACCGCTTTGACGTCCTGCTGTCCTAAAGACGATTTACTAGAGAGACAGTCTATTAAACCCCTGCTAATAGGAGAAAGAATACAAAAGAACCACTGGAATACATAAATGTATTCAAAGTGTTTATGTGTAACTGCCGCATTACAGGTCATATTTTATTTATTTAGCAGGTGCTTTTATTCAAAGTGATGTACATCCCAGAAAGTGGGGTCAGCCAGGGCCTGGAGAAGCTGAGGGTTTAAGGGTGTTGCTCGAGGGCCTAACGGTGAAAGTACTGGGTTCTGGGACTTGAGCCAACGACCATCTGATCACAGGCTCGGCGTCCTAACACACTGAGCCACACGACTGCCTCCACGGAGCCCGAGGTAGGAGGGCGCGCATATTTCAGTTAGAGCCTGAAAGATTTCCCTTTTACTGTCATGGTGGGGTGGTTTTAGCAATATGGGACCACAGTCAGGGGTACTGGGGGCACTGAGCTGGAAAGGGCAAATGGGAAGGGGAGGGTATTTGTGAGTGCTTGGTGGAGTGGGGGTGGGGGGCGAAGGTCAGAGACGCTGGTGAGGTGCTCACCATTCCTTGGGAGATAAGCCAGCTGTCTATTGGCTCCATGTCTGCGTTATCACCTCTTACACTCAGCTGAATCAACAAAGACCAGTGTGTAAAGAGTAAAAAACACAGAATGGCAGAACCAGGGAGTACAGGCACCCTCATGACACAAAAAAAAAAAAAAAAAACTACCAGGAATTCATACGGCAAAATCTGAGTGGCGTGAGAAGGGTTTCGAAAACTAAACATCCCGTTGTCAGATACAGCAAGACAGGCAAGACGATTTTACAGGTCAGACCACAGACTACGGCGTCTGAAAGCTTATCGGAGAAAACTGACATTTCATATCCAACCAACGGTCCCCCCACAATCCACTCCTGAACTGGATACAAATGCTTAAAAGCACCGTCTTTTAATTGACCATCTTTGAAAATAGAATTGCTTCGCTACGATGAGCATAACCAAGTATGCTCTTAAGATGACTTTAGCTACATTTGCTGCACCCTTTTGCCTGCTGTTCACTTTAGTACGTTGTGTAATATCCCTCCAAATCCACCATCTTACACTATACGATTTCTCCATTGCGTGGTGACCCCATACTGATGCTGATAAATGACTCATTGTTGCAGGCATGCATGGAAACAGAGCTTCCATAGTGATTCCATTGTTGTCGCTCCTTCCCATACGTAGTCCAGAATAAATCATTTGTATACGGACAGCTTGGGTCATACTACAGCACCTTTTTTTGGCTGCTCAGGCTTCCTGAAGAATGACATCACTATGTAGATTTGTGCTCCATGTGTGTAAATGCAGCAGGTATGAGGTCACCACCCATTACAGACAGCCTCTTATCAAGAAGACCTTTAAAACACCTTCTAAAACGAGCTATTCACTGTCAAAGCTAAAGGCTGCTGTTTCTGATGCCATTTTTAAATGTTGAAAAATACGTAATTGTCAGATACAAATCTGTACTTGGACTACAGGCTTCTGATTTTTAAGAATTATAAAGTGATTCAGTACAAATATCTAAGTCAAATTCAGGACAAAACCTATCTTTGATTACAACATGTGTGTGTTTCTTATTTTTGGCATATGGTCACCTGGACAATTACATTGATTTAGAGATTTTTAAGATCTACTGGTTTGTGTTTGGGCGCCCATGTGCATTTTGTATGTAGATAGACATTAGGGTTAGATGGTACTAGGAGTGGTTTGAATCCAGAGAGCAAAAAAGTTTTAGACATGCAAAGAGGAGGCGTCCAAGAATGCAGGACAAACGTGGTGCTTTTAAAAACCAGGCACCTGCACATCTGTACAGGAAGCACAGATGGTGTGTGCATGTGGTGGGAGGGGGGTTACAAAACTACATTTCCCAGCAGGTTCAGCAACACTCACCCCTCCAGTATTCTGTTGCCTAACGTCCAGGGCAGAGGCCAAGCCACCCAGTGCCTGTGGGTCTTCATACTTCACGCTATCAATAAAGAACGAAAGAATTCAGCCTCCAGCCTCACCAGCATTCCGTGGTACAGTGGTTAGAGAAGCTGACTTACAACCTAAATGTTGCTGGTTTAAGTCCCACACCTGGAATTCTTAGGTAAAATTTACAACATTACAAATCAATAAAAGCACTTTTACTTTACAAGTTACATGGAGAAAAAAAATCCCTGGAGATAAGAGGAACAGAAACACATGCTCACTTTTTGCGCTGGTCTGCCAGAGAGCTGCCCCTTGTCTGGGCAAACATGTCAAAGTCGTCCTTAGGGTGGCACCTGGGCAGCGAGCTCAGGGTGCCGCTCACGCTGTTGCTGCTGACGTCTGTGGGAACGACAGGCACTCTTTACCCGTTATGCTTGTTACAGGTCACTGTCAAAGTGCCATTGAACAGCCTCAAGCCAACCATTAATAACTCTCCAAATTACATTAAGAAAAGAATTTTCACAATAACAACTGGATATAATGAATACTTCTTAGCAACAAATAAAGCACCTCGCTAACAATGCAAAGGTCATTGGTTTGAGTTCCAGGGAGCACACAGAAATTGTAGCCCTTCCCTTTACCATAATTCACTTTGGACAAAGGCATATTATACATGAATAAACGTAAATGTCCCCCCACTAGCTACTTCATACAGCAAGTACTACCTTTTACTTCTAGGTTTCGGGCCTGATTACCATATTTCTCAGAAAATGAGCCCATCGCTCAGTAATACAGCGATCCCCGCCTGTCGCGGAAGTTATGTTCCAGACTCATAAGTGATAGGTGAAATTCCGCGATACAGAAAGACCATATGAAAAAAACATTTTTTAATAGTTTAAGCCTTAAAATACCCCTCCCACATGCTTTAAACACATGTAAACTTATAAAACACATTTTGTAAACACATATGATATGTGGATGTTGGGCTAAGGATATGAGTAACATAATAATAATAATAATAATAATAATATGTAATGTGTGTATGTATATATATATATATATATATATATACACACACACACACACACACACACACCTCTCTCTCTCTCTGTATACATAATGGAATATGTAAAAATGGCCATGGTCTTCCTCTGGCACTTAGGCTCACTGCTACCAGAAGGCTATGAAGATGCAGGGCGCTTGGGACCCATCATAGGGCTTAAAACAAAACGAAAAGCTCACAAAAAGTTTGCTCACAACAATCGGACCACAAGTAAGGTATGCAATACGCAGAGAACTGTGATGCATCGGGGAAAAATCCGTGATATAGCGGGGGCGCGATAGCTGAACTGCGATATAGCGGTGGATCACTGTACAGTGATTTGCACAAAAGGCCTGTAGTAACGATGCAATGTGTTTCACTCCAGCCTCACCGAGTCCAGCCAGCTGGGTGGACAGCGTGTCCGGCGTGGCGGTGGTGGCAGCGGCGGTGGGGGCCGCGGAGGGCAGGCCAGGGGTTGGGGCCACACTGACCATGGGGCTCACCACCGCGGGGGACCCGGGGCCCAAGTCGATCAGGTTATCTTCTGTGGCCTCGCTGAGCACCTGCGGGTATGCACAGGGTCACAAAGGGACCAAAACCTCACATGTCCTCGGACTTTACTGCCACTATTCAACAATTTAATTTAACAATTTAACGTCCAGTCATTAATTCTGTTACATCATTAAAGTTAAAACTATGTGGGGGGGGGGGGGGGGTCAATTACAGTACACATGTCTGAAGTATGCACACATGATGACAAAAGACCTTCCCTAGGGGCGTTCAAGCATTACATTTTATTCTCATTCAAAGAAAAGAGAAATTCTCATTCTCAACAGAGAAAAATAGGATAAAATAATTCTATTTGGTAGAGGAAGACGAGCGTTCTCTGTGTAACAGTAAGGTAAGAGCAGACGGGAGGGGGGTGTTTCTACAAGTTGGACAAGGGAGAAATATGGATAAACGAAGAATGCTAAGTGGTACACTGTGCCCTAGAGAAGGAGAATGTCCTAGAAGGGTGCTCGCATGAGCGAGTGAAAGCGGCACCTTCATCATCCTCACCACACAACGTACACCTTTAGATAAACAGTGAAGGTCCAATTGCACTCGACCAGTCTCTCCACCAGTTCATTACACACATTTATAATCCATCAGCGTCAACCAAGAAAGAGACTCAGGGACAGTTAATTCCAACCAGCTATGCCTGAGTAGACCATACCAAGTATGCAGAATGGCTGGGGGGTGCCTATGGAGTGAACCACTGTCTTAAGCTAAAACACTTTCACGTTAGAAATCCGGATTGAGTCCTCCTGGTTAAGACGTTAAGGCAAGGTCATTATTCCACTAATGCATCATTGTTTTGGACATACAAGGCAAGACACAAGGTTATTATAACAGCAGATGTACACAAAAGGACACCTCATTAGGTGGAGTCACTATCTGCAGCCAATCACTGATTTGTTTAACCCGAACGGAACCAATAAAGTTGCCAAGAAGTTGATGACTGGCAGCACACGGTCTCTACCACAGCCATGATGTGCCCATCAGTTATGAAAGGTATCGGAAGGGTATCTAACAGCCACATAGGTGGAAATGGGGAGGGCAGGGGTAGGGACAGGTGGGGGTGGCAGACGTTTCTATTTCTACCATTGGTTAGCAGGCTCATGGGAGATTAAACAAGCACATATACACACGCGACATGTTTAACACTTAACTCACTATTATCAATTAAAATCTACTTTGATTATACTTGCCTGCCTCAGCTAGCAAAACAAAAAAAAAACAACGTTTACAAATTAAAAAAAGATGTTGATTGGCCACAGGGTCAATATACAAAAAGAACCACAGCTGATGTTTGTTCAAACAAAGTCACATCCGGAGCAGACGATCCAGAAAGGTGACGTTTAACTTACGCCATTGTTGGAGCTCCGTGCGGTTCTGCCGGACCTGTATCGCTCATATCTGCCAAGAAACAAAGCAATAAACACATAAAGACCTGCCTGACATCATTCACTGGCTACTTTTTTGTTGGGGGTAGCATTCCAGTCAAATAGAAACAGCAAGAGATGTAAACACACAGCAAATGAGTCTTACGAATCATCAGAGACCTTCACAGAATGGTTTGGCAGTTTCAAGGTAGAGGGTACCTCTCGTATCGCAGGAATATGTTGTTGAGGTCGTCATTGACATGCAGGAGCTCCTCGGTCACCTCTTCATTGGAGACGCGTGAGATGAGCTCCACTATCCTCTGCTGCATGGCCCGGCAGGTCCGATTCAGCTCCTGCATCGGAACCGGGAGATAGTAGCTATTAAGGAAGGTGCTACACCATGTTCCATCCAGGGGTTGGAGAAGGAATCCCAGACCAGGAAGATTTATGACAAACAAGCACACCTGGAGAAGCTCGAGATCTGATGGGTCCTCCTGTCCCGGCACCATCTCAGTTAGCATCTCTGACATCACCTTGGCGTTCCCACGGACGATGTCTAGTTCGCTCCGCAGTCGGGCGATCTAAGAGGGAACAAGGGCGAGTCTGTAGGGCAGAAGGGACCCCAAGACAGGTCCATCCCATTCCTAACATGCAGATAAACCACTGCCTTCACATACAGCACGACAAAGTTCAAATGGGCTCACCGGGTAATAAACTGTACAGACATGGTAAATACATTAAAAAGCGGGGTGGTTTCTCAATATGCGTACTTGACCATTCTTTTGTTCTCGTGTACCCGTTTTACGTCATCTTCCATTGTCAAAGACCAGTTCCAATACCAAAGAACAGAAGTACAGAGGATGGTAAAAATCCCTGGATGTCGTTCTTGCCCCGCCCCAAATATCGAGGATGCATCTGTTGCATCATTGCTGAACAAAACCAAACCCATGACTCACTGTGCTCCAAGTTCGTTCATGGGAGGCAAGTACAATCTTCACGTCCTTGGTACTGAGAAACACTCAGCCCTGCTGAGCCTGAGACCACACCTCTTTGACCCTTGACCCAATGACCCCTGTGACCCCAGAGATCCACAGGGGCACCCACCTGTTCCGAGTTGGCGTTGATGGAGCCTGACATGTGCAGGCTGGGGACCTGTGGTGTGTTATAGGTAGGGGCCACCACAGAAGAGGCAGGGGGGGCGGAGCCCGTGTGCTGAGCAGTTCCGGCTTTGTACTTGTGGGTTGCGGGGTCCACTTCAGGCACTCCCTGGGAAAAAACACTACGTCTGCCAAGGCAAAAGCAAGACTGGCCCCATTTATTTAAAAGACAAATGCCTTATTTCGACAGCACACTCAAGACCATAGCAGCAACCAGCAACATAAAGTTATGCATGAATGATTTATATAATCAGGCCTGATTGGCAGGCCATAATAGTGTCAGTGGTCTATTGGATGGAGACTTGGGGCCTGCTAGAAAGCAGGATTTCTTGCTTAGTCGGATAACTTGTCAGATTTAAGGTACCCCAGTTTAAATGGACTTTATCGTCATTCACTTACATTTAGCCCAGACTACCTTAAATTTGAAAAGCTATCCAGCTAAGCAAGAAAGCCTGCTTTCTGAAACCGGCCCCTGCTCTCAATGTCAATAAAGATCACCAAAGTAGTCAATCCTGAAAGAGCTAAGCACATTTCTGAAACACGCCTGAAGACCACGTATAACGATTTAAAAAAAGAAAAGGCATTTGGAGCGGATGGTGGGGGTTTAAAACTCGGGGCAGGGATTTGGGTGCAGGATTCTCACCCTCTGAGGAGTGTGAATAGGGGACAATGCGTCCAGGTCGGCCATGGGGAACTCGATGCCCTTCCTCTTCAGCTCTTCGTAGATGTGGACCACGCCGGTCAGGTCTGGGCTGCTCCGGAAGGCATCTGCCCAGGCCTGGGACACAAGGCTTGGGTTAAACTTCAGCAGACCTTGAAAACTCCTGCTCCCTCATTTCCCCATAAAGAATCTACAGAAATCACGATAACGACACGCCAGAAGAAGGTGCGATGCAAGGGGTGACCACAATAGATCTTATCGCTTTAATACGAGCACACGATTCCTATATTTACTCAAGTCTGCACACTATACAAAGGGATCGTTTTAAGCAGATACCACAGGGAACTTGGGTAAATGCCCGACATTTCTTTACGACTGCAATGCGGTAATGTTTATTCAAACTGAGTTATGTCAAAGCGAATAGGGACAGGGCGAACCAAACACCACAAAGGGGAGAGAAATTTATACCAGTCAGCTGAACTCCTGCAAGTAACTGGATACTTGTGGGGCAGGTAATCGGAGATGGACTCTACCGCTGGGGCTATCGGTCCCCTCATGCTAGCTGGCCCCCTTATCTCAAAGGTAGCGAAACCCCCACCCGATTCCCCCCAGTACCTCACCTGGATCAGAGCGAGCACCTTGTCCTGCACGATAGTCGGAGGGTTGCTCTTGGGAGAGATTATCTTGACGAGGACACCGTCGATGAAGTCGCGGGTAGCGACCAGGACGTGGAAGCGGTGACCACAGTTCTTCACACAGGTCTCCAGGACCTGAAAAGATGGTGCGTATCACCAAGGTGATGCGAGTTAATCGCTTACTTTGATGTGAAGTTAACCTGCACGTCCTTCAACTAGACATACATCCTCGGGGCGAAGACACACCGAAGCACTTATGAGCTTATCAGTCTTTCAAACACCGTCATAGCTAATCACACTCTCTCTAATCTCACCGTCAGCGCCAGCATCACTTCCCGGTAGTTTTTATTCCCGTTTAGTCGTTTCTTCACAGCCCTGATGGCATCCTTGGGGCTGCAAGAGATGGAAGGGGGGTAGCCATGAGTCTCCATGAGGGAGGGGCTTTTCTATGGTGAAACGAGAGCTGATTCCGATAGCTTCATTGTGATGGCGGTGGGATGGTAGCGCCAAGCCTTTGAATAATTAACACTTACAGCAGGTGTCAGCGCTGCCAGGGGAACTGTGACCTCGAACCCCTAACCCACTGACCCTGGAAGTGTGTTATTACAGCCCCATGTGCCATTTTCATAACTCAGCTCTTAAGACGATACAGAAGTGATAGGCCAGGGAGACAGAGACCATCGGGAGACTGACCGGTCCTTGACGTCAACCAAGGCCATGGGTTTGCAGATTTAAAAGTCCACAGCGGAACGTTATCAGCAAGCTGAAGGTACAGGATAGCCTGCACTGTTCACAAGCGACATGTATCTACTGGGATCTCCTCACCTCGGCACCAACTATTATGAGACTGTACAGAGTGACCTGTCCATCCACATACAGGGCCAGAGAGTAAGCATGGGTGTGTATGTGTGGGTTATATATTATATTGTGGGGACCAAATTCCCCTTCAATGTGATAATACCTGTTAATTTGACGATGTGGGGACCATTTTGTCAGTTCCCACAAGGGGTAACTCAATTTAATAAAAATCTGTAACTGCAATCAAAAAACTAAAAATGTAAAAAGTCTTGTATTTGGTTTGTTTACTTGTGGTTAAGGTTAGGGCTGGGTAGGGGTCGTCGCTGTCGGGTTTAGGGTTATGCTTGGGAATCTGAGGCTCCGGACTGCAGTGTGAGGAAGCTTCTAGCTCCAGGAAGAAATCTGACCACACAGAAGCCGACGGACAGGCCTGAAAACGTCAGCAGTGGCAGGGCTTCGGAGAGGAGCGGGAGTCGGACACGCCTAGGTCATCACTGCGGGCCAC
>JAODJU010000045.1:16812546-16845616 GCA_026776725.1 Gnathonemus echidnorhynchus
ACTCAGAGTTGCTCTAAGAAGTTTTCTAAATCACTTTTAGTCTAAGACTCCCAGCTAGGACTTTTTAGGCTAAGATAAGAGCTCCCTGAGAGCATTCTAAGAAGCTTTGTGAATACGGGCCCAGATCTTTAAATTCAAAGCAGTTTAGAATTTGGGCAGGACAACCGCCAGCACATCTACTTCTCAAGCGAAGGAGATGTTCATCATTCTGCCAGAATAAGTATATCCATCTATTCAACAGGACTTATATTCATCAAGGCACTACCCCACAGTGATCATTTGGAAGTCTGTCCCACACAGTGTTAAAAAATTTAAAATGCCCACAACTGTTTTGCAGACCCTGGCAGAGATGCAGCACTCCACTGAGCCAAGGGTACTGGAGGCCCAGCGGAACCAGTTTAGGGAGGATCTCAGCCAACTCTGCGACACACTCCTGACTGTGGAGCTCCAACTGGTCGACCAGCTGGAAGTGAGGAGGGGGGCTGGGGGGTCTGGGTGCACCATGGCCAGACACCTTCATAAACGTCTCCATCTATCATTCACTATGTAAAATAGTCTACATTCCTCAAAGCATCTCAGGACGGTAGCTTTACAGGCACACAGCCCAGTAAATTCATACAAACCTAAGTAGTGGACAGTCCGTCAATTTGCTGATGTTGAACACATCACTGGACGCAACCTTATATTGCTGGAGCACCTAAGGTTCTTCAAAGCTTCAAAAAGAACCAATTAGCATGAACTAAATGTATCATGCATTTAAAAAAAAGCATTGTTGGCTTTCAAGTTCCATATGATTTCACATATTATAACAGTGAGGAGATGCTAACTTCAGAATGAGCTTTTACTTAGGTTAAACATGGAATCTGCTACTTTTTCCTTTGTGTTACAGGACATCATCAAGGAATTTGAGAGGAACATCTCGGAGATGATTAGGAGCTTCCTCGAAACTTTGCAGGGAATATATCCTTTTGTGGGCATGCCCTGTAAGGATGGCATGTCCTGCAGGACCATTGTAGGCGTAGCTACGTCTGATTCAGCTCCGTCCTTACTTAACAAGCATTCACCTTCACCCAGTGCCGCGACCTTGAGAACCAGCACCATGAAAAACTCCAGGAGATCGCCTTGGCAACCTTGGATAGGGTGGCCAAGGGCACAATGGAACAGGAGATGCCGGATGATGTGCTTGCGGTCAGCTTCCAATCGGTTCTGAGCCAACTTTACACAGATGAATGAGAGATGAGCAAAATGGAAAGAGGATGGTGCTTTAGCAACAAGCTGAACATCAGAAAAGATACAAGCCGTTACAAATTTCACGCTTACCAGCGAGCTTCAGTATTTCCACTCATAACTCTGCCAACAAAATATCCTCAGTCAGGCCCATTTCCCTCTGGTTCACGTTTCAGTTGTTCGTCGACAAGGACACGCTACTGAGCGCCGTCGGCGCCTCGCACGACATTCACCTGCTGAGAATCGACAACCGGGAGGACGAGCTAGTGACGCGCGTCAACAAATGGGTGACCGAGCTGATGAAGACGGTAAGGAGGACAAAGCTAATGGGACCCTCTAAATATACCCGGTCTTTTTTGCACTGCTGCTATGTGTCCTTTTTCCGCAGATACAAAATGATGAAGTGAAGCGAAATCGCAAGCGTATCGCAGAGATCTTCCACTACGCTGATTATATGAAGGAGCAGATGCGAGAGACTTTAGACCAGGAGACCCGGTAAAAGGAGTAATCAAGGAAAACAATACATTAAGTCACAGAACAAAACATTTTTTTTAAATATACACAAAAAGTCATTAAAAATTGGTCAAATTTTCACATTTATTCGTTTTCCTTAATGTCGCTTTTACTTGAAATTTCATTTGACTGTTTCTGTACTAGTACCAAATAAATTGTTGCCTTTCGATTTTTTTTTTTATTTGATCGATAATAACTACAGAAGTGAAAATGTAAGCCAAATATCCACGAAACCTGCACAAACTGAAAAAGAATTTTCGAAAAAAAAAATTAGGCCACTAAATGACACTACGCGTATGTATCTTTCTTTCTTTGAAATTGAGAAGTTCTTTATTAACTAGCATCTTGAATTAAACTTCATTTTACATTTTCCTGGTTTATTAAAATATCAAACGGCAAGATGTATAGTCAAATACAGCAACAACATAGAAGGGGGCATTAGCAACTAAGTTATCCAAATTAGCTAGAAAACAACAATTAAAAACCGCGGTCAATTACAAGGGGAGGAATACTGCTAGAATGATTAATAACCAAAAGAATGCTTAAAATCTGATGATTTATGAATAACAGCAACATAGCAGCCTATTTTGTACACTTTGTTTCTTTGCACAGTCCCGTCGAACATACCACCTTTCCGGAAGTATTATTTTAGCATACCAGCATCCAAAACGTTCGTTTGATTTGTAGACACGCGTCACAAGAATTCTGGGAAGTGATGTCCATTAGGCATAAGGGGGAAAAAACTACATATTCGTTTAAACAATACAAATCCCAGCACACATTGCGGGCAATCGGCCAATGAGGTAACGGTTTGGTATTACAACTCTCGTCTAGCTTATTGCGAAACGTGATGTTGCTTTGTTGCGTCGTTTTACTTTTCAGGGATTCTGTACGCAAGTACTGGCGTACTGGGGAGCATTTGTGAGCCGACTAGCTGCCTTGCTAGCGCTCCCCGCTACCTTCTCCGACTTTCTCTTCACTTTGTGCCGCCTGTCGTCTGCCGTCGGCGCCGCAGCCGCGAAGTGATCGACATGCCAGTCCGTACCGAGTGCTGTAATAACTCCTCCACGGCCTGCGCATCATCGGCTTCGCTTATTCCACCTCCGCCGATTAACACTCAACAGCCGGGCATAGCCACTTCGCTCCTGTACAGCGGCTCACAGTTTCGAGGACACCAAAAGAGCAAGGGCAACTCATACGACGTGGAAGTTGTCCTGCAGGTAAGTTTTAAATGGCGTTATTTTATTGCCCGTCCGGCAGCATTCACAGATATAACACGGAACAAGTGGCGAACTGACAGCGGTGTCACTGTGTGGGAAGTTAGCTGACTATACATCGCTGTCTCACCCCCAGCTAATGACAGCACACAAATGGCTGTAAAATACTTTTCCAGACCACCATTCCACGTCTCAGAATTGAACAGATATATTGGAGAATGAGGAACATACTTGAATATTTTTTTAACTTGCATACTTGCTGTGGGACAGGTAATGAGATGGGAATGCAGGATTTATTTCGTAAACCGATACCAGGCTGCCAGTCCTAAAGCCTTACCGACACCCCCGGATTTTTGGCAGTTCTGCGGGTAATTCTCTGTCTCCGTAGATGCAGTCACTATTAAAGGTCTGATCCGCCTCATTAAAATAACCAGTCTTTAAATTTATGAGAACCCCTTCCTGACAAGGATAGATCCCAGTACCACGGTAAATTGCCTGACGTATACTTGACTTGCAGTGTGCACATATAGCCATTCATGTGTAGTTGAAGGTGAACATGTGGAGAGACTTCTTACGTACCTTACCTTGATTTCCCGTTACAGCATGTGACTATGGAAGAGTCCTATCTATGCGGGTACCTAAAAATCAAAGGACTGACAGAGGTGAGGTCTGCTTCCAGATTCATTTCTCCTTTAACTTTGACTTAGGGAATTCCAAAGGCAGTCATACTTGTTTCATGGTTCTAGACAACTACTGTGAACAAGGTTTAAATGCTGTTCAGTAAATACAGATGCAGCAATGTATCAAAAAAAACAAATAAGCAATTGGCTTTGAAACATGTTTAATTTGATTATTGCGCTTTATAGCCTCTACTTTCAGAATAAATTAGTTTGAATGCGTCACAAGGAATTCAGACCTCTGTACTGTGTACTGTTCGCCGTAACTAACATTTTTGTGTTGTTCACCTGTGTAGGAGTACCCAAGCCTCACGACGTTCTTTGCAGGGGAGATAATCAGTAAAAAGCGGCCATTCTTGACACGTAAATGGGACGCCGACGAAGACGTCGACCGCAAACACTGGGTATGATCGGAAGCCTATAGGTTCCCAGATGTCCTTCAGTAATCTTGCTTTTTTTTTTTTTTTTTTGCTTTCAGAAATGTTAACTTGCCGTCTCTCCTTCTGTTCAGGGAAAGTTTCAGGCTTTTTATCAATATGCAAAAATCTTTAACACGGATGATTTTGATTACGAAGAACTGAAAAGCAGCGACTATGTCTTCATGAGGTGGAAGGTCAGCCAGTTTAATATATCTTATTAAATATAATGCTGAAAAAACACCACAAATGACAAGGGCAAAGTCAGCAAGCTTTCCTTGGGGAATCATTAGACGAAGTGTATAGCTTTGCTTGGTTTCATTCTGCCAAAATGCCTTAATGGTCCAGACCTGCTGAGTGTTTCTCCTTCCGCTTGGGCGCTAATGCTCATCTCCACGACCTTTAATTATCAGGAGCAGTTTCTGGTCCCGGACCACACCATCAAGGACATAAGTGGGGCTTCCTTTGCTGGTTTCTACTACATCTGCTTCCAGAAGTCAACAGCAACCATAGAGGGGTATTACTACCACAGAAGTTCTGAATGGTAAAAAAAAAAAAAAGTGCTTTCATGTATATTTTCAGTACTTTCATTTTGTGCTTTTATGTGGCCTGTTATATAATCAGGCAGACATGGTCTAGTTTGGTGGGTCACATTACAGGCAGGATACTATAGTGTTTCGTGTTTGCAAAAGTTGTTGGCATTTAATTAATACACATTTTCAAATTGGCTTATTAATCCTGACCCAAGGCCGTTCAGCTGTCACTCTGTGTCATCGGCTCTGTTCATGTCTTCACCACGTCAGTTTTGCTCAGGTGGAGGTGGAGTGGCAGCCCTTAGGGAGGGTCTCTCACGTGCGCCGTGCTCCGTCTCCCCCCCCACAAGCCGGGCCGCGTGTCTTCACCACCCATCAGCCCAAACGCTCATCCGCCATTTTCCCTGTTCGCTTCCAGGTATCAGTCCCTGAACCTCACCCACGTTCCCGAACACAGCGCTCCGATATACGAGTTCCGGTGACACTGGCTTGCCAAGGACAAACAGGACTGCTACCAGAGGGTGATTTTTCTTGTTTTTTTTTTCCCTTTTTCCCCCCCTCTCTCCATTGGGGGGGATGGATTTGTCAGTCCTCTTGGTTAAAAAGAAAGCAAGCCAACTAACGGACTGACAAAGCTGCGAGGAGAACCTTCTGCAGGCCACAGACTGGCAGGTGTCCCCTCTGAGATTCAACCATGAAGCTTTTATGGTTTTCTGTCTGATTTCTGCTTTCAGTCATTTAGTTAACATACACCGAGTGTGATCTACTGCTGTTTTACTTTCCATCATTTTTATAGACTTTTTTTTCAGACAGTTTCTTTTTCCTCAAAACGACAGAGATGAGGCAGCCACTTCCCTCGTGGATTTATTTTTTTCTCTGCCAGAAAGACTCGTAACATTGAACTACATATGTAAAGAGTCCGAATCGACATTTTTATTTTGTCCTGTTTGACTTGCTGCCCCAGTGCTGCCTGCTGAGATTGGTCAACGCGTGGAGGTGTCCTCAGTGGCGGATGGAAAGGCCTCAAGGACTGTTGCTTTTATTTTGTTTTATTTATTATTGTTCTAATGTTTTTGCCGACCAATAATTTGGAGTTTGGTTTCGCAGGAACGCTTACACGAATAATGCTTGTAAGTCGGCATCTCTTGAGCGAGGTGCAGCTTCGCTCTGCGGTGAGACTCTCCTCTACGCCGATCATACTACGATGCGAGAGGCTGTAAATAATCCGTTAAAGGATGCCGCATTCCTGAGGTCTTATTTTTGGCGGGAAGGAGAACGGTAAAAGAATTAATGGTAGTGATATGCGGGTGGAATCTTACATGATCAGTTCCATTAGGACAGCGGTGGCCAATCTTATCCGCAACGGGCCAGGGTGTATGCAGGTTTTTGGGGTAACCTTTAGGTCAGCTGTTCAAACCCAGGTGTGAGGACTCCTCAGCCAATCAGTCCTCTAATTAGTAATATAATTAGGGAGCTGCAGCGAAAACCCACACATACAGCGGCCCTTTGCGGATAAGATTGGCCACCGCTGCATTAGGAGGTCTCTACATGGCCACTGGCTTTTGTGGATCAAAAAGAATGACATTCCGGATTCACGCCAGGTGCCCGCTCTCGCCGCATAAAAGAAAATCGGGACATGTGACACACATTAAACGCTGGTTTCCAAAAGATTAATTTTATCAGTGATCTTTTAAGGTAAATTTACCTTTTAAGGTAAATATTTCCTTTACAAGATTTCCATGATTTAGATTGGAGAAGGGGGTGTTTTTTTTTTGCAACTGATTTTTGGTTGGTTCTTTCTCCTGGCAGTTCATAGATATCGGGGATCACCGTGAAATTGAAAGGTAGAGACTTGGGGGGGGTGGGGTCACTCAGGTGGGGTGGCTGCAGGACATTCATACTAAAAAACATTACAGCATCATCGTGGGTAGGAAGTAGGGGTGGAACTGACATGCTTTAGCTGACTAATACTGAGGAATCATTTTCTTCATCACAGGAATTTATTTGAATTTTAGTGATCACTGGTCATTGTTGACACACCACAGCACACAACAACAAAATGTGTCCTCTGCATTTAACCCATATGTGACATCGTGACATAGTAGGGAGCAGCTAATTCCGCGCCCGGGGAGCAGTGCTTGGGGGGGGTACCTCGCTCAGGGTACCTCAGTGGTGCCTTGCTGGTCAGGGATTCAAACCTACAAATCTTTCAGTTACAAGTGTGCTTCCCTGCCCACATTTATTTCCAGTTGTGTATTTTAAAACCAGGTATAAAATTAACCAGTCAGAACTATCCACAAAGCTTTAGTGAGCCTGTTAGCTTAAAATAAAAATAACATTAGGGTCTTCGCGTGAAAGTGTACACCTGCTGATGACGAAACGAATACTGGGCCACCAAAAATATTTTTAAAGTCCTGGTGACACATTTTTCGCCTGTACTCCGGAACTTTCCCCGTCTCTCCTCATATATACTTCTGGAGTCGCATAAGAGTGTTCAGCCTTATTTTATTTTATTTTTTTATTTCTTCCAGAGATTGATTTGCTCAGGTGACAGATAGTGACAGCAACAATACGTATAATAAATGTAAAATGAACCTACCTCAAGGGTCAATTCATGAAAAGCTATGAACTTAACCAGCTCAATGAGGAACAGCACGATTGAAGATGTTCTCAGACTCGTGGTGGAAGATATTTTCAGGTCAAGGAAGCGAAGCTGGGAGAACGGGTTTCGTTACACGTTTTTTCCAGAATGAGTCAGACAATATGAAATAGTTTTAAAGTATTCAGTTTTGCTGGTGTTTCCTCAGTCCTGTAGGTGACACTGTGTATGCCACACTCAGTGCAGTTCCATACTGTTCTTAAAAAAATGACATACATATGGTGTCTGTCAAGGGATATCAGAACAATAGTACCTTTACTTTTCATGAACCATTCATTACACAGCAGAGCAAGTTAGTACTGAAATTTGAATTAATTCAGTCATTCAAAGTCATTTCAGTAATATCTGGTATATGTTACATCTTTTTCGGAATACAGACATATCCAAAAAGGAAATAAGTATGCGAAGACCTGTCAAAATTCATTCCAGAGTTTCAATCATGTTCAACTGTAAATCAGTTCTACTGGAATAAAAACCAGTATGTTTGTATATTCTCCTGCACTGTGGCTGTTGGCCGGAAGACTACATGAATGGGGGAGTTGTATTGACCGTGTGAATATATTCTTACTTCAGTGTTTATCCATGAAATGATATTGCCATCAGTGGGAGGACGATGTATACAAGAGGACCTGCGGTGCATAAATATGTAATATAGAAAAAACAGGCGCTAATACTTTTGTACATAGGTCAAAGTCATTTTTAATTAATATGGACTTCTGGGAAATATGCTGAGTCTGTTTTTCGTCTGACTGATGAGACGATTAGTCAGAATCATTGGGTTTTGAGATGAACATCACTGTGGCAGAAGGCGGAACGTTCTACTGGCCGTACTGAAGCTTGGTCAGCTTTCGACAGAACGACTGCGATGTGGTTTCTGCGGTGTTGCAATAAAAACCATTTTCAGAACGCCTTGTGCGATGTTTTTCTCTAAATTTGCATAGAGTGCATTTCATCTGGGAATAATAATAATACGTAAAATCAGACATTGCCTGCGACTTAAGATGCAAGCCTACGATTTCTCCTGAAACAGAAACCAAGGCAGGGCCCGTCTCCCAAAATACCACTGGTGAGCTCCAACAAGAGGAACCACCACGACATTCAGAGCAGTACTTGCAGAAGTGTTGCATTTAAAGTTTTCACCAATAGGCAGCACAATGTTGGCTTGGCTAGGTAGGCTAGGCTAGGCTGACAGGTTAGGTGTACTGTATTAAAAAGCATTTTTGCCTTACAATAGGTTTATCAGAACGTAACCCCATCATAACCTACGGAGAGGCTGTATTGAGTTACTGTAAACCTGCAGCTTCCTTTGGAATTAATAAAGTATCTATAAATATATTTACATATGCTTTTATCTAAAGTGACATACAATTGAGAAAGCAGGGTTAGACAATCCCTAAGAGAACTGGGGGTCAAGGGCCTTGCTCAGGGGCCCAATGTGAAAACTGCTTTGTGGACCCTAGGTTATGAACCAGTGACTTTCTGATAAGGGGTGTAGCATCCAAATCCATTCAGCCACACACCACCCAGTTTTTCATAACTATTTTCCCAAGCAAGGTTATGAGCTTACCCTAGGAAGGGGATACAAGTCCAGCACAGCAACACACATTACAGATATTAAAATTAATAATTAATAATATAGTCTGAGGTCAATTCATGAATTGATGATTCTAATAAAGTCATTAATTGTTCCACGTGTAATCAGTGAAGCTCATGGTTGATTCACCATAAGTACAAAAACTCACCCCCATCAAATGTTTCATCATCTCTCGACCCCAACCTCCAGAAATCCAGGAAGAGGGTGAAATATAGCTTGGGGGGGCAGAGAAAAGAACCTTCAAGTTAAGCACCAAGTGCTGGCTGCAACTATGATACAGAGAACATCATTTTCACCCAATGAAAACTGGTTTTAATTTTAAAACTATTGAGAGCATCTCCCCAACGACAATAGCTGTTAAATATTCACCTTTGGCTTGGTGATTAGTATCACACTTCCCAGTTCCTGTGATCTATGGCGCTACACAGTCACCGTTTCACGTGTCAGACAGGACGCAAACAGCAGCGCGTTTCCGTGTCCTTTCTGCTTCACTTCCCTTTCAGTTCCCCATTTCTTGTTTGTTAACCCCCAGTGAGTTGAGCTGTTCTCACATCTGCGCCCCTCATCGGTCCCCACAGCTCCATATCCATACAATCCTCTCCGCGACCGTACGTCTCCGCCGGCCCACACTGAGCCCCATCTCAGCCGTCTGCAGATGCTTATGAGGGAGCGCAACTTATATTGCAAAATCAGAACGTTACAGTGAGCGATTAAAGGTAGGAGAGACTTGTTTTTTTTTTCCATCCATTAATCAGCTTTTTGCACGGTGAGTAGGACCTGCTTTAACACAGGAAGAAGTGATGAACAAAGTTACATTGGTAATATTTCATCTTTCTGTGATTAAATATATATTGTAGTTGGATGTATATGTGTTCGTCTGCGCTCTTATATATGTTCGTCTGCGCTATTTTATATCTTGATGCCATATGCATAACAACTTCCCTCTGCGAGCAACAAAATGTCTTATCTTTAATCCTCTATTTAAAATGCGCTACAATAACATGACAATTAGACCATAGTCTGTACCATGAGGAGATCAATTTAATGCCTGAATTGCAGAGAAATAAAATACAACTGATACGTGTTTTGTACAAGGACATTTACAAGTAAATGGTAGATATACAAGTGCGCAGATCTACAAAAAGCGAAAAAAAAAGTTACAAAATAACTCATATACACTTGTAGATTGTTAGAAGGTCTAGGAAAATTAGTGTAATTAAATATTGGTGTAATTAAATATTATTTTGCATGATGTTATTTAATAAATTAATTCTAAGATATTCAACTATAGCATCAATAGCATGATGTGATGTGAATCCAACAGTAGTCGTAACCGAATTCAGGAACACGCTGAATATATACGATAAGATAAAGTTTTTTTGATCCCCTGTGGGGAAATACTCTTTTCGCCTCCCCCATCTTGCTCTCCGTAGGTGTGAGAAAGCTTGGCGGTGAAGGGCAGCTACCCGTAGTGGTGCTCAGGGACCAGGGGGTTAAGGGCCCCCTCAAGGCCCCGCAAATGTACTGAAGCCGGGCGTGAACTGGCGACCTTCCGATCCCAGGCACTGAGACTTAGCGAGATGAAAGTGCAAAGACAGCACATGCAGAGCACAGAAATAATCAATGCAAACAAATTTTTTAGAAGTACACAGTACCAACAATTTTCTCAGACAAAAAAAAAAACACGCACACAATTTAACACTAGAACATACGTAAATTAACAGTAACACAATAAAAACAAACAAGAATTTCATCTGTTCTCTGAAACGTTACTGATATCTTGGACGGCTAGAACAACACCGCTTCAGTTCCTTGAACTGGCGACCTTCCGATCCCAGGCACTGAGACTTAGCGAGATGAAAGTGCAAAGACAGCACATGCAGAGCACAGAAATAATCAATGCAAACAAATTTTTTAGAAGTACACAGTACCAACAATTTTCTCAGACAAAAAAAAAAAACACGCACACAATTTAACACTAAAACATACGTAAATTAACAGTAACACAATAAAAACAAACAAGAATTTCATCTGTTCTCTGAAACGTTACTGATATCATGGACGGCTAGAACAACACTGCTTCAGTTCCCAAACCTCTCCTCAGGGGCACCTCAGCCATTCCATGTATTTGTTACATTTCACCATCAGCCGAATTAATCAGTCAATTAGTCGGTTAAGTAACTTAATGAGGTACTAATTAGCTAAACAAGGTGTTCTAGTGATCTGGTCAAAAAATACATGTGGGTGCAGGATGGTTGTTGTGAACACTGGGGCGACTTTATAAGAGTGGTTTTAAAATGGCAAAGTTGACACATTTTAACAGATATTAGTTTTGCACCAACATGAAGATCATTTAAACACATTTTTCTTTGACCTTTGTACCATACTGCGTATGTATACACATTTCTAGTAAAGGCAGTTTCCTTCTAAATTATCATTCTGAGATTAACAAAACCGTATCACCGTTTCACATATATGGACACAAAATAATCACACAGAAGCTAATGGAAATTTTGACACAGATGCCGATTTTTGTCATGTCAACAGAAACCGGCTGATGACACGTGTTGCGACAGTCGCAACTTGAGCTGGTCAGAATCACATGCGATCACTTACAGTATGATGCCAGCAGGAAGCTGAATATCCCTCAGTATTTTTGTGACTGCGTTGTCAAACTAAATTTATCTTCCTTTTTTTACAGTGACTTTCTCTGTCCGACAGCCTGTGTATATTTCATCATCTCTCTTTATCTCTTTCAGGCCCGGTGATTATGAGCCTGAATAATACTACTACCCAAAGCACCACCCTTCTATCCACCAGTCCTCCACTACAAAGTAATAATACCAGTCATATATGTGCAGACTTGTGCAGAATTGAAAATCTCACGCCAGCCAGCTGAGCAAAGCTGGCAACCCTGTTTTAGTATTTTGTTGCCTCGGCGTGTAAACTCTCTGCACGCTCTCTAACCATCTTTTCCCTCTTCGAGATTACTGGATCCTGTACACGGTACCAGGTTCGGCCTTCCTGCTGGGCCTCTGTATTTTCCTGCTGGTTCTGAAGACCCAGCCTCGGCGGAGAGCGGGTGCGTGTCCCCGGTGCCGCTGCTGCTGCAATCGCAGCAACGTGACTGTTTATAGAAGCAGCCCGTCTGCAGTAATGAGCAGGCGCACCTAATAAAGCTTAAACTGAATATATTTTGTAGTGAAAACTGTTTCTCTCCAAATTATTATTCTGAAACTAAGAAAATAGTACCTGTTGCAAACAGAGATATATGGTCCAACATTAAATTAACACCCCCCCCCCCGTGTCTTTAAATAGAGGTGAACGAGGTCGGATGTGACAGAGGAAAGCAAGCAAAACAGAGGTATCCATAGCACCTAAAACAACACCGTGGCAACTGCTTCCAAGGGCACCTGCAGCTGGTTTCCTGTTAATAACGCCAAGTCCTCACAATGCCATTACAGTTTTCTCCTTTGCTTTGGAGCATTTCTCAAATGACAATTAATATTTACAAAACAAGTGTAATTCCCACACCACAATGTCACTTCTGCACAGCAGAATATCATTTTTCATTGCTTCACACACATTGCCAAATGTTTTAATACATATATGCAAATAGTTTTGTACAATTGTCATAATTTGGCACAATTTTCAGTTGCTTTAGTCTTGTTGGTCAAAACAGATTAAGTAGATTCCCATTGTAAAAACTGTACACCCAAAACCATATATGTAAGAGATCATCCTGTTAGCCGCCAGCCACCAAACAGCAATATGTCCTTAGGTCATCCTTACGACGCAATTTTTTTGGTCTGGAAGTCGTCCTCAAAGGACGACTCAAGGACATCCTGATGGAACATTAATAAAAAGGAGTACGTAAAATTATATATTTAAAATACTATTCCTGGAAGCTGTCATAATAACTTGCTTTTGAAGGATTTCTTTATTTTTCATAGTAACACGGGGTCAACCTAAGGACATACCCAAACAGGCATCCTGAGGACGCCCTCTGGCTGTCCCTTGTTTGATGGGCACATGCAGTTAACAGTTAACCCATCTTTCAAAATGATTTAAAAATATAAAAATATACTGCATAAACTGCCGTGATACGGCATTGTTGTGTTTTTGGTTCACAGTACATGCTTACATGCATGCATGCATGAACTGAAATACTGACAATATATCTAAGCATTTTGACTCTCACAGTTAAAACGATGCTGATTGTACTTCTCATTTTGGTGGCACTGACTACTTCATTGGTGGAATTATTTGGTTTTGAGATATGACTTCATTGTTTTGGGTAAATTACAGGGTTTGCAGCTAAACCATAATGTTGTGCTATATGCATGGACTGTTTTGAGACGTATTCTCATAGTCGTAAGAATGTTAAGTATGTTTCATGAAATGTACCAAAGCAATCGAGAAAAACTGTAAAATAAGGCAAATGATGTCATCGCCACGGTCTTATGTGGCAAAGCAAATACTCTTTTTGAGAAATCATTTTAACGTATGTTAACAAAGGATGTCTTAAAATGAATTGAATAACTTCAGATAATTTCGGAGTATATTGTTTCAAAGAGCGTATCTTGAAGTTGTCTATAGGTATCTAAAATGGATTTTCATTTTAGATAGGCCTATATATTTTTTAGGGAAAATTACAAGGCACTGGGGCTTTGTTTTTTTAACAAGGTACTCGCTGAAAAGACCAAGTAACGTTACCCTGTGTTAGATGCATTTCTGAATTTCGTGAGCCATCAATCAGCTCCGGTTCTTTCTGAGCGACGTCATGTGTGCCGTTGCCCTGGGCAAAAGTCATATCATTTACAGACGTCTCGTGCAGAGAGGGGCTGGCATACCGTAAAATCTGCATCTCCTTCCAGCTTTAATGGCTTCATCTCCGACAGCTTGGACACAGGAGTGGTCCTCCAAAAAGGTAGTGCAGTTAAGCTAACGAATGACGTTTAACAAATGTATACAATATGAAAATACGGAAATCATATTCTAAATACTGGAGGCTTAATGTTTGTGTGTTTACCATCCCCAAGTTATTGGATGGTGTGTTAGTGTCCCGTTTGGGAATCTGCTAAGTCTAATCATTTCCACAGCGAAGTCAGTGGAGACGCTGAGTTACGAGAACGTAGAAACGGGCATCTACGAAAGTCAGGATGCCCTTACTCAGTTCAGTGTGAACGACCAGGAAGGTGATTATCGAGTGTCGACGCTTCGCTACATGTCCTATGCCTCCCCCTTTGGTGGAGAGCTTTTGGTGTTTAAACCCACAGCCAAAGCACTGGGTCTCCGGTATCCCTGTATCCCTTTAATGAAGTAAACCCTTCCCCGTTTTAGATTACATCGTTCCAGATAAAGACCACGATGGAACACAAGGGAACTTCAATACCCACCATGCAGCTCAGCCCCTAACCGAATCCGGTACGTCTTCGGCCGTCGTATGGCGCCCTCTTGTGGCTATTAGTGCCATCCAGGCCCGCAACCATACTCACTCCGAATCGACTCCATCCTAATGTTTTATATAGTTATTTATTCTAACATTCCTTGTACTGCACACTTGCACTTTGTACATTTAATAACCACACATTCAAGTTATATATATTAACTGGACTGTCCCATCCTAATTGTGTATCTGCTGTATGTATGAGGGCCCTTGACAACCAGAGACAAATTCCCTATGTGTGAGAGAACAAACTCGACCAATAAACCTGATTCTGATCTTAGAGTCCTACGAAAACATGGTGTGCTCGTTGTACGCAAGTACTATCAAGAGGAAGGAGCAGCCTTCCGAGGGCGATAACGAAGGTGAGCACGACTCAGCCAGGCCCCATCCCAGCAACACGTGCATGTATGTGTAAAGAGGTCACATGACCACGTACCCCAATGGAGCAGAGGTCACATGACAACACAGGTGGACTGAAAATCTCAGCACTAAAGAATTGTGAGGTTTCATTCTCATGGTCCGTCTTTGCTTCCAGATTATATTGACCCTGGTCAGATGGTATCAGATGACTACTATATGCAGCACAGTGAGAGTCTAAATGACATAGGTAAGTGCAAAAGGACATGCTGACAGGACAGATGTGGGTGCCGGAAAGCACAGCCTTACTCACTACCCAGAAACCAACCTCTTGCTGCCTTCTCAGATGCGGAGTCGTACGTAGACATGGACCCACAACATGAAATCCACCCAGACTTCTACCGCGAGGAAGAAGGTAAAATAGAAGGCAATCGATTTTCACCAGCAACACATCACAACTATTACATCCAGTGTTAGGGAAGTCACACCCAGAAGTAATCCATGGCAGACAGAGGTGGAAAGTACAAATCCGGAATGAAGAGTTACAGTCACAGAGTACTCAACTGGTTGGTTGAAACAAAACCTTGGTCTGGATTTGTACTTTCTGGACCTGAACTTTCCACCTCTGTCTGCAATGGGTTACTTCTGGGTGTGACTTCCCCAACACTGATTACATCTCACACCAAATGGGTTTTACAGCTTAGATATCTTTGGTATTATTTTGAGCTGGTCGGTTGACACATTTTTCCCCAGAGCTAAAGCAAAACAACTTTTGACACTGTTATAAAATGCAACTTTAAAGGAATAACCATATAAAACCTGTGGTCTGGTAGATTCGTATGAGAAAATGGCGAGCGTTGATATACCAGATGTGGCGGACGGAGTGTGGCACCAAGACCAAGGAAGCGGCAATGTCAGAGGATGCGTGTGAGCGTGCGATGCGGTGCCCAGCAAGATGTGCAAAATAAACTGCACAAAAGTGAGAGAGAGAGACGTCCAAGAAGAGGGCAGAGAGACGGTCAATGATGAATCTACATCTATTCCTCTTGAGTAGTTTTGCACAGTTTTACCAAAACATAACCCAGAGTCAAGCGTTCAGCCAGGTCTAGGCACGATTTTTGGTGTAAATATTTTTTGAATGAGGAAAAAAAAATATTACGTCCAAATTTGTGTATCTACAGGTGTCATACAGCTGCCATTTATATGTCATTCATAGAAATGTCCATTTCTCCAGATACCATGTGAACAGCTGGAAGTAGCAATATGGCCAAACCTCGTCACGTTCCCGTCACACACGGTTACCGGGAAACATTTCCCTGAATCTGTACATTATCAGATATGCACTATTACGCAAACTTCTGCGCAAAAATCTGGTTTCAGGTTGTATCGTGCCGGTCCTTGTGACCACTAGGGGTCAGTATTCCCTAGATCAGTGTTTCCTAATCTGTTCCACAGGGATCCACAGACAGTCCATGTTAACCTTTACAATCACCAACCCATGCAGGCTCCTCTTGCCCACAGCATGCAGGTAACTCAGGGAGATCCACACTCACATGAACAGGACCAGCTCAATGTGTCCAATTCACATTGTGGAGCCTTGCCAGGCCAAACCAGGCCATGCTAAGTTGGCTGACATTTCTATTACTTACGCGTTAGGTACGAAGTGCCAAATATCCCACTCATATAGCCACTTGTGTTATATCACACGTGTGTGTAAAAATCCAATTGTAATTAATTGAACGTAACTGTAATATTAATGTGTAATAAAAATTTTCAATTAAATTAAGTGACAAGCTAACTTAAATAAGTGTAAATCCAGCGGGGTTTTCTTCTATTTTTATATCTCAATCAACATCAAAGCTGCTTTGATGATCCGGTACACAGATGGTGCATTTCATCAAATATCCACTGAAATTAACCCAGGTCTCTATTTCTGCTTTACTGCACCACACCATTGTTTCTGACTGCAATGGGACATACAGGTCTGTTTGTCCTTGTTTGGTTGGCATGACGACTGGAAAGAAAAGTCGGGTGACATAAATACAGACAAATAGCCCCCCCCTCCCCCCCCACTCTGTTCCCACCAATGCATCAGAGACTGATGAAAATAGGAAAAAAATAAAGCATACAAGTTACTTTTAAGGGAGTCTATCGGGGGGGGGGGGGGGGGTCTTCCCACATGATCCTGCTTAATTGAATTAATCTTCCCAGAAAATCCTATATACACACACACACACGCAGACACACACACACAGACACACACCCACACGCAGACACACACACACACACGCAGACACAGACACACATACACTTCATATATTCCTATCATTGTGGGGATTCTCCATTCATTTCTATAGGCATAACCCTAACTGTGACAACCTTAACTATAAGTAACCAAATAAAATGCAAGACTTTTCAGTTTTTTCATTACAGTTACAGATTTTTTTATAAAATTGAGGTTTATATTGTGGGGGATCCAAAATATGTCCCCAGAAACTAAAAAAGCATCAGGCACATACAAACACACACGCGCGCGCGCGCGCGCAAACACACACACACACACACACAGGGATTACTCTGCCATACTGCCCCACTGAGGTAAAACACAGTAACCATGCCAACAATGAGAACGAGAAAAAGGGCCGTTTGCTTTTGGCGTGTAGCAGGTGGGTAAATGACAGCATTTTCTTCAACATCAAGCATAGCTGAACTACAGTATTTTGTCACAAGGTGAAACAGAGCCCAACAAGACCTTATGCCAGTAACAAGTCAGTTTTGATAAAATATGCAGTTAATGTGTTTAATGTGTTTTGCCTTCATAAGGCAGTTCAATCAAGCTTTGCCAGCTTGATTTGGGGGGGGGGGGGGTACCATAGGCTTTAAGGAAACCTCCCAGCCCACAGCAGTCATTAATCCTTAAATATATTTAATCCTCATCCGCTCAGTCACTGTACATCCTGTTCTGGTTACTTACACAGCAGGCGAGGGCGATCTCCATCACATCCCAGCTAAGTATACTCAGCCTCATCATCGCTGACTCTGTATACTCAGCTAAGTATACTCAGCCTCATCATCGCTGACTCTGTATACTCAGCTAAGTATACTCAGCCGCATCATCGCTGACTCTGTCACTCCACGGCCAAACTCTGCCGTCGCCGCGGAGACACACCTTCGTCGTCTTGTGCGGCTTGATGGAGCCCGACTTACACATGACCATCCCCCTCCTCACGTCACCCCTCTTCAGCCCCCTCACCAGCACCCTCAGGTGGTCTCCCGCCTCGGCATGCTCCAGGGTCTTGTGGAACACCTCGATGCCTAAGAGGCGGGACAGTGCATGACTGTACGTGCAGGAGAATGTCTTTCCTTGCTACATTCATGCATGTGACAAGTAAAAATCTTTGAATCCAGAAAACATTATTGTTATTACGCACATACACAACAAAATGAGGCTGTAGACTTTAGTGCGAGCTCGGCTTGTTGTAAACATGGTATCCGAACGTGCACACTCGTGCAAACAGAGGGCACCTTTATGACCTGTCACCACAGATCTGACGGAGCAGCCGTGTCCCACAAACTCACACTCGTCTCCTCTGCTGAGGGCCCCTCGCTCCAGGGTTCCCGTCACCGCCGTTCCCCGTCCTGGGGAGAAGGCAGCCCTAGGACCCGCAGACGCCGTGAGCCTCGGTGTAGCAGCTATGCTGTACCTGGGCATGGGTCCCACACCGGGGATGGAGTGGATGGACTCTACAGGCAGCAGGAACGGCTTGTTCAGCTCCCCGTGGAGCTGGGTCATGTAGCTGTCTTGGGCCTCCAGGAGTTTCAGTACTGCCTCAGCCGCCAGCATGGGCTCCCTGCCCTGGGAGGAAGGGAGTAACACCCCAACAGGAGGGAGGCATTACATCATCTAATTCCACCAATGCCTCGCCCCTTACAGTTCAGCTACCCAACCACTGACCCCTCTTATTACATCACATCACTAAACTCATTTGAATTGGGCCATAATCAGCAAAACATGACCCCACCCCTCAATCACCTCCAGGGCACAGGGGGCGGAGCCAGTGATGACGGGGGCTGCCTCACCGTCATAGCCCAGCTCAGACAGCAGCTCCCGGGCCTCCAGCTGCATCAGGTCCAGCACGCCGATCTGCCTCGCCAGCAGGAGGCGCTCTCGCATCTGGTGCATCTGCCCGCCTGTGGCAGTCACCCAGGATACAGGCGTTCATCTGGGTGGCACCCGTGATCATGTTCTGTAGGAGGAGCCGGGGGAGAGACTCATTCTGGACCCGAAAGGCCTCAGGATGAACGGGTCACACCAGTGAAGGCAGAGACATAAGTTAAAGGCTATGAGTTAGAATATATGAATAAAATACGATTAGAAGACCAAGCTGCAGCAGAAATTTACTGCAACAACAGCGCTACAACTATTAAAACTGAATATTTAATACAGTGTTTCTCAATCCAGTCTTCATGGACCCCCAGTGCTGTAATATGTTATTTATATATATATTTATATATGTTTTAGGAAAAGGAATTTATTATAGGAATTTATCCACTTTTCCAGACTAATAGTTCCGATACCTTCACGTAGCAGGCGTGCCCTGGTGTGGGCACAGTGCCAGCTGCTGGTGGCGTACTAAACATGGGAGACGTTAATTGTGATACCCCTTTGCTTTCTCCTCCCCTTTCAAAAATGTTCTCTTGGGTACTGCAGCGTAGCTGCGTAGGTTTAACCAAGTGCCCCGCTGTGAGTGAGGGAGTGAGTGAGAGAGAGAGACAGATGGATTGATTAGACGGACAGACAGATAGATACGCCCACAAAAACACAAACAACATGCACACGTAATGCCATCTATATGGCATTATAAACATTTGTATGACTAGGCATATTCAAATTATAAAGACTTGAAAACTGAAATTTAAAGAAATATTTGAAATATGCCAAGTAATTTATGAAATGTACATACTAGATATATAGATGCATACTAAGAGACTGTATAACTGCCTCAAACAAATTCTAATGTTTTGCCAAAAAATATAATCATTCAAACGTCCTCTTTGTATTTCCGTTTCTTGCCATGGCACTTCTCTCTGACTTGCCCAGAAAAAGAAGTCATTAAATTGTCTTGTGCTCCATGCATTTGATGTAGCTCTAAACTCATGCCTCTGGTAGGTTTCCCTAGTTTATAAGTTCCAGTCTGTTTCCAGATAGTTTCACCTGATACACTCTAAATGGAGAAAAGTATTGGGACACCTGGCCATTACACCTACAGGAATTTTATGGCATCCCATTCTAAACCCACAGGCATCAGTATGCAGTTGGTCCCCCCCCTTGCAGCTATAACAGCTGCCACTCTTCTGGGAAGGATTTCCACAAGATTTTAGAGTGTCTGTGGGAATTTTTGCTCATTCATCCAGAAAAGCATTTGTGACGTCAGGCACTGATATTGGACATGAAGGCCTGGCTTACAATCTCTGTTCTTGTTTATCCCACAGGTGTTTGATGGGGTTGAGATCAGGGCTCTGTGTGGGCCAGTCAAGTTCTTCCACATCAAACTCATCCAACCACGTCTTTATGGACCTTGCTTTGTGCACTGGGGCACAGTCATGCTGGGACAGAAAGGGGCCTTCCCCAAACAGTTCCCAACAAAGTTGGAAGCATAGAATTGTCCAAAATGTCTTAGTATGCTGACGCATGAAGAGTTCCCTTCAACCCCATACCATTATCCCTCCTCTACAAGTCTTTACAGCTGGCACAATGCAGTCAGGCAGGTAACGTTCTCCTGGCATCTGCCAAACCCAGACTCATCCCTCAGACTGCCAGACAGAGAACCGTGATTTGTCACTCCACAGAACACATTTCCACTGCTCCTGAGTCCAGTGGCAGTGTACTTTACGCCACTCCATCTGACGCTTGGCATTGCACTCGGTGATGTGAGACTTGCATGCAGCTGCTCAGCCATGGAAGCCCCATTCCATGATGCTCTCAACACGCAGTTTTTGTGCTGGAGTTAATGCCAGAGGAAATTTGGAACTCTGCAGATATTCAGTCAATAGAGCATTTGCGACTTTTACGCACTATGCAGCTCAGCATTTGGCATCCCTGCTCTGTTACTTTATGCAGTCTGCCACTTTGTGGCTGAGTTTCTATTGTTCCTAAACGCTTACACTTTGCAATAATACCACTTACATTAGACCATGCGATATCTAGCAGTGGAAAAAAATCACAAACTAACTTAATACAAAGGTGGCATCCTATGACAGTACCACACTTCAATTTACTGAGATCTTTAGAGCGACCATTCTTTCACAAATGTTTGTAAACCTGACTGCATAGCTAGGTGCTTGACTTTATAAGGCTGTGGCAATGGGTCTGAATGAAACACCTGAATTTAATGATTAAGAGGTGAGTCCAAACGCTTTTGTCCATGTAATGTACACTTCAGGTGAGCACCAGAAACTCAAAATGAAAACACAATAATGTTAACAGTAAATTGACAGCCAACCTTTTCGGTACCTCAACAATAATATTGTCCTTTCCTTCTCCCACGCGTTCTGCGCATGTGCGAAATGTTCCATGCGGACGCGTGAACACAGTCCGCGTGCGGAGAGGCCAGAAGGGATTACATGTCGCCACCATACGGCAGAAAAAGTAAACTGCAGGAATTTGACAACCACACTTACCGCTGGACTGCGATTCAGCAGCACTGATAACGTGTCTATAATGTTCTACCAATATTTTAACTATTGCTTTTAATATACCTAGCTAGGTATCTAACCAATAACCAAAAACTCAACAGAAAACGTTTATAATCATTTAACTCATGGCCCGACTCTATTGTGCTGCGCTACGACACCTAACACAACCTCATAACAGCATACCCCAAAGAACTAGTTAAGTAAATTTTCCTAATTTATTACAACACCTTTAATGACATTCATAGCATAATTATTCATAGTAATTGCACTATACCTTCCCAGCGTCATGCCTATGAAAACACAATATTGTAAATACAATATGTAAACCGTACCAGGTAAGGCGCTATTATTCCGAGTCGTATCAACGCAGACATCTTATAACCTGTACAGCAAACGGGGGATGCCTACGGAAAGCCATAAGTTCCAAAATGCACCGACCAAACACACTATGGGAGAATTAGAATTACAATCCTTTTTGGGGGCTTAATAATTCTTTAATGCTGACATTCGCTTTAGGCGAATATAAAGGGGCGTCTCATTACTGTCTTCCATAAGTGACAGACTATCAGTTTAACCATTTAAAAAATATTTGTAATATGTAATTAACAGTACAGCCCACTAGTGGTCAAGACAAACCAGTGACTATGAATATCAAAATGACCCTGAAGTAGTGATGCACCGATAACGATTTTTTATTTTTTTTTCAAAAATATGAAAAAGCATTTATTCTTCGTAAGGAAACACCAACCACCAATTCTGACATACAATAACAATCCCACAATAACAACCCGCTCTGCTACTTAACTGACCAGTGGCCCGCACTAAGAAGCGGGGTTACTGGCTTATCGGGGTAACTTGTCGGATTTAATGTAGCCTGAGCAAAATGGTAAATGAACGAATATTAAGTCCATTGAAACTGTGGTACCTTAAATCCGACAAGTTACCCCGGTAAGCCAGTAACCCCGCTTCGCAGTACAGGCCACTGATCAATATCCCAGAAGTTTAATTCACTTGATGTTATACTCTGATTAAGTGTTCCTTTGATTTTTTGAGTAGTGTATCTATGACATTTATAACAGAGAAGGGCTGATCATCAAGTGTGAAACACAGTTTTCCGAGTACTATCTTTTGATTTCACATTGTCTGCACTGATTTTTTCTTATATCAAAAGCGTGCGTTACTGACAGACTACCATTATTCGGCGGTACCGCAGTCTTCGCTATTGGAACGGATTTGTTTTTCAGAAACTTTTCATGCGCTGCATTGTCTCGCCTTAAGGTGAGCATTCAGATTTGTTGTGTTGAAATGTTTAGTAGATCCTCTTCCTGAAATTTTAGCAGAGCAATATTTTTTCTAATGTTTTCGCTAATGTTAAAATAATTTCACAGTAGACATATTTGTAACTGTTTAATATGCGGGTGTGCAAAGTAATATGGGCCACCATTTTAAATATCGGCTCATTTTTAACCATGGGCCCATGGCCAATTGTTGCTATATTAGCTGATACCGATTGTTGGCCGATAAAATCGGGGAAAAAAGAAATCGAATCAACTTTTCAGTTTAAGTTTTGGATTTTCATATCAATATACTGCAGGATATAAGAGGAACGAAGGGGCGCGCGTTGATTATAGCGCATTGCTGCACCCACCACACGACGAACCACCTCAGGGATGAGAGCCTGAGTGCAGCCGTGCAGTGAGTGATACATCAGCAGCACATTAGTCCGAATGGACCAGTGTGAGTTTTTTTTCCAGTGACTGGAGTGCCAATCCTGCCACCAACCCCCAGATTTCCCTGTAAACTGGAGGATCTCCTTGCAGAGCTGGATGTAGATTAATGTCATACCCAGAACCAAGCAATTGCAGGTTAATGGCTTTGCTTAAGGACCCAACGGAGTAGGATTGCTCCAGGTATTCACGAGATTTGAACCAGCAACCTTCCGCTTGCTGGCGCTGATCCCTAGCCTCAGAGCCACCACTCTGCCTCCTACAGGACATAAAACCTCTATAAAAACATGAAGGCCATTGAATGTATGTGTTTCTTTCCACCATAAAATATATGCTTAATGCAAAGCTGTACCATTCATCAGTGCCAGTAAACGTGATTAAGTACTAGTGACCACCATACCAAAGGACAGCAGATGCAAACAGATAAACTCATGCACAGACTGAGTACCACAAATTAATCCCTTCACTGCTGTCAAACCGTGGAGATCAATGATCAAGAACAGCTGCCATCCATCCAGGACGGCATAGCAACACTCCCTGCTCCAGGTCATCAGGCGCAGCATCTCACTGGACATAACTGCTTCCGGTCAGGTAACCAGTCTGTAGACATTTGCACGTTTCCTGATTGCGGTCTGTATCTATGGATCTCTAAGGGCACTTTTCCACCACACCAGGTACCGTACTTTTTTGTACTTCAAGTATGTTTTTCATATTATTGTGGCAGGAGCATGACATAATACACCCTGATCCTTGCACTCATTCCATACCAGGGAGCTCGTTGCTGATAGCTGCATACAAGGAAACCACAACCAACTCCGCCGGTCGAGTTCAGCAGTTGCAGTACTCACTCTCAGCCACGGGGCGGCAGCATGTCGCGAAAATTCTTACACCTGACCATTTTCAGTGCCTATGTGACTTAAACCGCAGTTCCTCGCATTGAACTAGGTATGAAATTATTCCGTACAGTCGCAGCTGAAGAGAACATTTCTCTGACGATTTTACCTATAGATGTACAGTTAGTGCTGAAATTGTCTGTAAGGAGCATCGCACCATAAGGATATTCTGCTGTAGGCCTCTGATCATAGCACACACACACAGACATTTTATTTCACACATATATATGTCCAATAAACATACTGACTGTGAAAAAATAATTAGGCATTAATTCTCTGAATGAGTGTTTTTTTAGTCATATCGTGCTAAACACACTGTAGATGCATAGACGGAGCTGTATTGGCACAGAGGTGGAATCAGACAGTCGTGGCCCAGTTTCATTTTATTTCACAATTACCATATTCAAATACCAGTCAGCACAGCTCTCCCACACCGCAGCGCGAACACTCCTATAAATCGAGTCCATGGAGTTAAAAGCATACGTTGTATGCTATACCCTCAACCCTATTGAAACTCCAGAATATATGCAGAGAATATAATTAAGTTTAATTTAGAAATGCATTAGTTATAAATACGATCTCTGGTTGGTACAAATCATTGTACACGAGGATTGCGATTGCAAACACCACGGACGCAAAACTGTAGTTGCAGAATAGGCTTCCTATTACCGCCCTAGCTCATCCCAGCAGTCTAATATAGCAGGAAACATTAAACAGCATTTCGCATACACCAACTGGACACACGTGTGTAAATCACACTTGATGAATAACGTGTTAGTACCAGATCGTTACTCAGTTTGACGCAAATTGTTGATTTCAGACCACCTCACTGGTGACCCCAATTTGCGCAGTTAGGTGCTGACAACCCGAAAGCACAAAATTAGGAATATGACGGTTTAATAGGCTACCGCTGTTTCCGGAGAGAGAGAATAAAGACGACGCACAACATACAAATACACTTTTTATTTTCTACCTGGTAACAGAGAGACAAGATCTGTGATTGGTTGCAAAACAAATTACATAAAAAATAAAAAATAGCATTTTTTTATTAAACCTATGAACTGATTAATCCAATTTAAACGTCTGTATCCTACCCAGCGTCAGTGCTTGGGGGAAAAGGTCCCTGATTGGTTGAAAGAAAAACATTTACAAACTCTCGTTACCTAAGTTAACCTACTTCTGTCAGGTAAAAAGAGGGAAAAAAGAAATACGTGATGTACGTTTTACTGCAGGTATGCACCAAAAATAATCGTGATCGTTAACGAAACGCCGTCGACTTTTCTTTTTTCTTCAGTAATGCTCTCTGGAAGTTAAGTCTCCAGCTGTCGGGGGGAAAATTCACCAAACACACGCACTGAGGTTTTGACAGCGATTCCTCCCCAAGACATTTTTACCCAATAGGCTAAAAACACGATAACGTCCTGTAACATTTCGTATTGCGGATGGCTTTGCTTCTAAACCGTATGCTTTATAGAGATTGTCTATATTACAGAAAAGCGTTTCTATCAAATTAAAGCCTTGTCTTTGAAAGAAAAAAAAAAAAAACACACACATCCTCCCTGTCAGTCACTATTACATTGAATATCAAACCACTGTCTGAGACAAGGGGTGAAAAAAAAAAATACAGCATTGTAAATGCCTCCTATAGGCGACCAATACATATTCAAGACACATTACCTCTTGCATTAATCATCCCCATCTGCCAGTTGTGAGAAACAGCCACCGCATTTACATGTGCCCCTGAAACGCGTCTCCCGTGAAGTTCACACAGCCTCGCTGGCTGCCGACCGTGGGGCTGACATATTTATCACCCGTCCGCTCTCAGCAAGCTTTTCGCCGTTTAACAGTAAAACTTAAGGTTCATTATACAGTACCAATTAAGTTGTTCAAAAATGCACACCCTGCAAAAAAATATATATAATTGAAAATTCACATAATGGAAACAAAAAGTCACCCCACCTATTAACCAGCAAAGATCGCATGGGCATCACGAAGGACAGCGCTGTCGCTCCAAGATACCTTTTGGTCAGACGATATAAGGACGTGGCAGCTTATGGAGAAAATAAGGAGGACGGGCAGCTTGGTCTGGTCTTGAAAATGCGAGATGCGCAATGGAAAGCAGTCAGCCAATCACAGGAAGGGAAGGGATACGTAAACCTGCACGTAAAGCCTGGAGCAGGAGAATAATGAAGTCCAGTGATGGCATCATGGGACCGCAGCTATAACCACAAACTTTCAAAAGGGGGGGGGGATTATGGAAAGCTGATCAAGTGCAGCTGTACCTTTTAAACTAAGAAGCAGGTGCTATTTAATGGTGGGGCACCTGAAAGGTACATTTGACTACAGCTCGGATGTGGGAGCGAGAGACAGCATAGGTGATGGAAAGCACCTACTACAGTACGTGGAAATTAAAAGGGGGGGGGGGGGGGGGCTGTATTTACAAATGGCCCCGGGCAGAATGACAGACTGAGGTGACATGAATGAGCAAAGCAAGAAACAGAGCAGGGAGCAAAGAGAGGAGATCGATTTAAAAGCGATTTAAGTCCGACAAGGAGCTTGTTCCCACAAGGGGACAGAGCAGATGAGGCAGCTGGACACGTGCAGCAGGTCCAGATATAAAGCAGACAGCTTACGGACGGCATGGAGACGCAGCATGGAGAAAAGCAAGCTTGGCTCTTTTTCTTTGTATTTTTAAAATGTTTCTTTATTAACCCATCTTTGACGACTTTAAAAACAAAACTTTAAAAAGTCTGACACCTATAAAACAATGACACCTGATTTTGCTCCGTGAGTGTGTCTGTCCAGCCTCTGCACATCTTCCCCCGCCCACACACACGCACACCCATCCCCCTGCACGTTGAACAGAAACCCTGGCGTGCGACACGGAATCGTCACGTATGTGCGAGGCTGCCTGTCAACCACCCCACCCTCCCTTTAAAGTGACTGGCATCTCTGACAGATTAAAGGAGAGCGGGGTCTTACATAAACAATGGCAGAATCCCTCCCACGCCGGCTGTGACGCACAGCGGGCCTCCTCGGTGCTGCCACCTCGTGTGCGTTCAAAGCAAGCGTGCCAGAGGAATGAGGGTGGGGGTTTTAAGGGCATGGAGGAAGGCCGGGCACAGGAAGGACATCTCGTCACAAACCTCTCAAACGTTCATGCACACCTTAAAAGTTACGCAGTACCAAGAATCAGGAGACCGGAAAAACAGAATCCTGGATACTGCTTTGCCGCTGTTTGGTGATGGAAGGGGAATGGAGGGAGGGAGGGAGGAGGGAGGGAGGTAGAGAAGCAGGAGGAGGTGCAAGTGGGGGGGGGGGTTCAGCAGGTGCTATTTCTTGGCTTTTCCGCCTTTGGCTGAATTTCGAGGGGGGGTAACCGGACGTCCCGATCCCATGCCCCCGCCTCCCCCGTAGGAGTAGAGCTTCTTGTCTGCAGGTTTCAGGATCTGAACAGGGGAAGAGTCGGTGCCGTTTTTAGCCAGGAGTACAGGCTTGCAGACAGAGACAGACAGACAGACAGAGACACACCCCCGCGACCTACCTGGAAGGAGCACATGAGGGTCTCGTCCACGCTCATCATGGCTCCCGCATTGTCGAACTCGCCGCAGTAGTTGGGTGCCGAAAACAGTGTGACCAGCTGCCGCTTGGCGAAGAATTCGTAGCCGTCTTCCACTACCTGCGTAGGGAGAGAGGCTCAGGCGAGGCCCCCGACACAGTGCCGTGGGACACAAGGCCCTGAGGACACGTCGGCGACAGCTACTTTGGTGCGAGAACCAAAAACCGGACTGTGCTGCGCTTTGGTAAACAGACCCCCAGCTGGATCTATTAATTCAGCCCAACGCACAATCCGGCAAGCCTCCTTAGACAGCTACAGTGCTCCTACGTCATGCCTAAACTTCAACGTTTCTTTCAGATCAAAGGCACATTTAACAGGCAACAGCTACCCTCCCCAGCTATATATCCCAGCCGAGACAAGGCGGGTACAGTCCCCTACACAGCCACCCACCTGGTGCGCCCTGCAGATGAGGTCCATGTCGTGCTTGTGCAGGAACTTGGCCACTACGTCAGCACCGAACGTGAAGGAGACCCCGCGGTCGTTCTCGCCCCAGCCCAGCACATCTTTGTCCGGGTCGGCCCACAGCAGGTCGCACAGCAGGCCCTGGTCAGGCACGTCCGTGGGTCGCATCACACGCCGGACCTGCTCCATGGACTGCAAATCCGGGGAGAGGCCTGGGGACGGTGAGGACACGCGATACACTGAGTGCCCCGGCCGGGCATGCATCACGGTCCTGTCAGCTGCGGCGGCGATCGCGGCCAGAGGATCCTTAACCAGCTTCAAGAGGCTCTGTTTTCGAAACATCTGTCCGCGACGCCTTCAAGTCAGCCTGAATACAGGCGTTCTCTGACACCTCCCAGAAACATGTAACCCAACCCAGGACTGGGCAACAAAAGGATTACATGTTTCCCCAGAGGGGCGGAACTTTTAAAGAGCCCAGAGGATACGTGTTAAACTGCATGGGTGGAGGTTACTGGCGTGTAGCAACAAGAGTCACGACAGAGAGACTGAAATGCAGCAGATCTCCAAACCGCAGACTTAACCAGGTACAAGACGGAGTGACAGGAAAAGCCAGGACAGCAGCCGGAGGTGACGTGCTCGGCATGCTGGGACTGTGACAGGACACCCTCCCCCCCACAGGGCCTCACTGCCCTATAGCTAGACTCCTGTAAACATCCTTCTACACACAGTGTTTGTGTGTTTTGGAACAGATGCAGGGCCTTTGTTACAGTTCATCACTGCTGGACTGAAAGCAGTTAATGCACCCCCCCACAGGAAATAACACTTCTACCTTGTTATACTCAATGTAAGAGATTGCAACGTTTTGTTTTCTTTTTAAATAGTGGGGGTTTTTTCCCCCACAAGTGTGCCTCATGTCGTCTCAGCCACTGCCCTGAATCCTCGCAGCGAGGACACAGGAGGCAGACGGGGACTGTAAACACACAACGGCAGCGACAAACCTCCGTGGCAGCAGAAGATCTTCTCGTCGACGATGGCGGCCACGGGCAGGCAGTTGAAGCAGTCTGTGAACGTCTTCCAGAGCTTTATGTTGTACCGCCTTTTACCTGGGGAAGGAGGGACCCAGCACAAGGCATAAAACACGCAGAAGAGAAAACCGGTTTGCTCCTGTAGAGAGACGGTGCCTGACAGTCGACGGCCGTGGCTGGGCACACGGCAACGCTGCTCGTGGGTGACTAAGCACCTCCCCCCCACCAGTCCGCCGATGCCGAACACACAGTGACTGTACAACGGCAGCAGGGCAACTTATGTAACGACGCGTCGCCAGAGCGCAGTGACTAACGGCCCGCCGGGTCCCCGCCCCTCGCTTACACTCGTCGTAGAAGCCGTAGATGCGGTTGATAGAGGCACACTCGTGGTTGCCCCGCAGCAGGAAGAAGTTCTCGGGGTACTTGACCTTGTAGGCCAGCAGCAGGCAGATGGTCTCCAGCGACTGCTTGCCCCGGTCCACATAGTCACCCAGGAACAGGTAGTTGCTCTCCGGGGGGAAGCCGCCATACTCAAACAGTCGCAGGAGGTCGTAATACTGCCCATGGACGTCACCTGTGTGGAAGACGGAGCGCTGTGCGTCAGGTAGCGACTATTTTTGAACAGGAAGCAGCTTGGCCGATGACTGAATTATCACCACGGCTTTGCTTTCAATCAGAAAGACACAAGCGAACTACAATAGAATAAACCAGAGCCAGCCACAAACAGCTTCACTGAGCTGCTCAGCTGAATTTCTGCGCTGCCATTTAAAGGCGGAGCTTAAGGAGCAAGAATCTGCAATTATCACATGCATAAGTGGGACAAATCCAGCAGCAAACGCTGCAACCTACTGTCTCTCTCTAATGGGAAAGGAAAAGAAAAAAAAAAAAAAAAATCAGCCCCCTGGGCCGGAAGCCTGACTTGTCAGATAACGCTTGTCATTTAAGGAGCTGTATTACCCAGGCAGGCAAACGCAGGGTCACAATTCACCCAACAATCACAAGTAGGTCATAGGTAGCCATCCAATCAGCACTCACCACAGATCTTGAGCGGAGCCTCAAGTTCAAGGAGGATTGGCTGGCTGAGGAAGATTTCCCTGGACTTGAGGCAGAGGCCGCGGATCTCGTTCTCTGTCAGCTGCACATTCTTGCCTGGCCGGGAGCCCTTCACTGGAGACGGAGGAACAGGCCAGCAGGTAAACCGTGAGCGTTAGCATGGAGAAAGCCTAAACACTAAGCTGCACTGACCATTAAGAAACTAATACATCTTTTTTTATTTAATCTCAATGGCAAGATTGAAGAAAAGCAGAAGGGGGGAAAAATAAATCTGCCACTCATTTTCTGGAGGGTGGAAAGCTTCAGTAAGAATACAGTGTTGGAACCAGAATAAATATCAAGTGGGAGGGGCCTCAATGGTGGGAGTGGCTTCTGAAATGCAAAAAAAAAAAAAAAATTGCAGAAGTTCAATTGTAATGAGACAATTAGTCAATAGAATCTCACTGTGCTGGCTAATATGAATGCTAAACAGCACAGCTGCTGCCACTGAATTCTAGGCTTACTAGTGACATGGGACACTGTCCGAATGGAAGAAGGTGAATGTTAATTACAAAAAAAAAAAAATTTAAAATAAAATCAAGGCCAATCCTAGGGGCCAACTCTGTGGGCTTTGAGGGATGCTGGATTACACAGCTGCACACCTGCTCACCATTAAACCCCAAAGCCATAAAATAGCCTAAGTTATGTGATGTAATTGAAAACAAACATATCAAGCACATTACTCAGACAACCTGCTCTTTAATTACTGCATATAAAGTATATAAATATAAAAAGCTTTTCAAATGAAATAAGCACCAATTTACATTATGTAACGATGAAATGCAGCGTACGGACACGCAGGCTGCATAAATGGTAAGAACATGCATGCATGATGGCAGCTATCTCAGGGCGATCTGAAGTGAGGGGCGTCCAGCGGGCCAAGGTCCAGCCAGCAGAACAGAACTCGAGAGGCCACCATCACTGATGTGACAGATCACAGGGCGCTGGTTAGATCAAAGCACACCTAACTCACCCCAGCCAAAAATACTCACCGCAGGTTCATAAGGATCATCGGACAGCTTTAAAATTCCCTGCCCAGAGGGCGCTTCAATAAACTCTAAATTAGGAAGGGTTAAATCTTTTATATTGCATCAGGTGAATTAAAGACCTTTGAGGGCTGGGGGGGGGGGCGCTGGGGGGGTCTGCAGGGTTAGCATGTATGACTCGAAGCATCACAGGCTTTAGTATGTTTCGTTTTGCATGCAAAATGCCACAGAACAGCACGACAGCCTCAGCATAACAGATACCACTGGCAGGTACCTTGTACCCGGTTTATGTTTCCCTTCCGCGCCACAGTTTACATTTGGAGGAACCTTCCCGGACAGAAGGCGACCAGGTATGCAGATGAGTCCCGCCGCTAGCAGGGCAGCCATGAAGATGCCTAGGGTGGCCTTTAAATGTGCTTCTAAAACAAACACCCCGTGCGGTTCTGTTTAAACAAGCACGGTGCACGGCAACAGCGGCATCGACTGATTTGACTCCAAGAATCCACAGGATCTCGGACCTGGCGTAAGCGCAGCAGTATAAATAGGATGTCGCAGCTTGTCACGTTAAACCTGGATTAAGGCATGCTAAGCCTCGGCAGTGCTCTTGCTAAAGTTAGCCATCGAACAAATAGGCAACATGTTACTGACATGGATGGGGGGTGGGGGCTATCCAAGGGGTCAGTCACTGAGTCCGGCAAGCGTAACAAATTCATCCCCCAAATGCATCTAAAACCTCTAAAAGCTGCCCAGGCCCTTGTTATGCACATCATGTGAAGGTGAGGGCTATCAGCCCTATCGGCTAGCATTCTAAAGACCAACACCTGACTTGTTAAGTTTGTGTACTATCTGCAGTGCTGATAGCTCTGCGTGTTTCCATAAAAGGCGAACCACAAAGGTCAGCTTGAAACACTCCAGAATATCATTGTAAATTATCAGTTATAATAACCCTTAACATTAAATTTAAAAAAAAAAAAAAAAAAGCATCATTACAAAAAAAAAGTTTGCTTTAAAGGCCATTGGCAAAGGGTACGGCGTTGCCCAGGAGTAAGGTAAAGCAATTAAGAAAATATAGAGTCGGACGAAAATGTTAGACATTACATAAACAAAATCATATTACATAACAGCAAATGACTTCAGTCTGGACTGAAGGTGAACCAAAGCAGTAAACTTACAAACGTCTGCAGCGAAAGGCTAGATCTTCGGCATCAGAACAGAGGTGATTCGATTTGCAGAAAAGAATCCAACCAGAAATAAAAACCAGCAAGTAATTAAGGAAAAGTACAGAGCCCCATCACTAGGGCAACATCATAATGCTTCTCCTTCCTGACAAAGATGTCAGTGTGGTCAACTTCATTGCTTCTCTTCTCATTTAGTCCATAAAAATTGTATTATAAAAGGTGCTCAGAAGCACCATTAATGCTTTAACTCTTCCTAGTCTCTCGTACTCACATAGCTGCGTGTTTTATTGGGAAAACTCAGGTTAAGGGCTTTGCTGGAAAGAACATTAAGCTTTTTTCACCAGAGCTTTCACCCAACAAGCATTCACTGAGTTACCCATTTTTACAGCTGCGGATTCTACTGGAGCAAAGTGCTCAAATGCTTTGCTCAAATGCACATCAGCAAGGCCCCTGCTGAGACCTAAGCCAGCAACCTCCAGGTTATAAGTACACAGTGGTTAAGGGCATGAAATCTGGACTTAAACCGGCAACAACTCTTACTGAAAGCCTAGTTACTCTATATATATATATATATATATATATATATATATATATATATATAAAAAAACAGAAAAATACTACCTTTGACCTGACCCACAACTCCACTATTCTGGCATTTGTACCATTACCCCCCGTCCCCCACCCTTTGCAAGGCACCAAGCAGTTTCCAGTCACCCTCAGGTTCTCGTCACACCAACAAAGTAACCATGGAAGCAGAGGTTGGATCATCTGGCCCATTTTTTCCCCCCCCCCCCCCCCCCAGTGTTCTGC
>JAODJU010000045.1:16845716-16878922 GCA_026776725.1 Gnathonemus echidnorhynchus
TCTGGCCCATTCTTTCCCCCCCCCCCCCCCCCAGTGTTCTGCTATAAAAGTGGTAATAGAAATGCTGTTAAAGGGCCTCCTAAGAAAAATCTCGACAAAGTAGGGTCAGATCAGAGGCATGTACAATTACAGATGTAGGCAAATTTTAGCAGAATACTTTACAAATACAAAACCTTTACAAATACTTTAGTGCATGCACAAGTGCAAACCCTTACTAAATACACCCCTGCCTCCATAAATCATGCAGGTGAGACACTGGCCTCCTGTCGAAATCCCCCCCCCACCAAATCCCTGGATCTGACATGTCTCCTGTGCTCTCATCCTGACTGTGCAGCGGCAGCCCCAGCACACCTTAGTGACTTGTGATTAATCCACTCACTCCGGCGGTGGCGAACCCATGACCTCACTGGTGTAAGATTCACAAAGCCACAGTGAGCTTCTGCGATTAACCTGAGCACAGTAGTAGGCACACAAGCAGGGCCACAACCCTTCCATTACAGTGCAGTAAATAAGAATTTAAAAGGTTTGTTTTTAAAAATAATAAAAAAATGCACGACTAGCAAAGATACAAATCTGAACCTTTGCAAACTGCACCATCTACAATATCAGAAGTTCAGAGCAAGGCAGAAGGTTCAGCTTCCTGTTTGAGAACAGAATTACAGATAGCCTTTTTTGGTTATACAAGCCTTTGGCAGGGGTTAACAATTTTAAAAAGTTCCTTCTCGTACGGCTTACCGTGCTGAAGACATGGCACATCGGCCTAAGGTTAAATCACCAATTCCACATTTGATTCCTGCAATACTGTTTTCAGTAAGGTCCATTATCGATCAAAGGGAATTCTGTTACATCCATCAGTTCGCAACAGGTAGATATTCAACCAGGTCGGTAGAATTTGTAAAACCATTAAAAACATCCCTAACAGATGGTGGCTAGCAAATGGGAATTTAAATGTGCTCATTTTTGTGGTCAAGCAGCATTACTTAAATGAGGTTCAAATCAAAAGTACAACTACCCTTGGCATCATTCCATGATGATTTCATTTTGCAACATTTTACCACGTGCTTTCACCGTTAACCATCCCTATCAGTTTTTGGCCCATTTATTAAAAACTTGTCTTAATCTGCCAGTCTTTTTACCTCTTAGATTTAATTTACCGGACAACGTGCAGAAGTATATTTCTGTAAAATCTAGCGCGTCAGATGCTTCATCCAATACTCCATTTTTCTTGATATCTCTGGTAAATGGATGTTTCCGTACTATAGCTGGTTGAAACAAACATTATATAATAAATATCCCATGGATTCCCGCTTGCATTTCAAAAGGCATTAAGCGGTCAAGCGAAACCGTTTTTCATTATTATTTAAACATCGTGACTTATGGATGACACACGAGCAAGACGTAATTCCGAAATTACCGTTAAACAGGTTTTTTTCCACACCCTGCATCTCGACCTACCCGCAGATCTTAAGGTTTCCTAAGGGCTGCTGAAAATTTAAATACGGTTTATATTCAGTGATATGACAACGCAAATGACAAGGTTACGTGAGCGGCACTATGGGGGAGTATCAGGTCCATTCCCAGCCCTGATATTCAGACGCCCCCAGCCCCCTCACTCTCAGCCCCCTCCATTTTACCCCCTCATTCACAACCCTCGCGTCCAGCCACCCGGCCACACTCCCGGGACCGATGTCACGCTCAACATTACCAAATATTCACCAAAATGCACGACAGTGAAGGCCAAAGAAACATCACTGCTCACCTGAACGTTTTCTGATCCACTATCAAGAGATTATATCGTCTAGCTCTTTAAACCAAGGCACCGTTTCACATGCATGCACGCACATCTAAACGTACTAAAGGCGCGCATCGGTCGATGTGTTACTATATACACACACGTATACTACTTTATACATACGCATATATATATATTTTCCAAAGAATTAACTACAAACGTTATCGCCTTGGGCTTGTATTTCTGTGCTTGGTCAACAGCGGATGCGTTAGCAACCGGGACCAGGCAACAAACTAGACGTGTTACCTACACTAGGGTAGCATCTGGTTACCGGGGTAAAAGATGGTTTCAACAGCATGCAAACCTCCCGGTCCGGCGTGTCCACGTTCGCCAACCCAAACACGTACACGGGAGATAAGAAGTCTAATTAAAAAGGCATATATGTGGCGCTTTCCAGGCTCCGCGCGCTCGCCCGGCTCGCGCCCCGGTTCTTCGCCGCCTAAGCCGCCCATGTTCCTCCCTCTGCTCTTCATCTTTCCCCGGCTTCAAGCCCCCCTTCGCTCCGTCCTTTCGGAAAATTATCACCGACCACGACAGTTCGCATCAGCACGGATAGCAAATTGATAAAAACAAACGACAGGGGGGAAATAAAAACGTCTCACCTTCCAGAAGACGCTGTATTATAGAGTCAATGTTTAATTTGTCCGGCTCCGCCATTTTACTTAATTTTTTTGGTCGTTTTCAAGCAGTCAAGTCTTTCTCCCCCGTTGCTCCCTTAATTCGTCGTCGTTTTCCTCAACAAAATTGGTGAAGCGGCTGTTTTTTTGTAATTTTATTATATAACCATAGAACAACAGATCCGCCAATTCCAGCCAACTTGCTAATGACTGTTCCCCGTCTTATCTTTAGCTAGCTATCGATAGCTCACGTTAGCCTGCTCCCTAACTTATCCGCACTATCGATAGCTAGCTAATATATAAAGTGGATAATAAGAAACGAGGAATGTATATTCAGTATAACCCCTGGCGCCTTTTCACTACCCCGTTTACCCAAATTCCTCTGTTTCTTATTCCTTCCACTCAACTTTCAAATTAAAAGGGCCGTGTTGTTCGAAAGGGAGAGTAAAAGAGGGGTAGGAACATGCATCCGATTGGGTAGACGCGGTGTCAATCTCACAAGAAAGTACCACCTTCGTCTCCGTCTTCTCGATTTTAATTGGTCGCAAGTCCGCTCCGCAAGCGTATTGCTGCCATCCCGGGATCCGCCTTAGGGTTCTGTGGGATGACGTCAGGAGAGTTGAAAAAGGGCGAAGGAGCAAGCCGGTGTCTGCAAATAGTAGCGGCTCGTGGTCCTAAAATCGGTAGATTTGCTCATTTGCTTTATGTTTCTCTGGTTCACGATTTCATGCTGAAAGACATGTCATTCTAAAATGCAAATATATAACATATATCCTACAGAATGAGTGTAATAACCACCGTGACTTGTCGAGCGCTTGATTTCAACTGACCCGTGAAATATTAAATGTTTTACATTTCTAACAGTCCATCCATCTTCCATCTTGGAACTGCTAAATTCCATATTACAAAAAAAAAACAGTCGACATGTTGGTGTAACTGTAGAAAAGTTTAAAGCATATAAAACCGAAAGAAGTTTATCCTATTGAAGATTTTTTAATCGTCTTTGAGACAATAACGCCTGTCTTCGGTAGGTGAGGTTTTGAGAAAACTACAATTCCCGCAAATCCTCTTCATGCCTGGCTCTCCACGTAGCAAGGGAAAGAGCGCCATCTAGTGAAGAAGCTTTTTCAGCGTTATAGAGAGCTAACTGTCCCAGAACAAAATGGCTTTCCGTTACAACTTAGCGAACGTATCATAGAAACACACAGAGCTGCGGGAAGTGATAGAAGTGAATGACAGAATGAAATGAGATATACAAATCATTATACCAAATACTACTTCTGAAATTTGATGGTTTCATGGCTGTCATGGAATCTGATTAAGCCAAATTTAAAATCTTTGAACGCTAAACATGTTTGAATGCAAAAGCTTCCTCCCTCCTGGGCTGTTGATTCGATGTGTGATAATGGACTTCCCGTGTCTGCATAAGTTTCCTCTGTCAGTGCAAAATAAACTAGTCAGGAAAAATTGTCAATGTAATTATGGGATAGGTACACCACCCTGAATTGGGTAAACTGCATGGAAAAAGTATGGATAGTGCGCGCGTGCAAAACTTGTTTTGGTCTCCACCTGTGTGACATCTTCTTTCCCAATGTTTACCTCTATGAATTTCCCAATCTATCCCGAGGGTTTCACATCATTACTCATCCTTTCTTAGAAATTCCAGTAACTATCAGCAACTTCCATCTGGTATCTTTGTTTCGTCTCGTCTTTTTCTATCTGGAGTTTCGGGTACAGGAGGGATCAAATGATGTTATCGTCCTGAGCAATGACGCAGAAATGAGGCCGGGGCGTGTGGTGGGGGAAAGGGGTCGAAAATAGCATATTAAAATAAATAATTTCTCCTTCATTTTTCCTAGTCACGTAGTATAGTTTCACAATGGAGATATTATATGTAACACCGGTCAAATAAAAAAAAAAAATCGTACTTAAACCGATATATATAAATACACAGATAATTGATTTTTAAAAAATATATAAAACAGCATCTTATTACAGATCTTCTTTTGGAGTGTTTTGCCATTCGTGGCAACCTTTGCCAGTTTTTATGGGAGAGTTCCTCTTGGTTTGGAGTAATCACTACAGACAAGGAACCAAAAGTAGTCAAGAAAGACAGACAAGTTCAGTCTGGTCCAAACCGCCAAACCCCTACACCACCTTTAGTGCCCCACCCTTCACATCACATTCCTCTACAAAAGCCCCCAACATAAGAGCTCCCACAACACAGAGGATCCTACATCGAGCCTGTACAGACCACCGCGCCTGCAAGAAGCGAAGGATTAAACACCGAAGACTTTTCTCTGTTGTTGGGAACCCAGGGAACAACACTAAAGGTACTTAAACATTTCATTACTTTATAACCTGAATTTAATTTAATTTAGTTAGTTCTTATCAAGTGTAACTTGTTTCCAGATATACATCATAACATGCATACCTGGAGACACAATATGATACTTATAAGAATCATTATCATATAAGAATGTAGTTTACTTATCAGAATATAGTTTAATTTATGTTAAGATAAAATCAGACATGCTGTATACTGTTTTTTGGTGGTGGGTTTTCACATTTTATCTGATTTTGCTGTTCCTCTTCGTTTCAAAATGAAATACCCATCATTGGTAATTTTCTTCTTCTTAAGGCCAATCACTCTTACTTAAATGATCAAATTATAACGTGTAATGCAAGCGGATATCCTTCCTATTGGGGAATGTTTAATATCATAAACAATCTACTTAGTTTTTATTCAGGCGATTATAATAATGGACATCCGCAATCAATACTTATCAAAATTAGTTTGCTAAACGTATCATATACCTGTGGAGCCAACACAGTTGGCTTATAGTATCTTGAGTCAACGTATCATGGGGAAAAACGACGCCCCTTTGATACACAGACCAACACCCCTGAGGGGAAACCTTGTTCTTGCTTGTTGGGACCCAAAAACAGAGTGAGCAGCTATTGGCTACTTTCATAGAATGTCTCCCCTCCCCAGTATACGTCAGTGTTAAGAACCCCCGTTGTGTATATTTACTATGTCGTGATGATTCACATCTATTTCGGGGGGACGGTGAATACCTGCAGCAAAGCCTTCAGCAAGGAAGTATGGACTGCGGTCAAGGGGAGGGGGGGTGTTTGTCACTTCGGGTTGCTGAGGCATGGGTTTGGAAGTGGAGACTATCCCCCAGAAAACAGCAGAGTATTTTATGGACGTGTCAGGACCGGTCCTCGGGCCCTAGGGCGTGTCATTCGTCATAGCTTTGTTTTTAAATGTAGCCTTTGGCTACAATGTCTTGCACAGACTTGCCCAACGCATATGCCCAGAGTATCAGCATGCAACGGAAGGGCAACGCAAGACAACATCATTGCACAGCCACTGACGGTCAACACTTTTAACAAATAGGATTTGACCCATTTTCTCCCAGGATGGGAAACGCAGGGATACACATCGTCTGTGTGGCGTTGGGGATTCTGGGTCTAGTTGCAGCCATCATCTGCTGCGCCATACCCAAGTGGAGAGAGTCTTCCTTCACGGGACAAAACATCGTCACTGCGCAGGTACTGCCATTCCCTCCAGTGTTTTTTCTCCAAGTTGATAAAAAAGTAAAACAAGTTATTTGTTCATATATTGTGAATTAGTTCAGTGATGAACCTCATTCTCCAAAATGATACCCGTCATGATTTATTGCCTCTGCCCTAGTTGCCAACTTAACCAACTGTGCCGCCTGGTTAAGTTAACATGTGCCCCGGTGAAAGTGTGGAGAGCACAGAGGTGCAGAAACCAGATGCAGAACCATTGGGGTCAACACCAGTATGAATTTTCTGCTCTCCCCCCGCAGGAAACCACAGAAGGGCTTTGGATGTCCTGTGTGGTGCAGAGTACGGGCCAGCAGCAGTGCAAGGCCTATGATTCGCTGCTCATCCTCAGCTCCGACTTGCAGGCGGCCCGGGCCATGATAATCATCTGCTGCATGCTGACCGTGATCTCCGTCCTCATCCTATTCGCTGGTGCCGACTTCACGGTCTGCGTGCAGAACGAGGAAGCCAAGCCGCGCATCACGCTGACAGCCGGCATCGGCCTGATACTTGCCGGCCTTCTGCTCATCATTCCCGTCAGCTGGACGGCCAACAACATCATCCGTGACTTCAATAACCCGCTGAACCCGCAGAAGATGGAGCTGGGTGCCTGCATCTTCATCGGTTGGGCCGGCGGAGTGCTCCTCCTACTGGGCGGAGGACTGCTCTGCTGCTTCAGCAAAGTGCGCTCTGGAGGCTCGGGTGGTACTGCTAAGTACTATAGCAACAGTGCCTCTGCACCCAGCAAAAATTATGTTTAATTCAGGGGGGTAGGGGCAGACAGCTTCAGGGGGCATGTAAGACACTTGAGGAGAGACTAGGGCGACAGGAAAGTCAGAAAATAAAAGAAATGAAGGGGGGGGTGAGGGTCACAGACAAAGTGAACTATAGAAGTAAAGGTTAACATGTAAATACTACTAACTTAGCAGGTTTCATTAGTTGTGGTGAGGAAAAGTGCAGGCGGTTGGGACACACTGTATATACACAAAGGCTCCAGTAGGGGGAGACAAATATCTAGAGAAGTATGTTAGTTAACCTTTCATAATATGTTTACTAAATATTTTTAAAAGACCTCTTTTTGAATTCTTTTCTATAACATTTTAAATTTGAGTGTGAAAATGGTGTAAAAATCTGCCATCAGCTAATTTCGGTGTGGGGTGTGAGAAATGTCACTGTCAGGTGTACGGTACAATGTCTAATTCCTGTAAGTGTGTAAAGAACTATTCAGATTTACGGATTTGATGTCTTCTTAGTCAGGATTAAGCAGGAGTAAAACACCAGCTTTGTTTCTCATTGTTTTCCAGCACTGATATTTGCCAGCACACAAAAACACTAATAAAACTTATAAATCTGTTGAAAAATGTTCTAAAAACTTTATTTTGATTTTTCCAAAAAAAAAAAACAGCATTATCATATTATATTAAAACCTAATCGTATTGACTTGAAACCAATAAATGAATGAAACTACAGAACAAGAAACATATGACATACTTGGAACCAAATCTCTGTCAAAAACGATGACAACTTCAGCCTGTAAAAGAAATGTTACCACTCGGTAAAATACTGTCATGCTTTTCTCAGCTAAGCTACACATGTTCCTGCCACATCACCACGCCTACCGCTCCACCACTTTTATTCGCTACACCACTTAGCATCTCACATTTTTTACACAGCTTATGTTGTCCCTTCTATCCTTTCCCTGCTCCCTCTCTGCCTCGTTACTTGCTCTCCAGCTCGCTGACTCTCTGAGTCAGCTCCTCCACTGTCGCCTTCAGCTGTTTCAGTTCCTCCTGGATGGAGCGCAGATCCTGGAGAAGAATGAGTCGTATCAAGAGTTAAAGAGTGATAGTCCAGAGAAGTGTGATAAATAAATGTGGTCACTGCATCGCCAAGACAACACTGGCGTGGTTCCTCTCAGAACGTGAGGTGTTGACAGTATTCTCTTACCGCACTGTCGCCGTTCCTGTTTCCACTGCTGCATGTTGTGGTGCTGAGCAAACTCTTGTGAACTTTGAACTCTTTGGCTTTAGTTGCCACGAAGCCATCTTTCAAAGAGATGAGGATTGGTTTGCCATCCTTGCCTGCAAACCAATCAGAGGCCTCCACCGAAGGTTCAGGGCCAATCGTGTCTGGGTAAAGGTCTTCCTGGAATAGGTCAGACTGAGAACAAAGATGAAAAAAAAAAAAATCAATGCTCAGAGTCCATGTAGAGGGGAACTTCACAGAACAATGAAGGATGTTTGGTGGACACATTTGGTATTACCAACTGTCCATGTGACATATGGACAACCAATGGCAGTTGAGGAAAATGTGCGCATACCTTCCGAGGTACGGTCATGACGATGGGTTCACACTTCCTCTCGTGGAGCTTGTAGAACCTGACGGGAGAGGAACACACACACAAATGTCAGAATGTTCCGTTGAAGGCGGTCGCTGCTGCCCATGAGGGGACGCAGGGCAGGTCCTTGGGTCTCACCTGGCGATCTCGCACTTGTTGACCTCCAGGCCTCTCTTGGGCATGTAGCCCATGCCCTTCTGGCTCTCCTTGCTGCTGTACATGGACAGGTAGTGCACGAAAGGTGCCTCGTCCGTCACCTCATAGTACCGAATGCTGCTGTCTCCCTGGGAAATGGTGGTACAGAGTTACAGATCAGCAAAACCGCCACCATAGTGCCCCCCGCCCCCCCACACACACACACACACACACACCAGCACCCCCCACAAGGTGCAAGACAGCTGCTTTCAAGGACTGAGCATGACAGGCAGGTCCAGACATGATGTCTTTCATACTAAACATGCTTTCGCCTCCGTGTAGATCGTGGAGTGTTTGCACGCACATTCATATACTCTGCACTTAAATGCACTGAAATGTAATGAAACAGTCACGGCGACCTTAAGTGAATTTTAACATGTGTTCTGGTGTTGGGTTTAGCACACACTGGTGATCTCCAGGTCATGGTCAGCTTCAAGCAATGACACAAATAACAAGTCAGCCCAAATGTGCATTTTGGTAGGTTTTTGTGCAAGTCGTTTGCATAAAACGAGGACACAGGAACAAGTGCCACTGGTTTCATCCATACCTTTCCACAGAGGTAGATGATTCCGGTGTCAGGGTCAAAGAATGGCAGCAGGACCCCGCTGCCCGTGTCCAGGTCTTGTAAGGTGAGGGCCTCTGAGAAATTAGCCTATCAAAACATGGCAGTAATTAGTACTGCTGTGGCCATCCACTAAACCTCCAAGCCACTAGGGGGCAACAACCACAAACAGAAGGAGGTTACTTACTGGGTCCCACAGTGCCACCTGTCTCTCACTCATACGACTGAACCCAGTGGTCAGGATCTTGCCCTCGGACACGAACACTGCCCTTACGGGCCGGTGGCCTTCATGGGGCTTCTCCTTCTCCTGAAAAAGGGTAAGGAGGGGACCATGTGACACACATGAAGGGGGAGCAGAACCTCACATTTCAACAGGCTGATATCAAATATTATGATCATGTGACACCCTGTGGTCATGTGACACTAATTTTTTATGGTCCAATTTTACGGTTTCTCAAATCAGTCCTTGCAGACAGTCCCACTGGGGGGGTCTGTCTGGGAACTTACCGGAACCCTGAACTCCAGGAACACAGAACATGGAGCTGGGGTGGGTGGATGTAAACCGGCAACCCTAGGGAAAGTCGGGGGGGGGACTCACCGCAATGACTGTGCCCTTGCGGGGGTCTAGCAAGCGCAGTTTCTTGTCCTTGCAGGACGTGAGGATACGTGATCCATCCAAATTCCAGCAGGCGCTGTAGATGAGGTCAGTGTGCACGCTGTCGATCTGCACCATGGCCTGACCGCATGCCACATTCCACAGGATCACCACATTATCACAGGCTGGGGAGAGAAGGAAGGGCAGGGTGTCAGAGCTACCATCAAGGGCTGGTAAGCCGATGGCGCCGTACAGGCAGTGACAGAGGACAGCCCCGAGGGGCCCAAGGGGGACCGTGGGACATACCAGCAGTCAACAGCACGTTGTGGGCCGTGGGGTGCCAGTTAAGGATGCCCACTCTTTTAGAGTGGCCCTCCAGCTTCACCACAGGCTCTCTCAGTGGGGAAGTCAGGCCCCCGTCTGGGATCTCCCAAATCTGTTGAAGGGCCACAGGTAAAGGGTTAGCCATTAGCATGATGCTAACCACAGTCTGTATGCCCATTCCCTCTCCGGCATGTCCCTCCGGCCCACGACCCTCACCATGACGGCGCAGTCCTCTGAGCCACTGGCAATGATGTTGTCATTGTGAGGGCACCACTCAATGTCCAGGACCGGCCCTTTGTGACCGCACACGGTTGGGTAGGACATGTCGATACGGCCCGTCTGGGGAAGGGGGGGGTGGTTGTGGTTACTGTGCGCTGAGGTAAACTCAAGATTCATGCATCCATATATGAATGTGCAAATAAATGAATACAGACACGCATTGAAAACCAAATTATGTACATGGTGCCCAGACGGAACCTAAGAATGGGCATGTTTTGGGTGGGCAGACATAGGACTAAGGACACAAAAACAGAAAAATAAACATTGGAGAAGAAAGGGAGTATCAGGAAACTGGTTCAAGAGTTAGGTCAAGCCTCCAGTTACCCATAATGCCTTTGAGATGCCTAGGGTTGAAGGTTCTAGGTATACCATCATTCTTCTCTATGCTGCTACTGCTTTTTCTAGCTTTCCGTTAGACTCAAGCTCAGTCATCGACTGGAAAAATCCTACTGTGGGCTCAATCATCAGCAGCAGCTGGTGTCACTCATTCAGATCACCAATAAAATACCCATACTGGCCAACAAATTATTTCACTGGAAGTGAAGTGAGCTTTGCAGTCTCGTGTCTCCCATCAATAAACGAGAAACGGAACCGTAAAAAAACAGATACTTCCTGGAGGGGAAGATATACCTCAGCAATAAAATGTCGGCATATTTAAATCGCACATTAGAAAATAAATAAAGCTTGCTTTCTACTCTGCTGAGGAGTTGGAGGATTCTCAGTGATTAGGTCTCTGTCATGAAATTCTTCCTTGGTTTGCAGCAGCAGCTGGACTTCTGTCACATTTCACATCTTTGTAAACCTTGATCTGCAAAAATAAAATTGTGACTCGAGCCTTTCTCGCCACCAGATGTCATGGGACCTCGAAGAGGTGGCCGTCCCTGCTGCTTCTCCTCTTGCTCAACGCTCAGCTCTTTCTAATTTTATCTCTGGCGATCACTTAGTCCTTTCGCCCTTGGCGTTCAGCTGAAATGTGCGCTGACTTTGTTTCCGTTCATGGCGTTACGGACGCGTGACTGGCACCTGCGTCTCTCTCCTACACCAGTAGGAGCTGGGAGGGAGCAAAAACGTGAACTGTCTGGTAGGGAGCACGGAGGGAGCAAAAACACGAACCGACTGTGCATCCCCGAGGAACGGATTGATAAACGCTGCTCTGAAGTCTTGAACCTGAAATCTAAATTTCACTAAATCTCTTTAATGGTGAGAAAAGATGGGGTGCATAGAAAGATCAGGTGAATTCAAACTGATTATTAGTTCACAAAGCGATCTGGGGGTTCTCTGTCTTTTCAAGATCGTACTGCATCGACTTGACTAAAAACCTCCATAGTTAAGGACCAGCATACGACACAGGAGAAGATAAAACACGTGTTTGTTTACACCTATTTCCGCTGGAAGCCCCGCCTCCCACTTCCTGCATCCAACCGCAGTGACAGAGAAGGTTTCCAAATATGGAAAAAAAAATGCAACAGGCCAGCGAGCGACATGCAAAACAAAAGCCTGCCCCAGACTTCCTTATTTAAGAAAGTGTGCTTTCTTTTACTCAGAATCTATATTTCAAAACCTTGAGTGAATGTCTCGCCTCAGCCGGTAGAGCTAAACGTTGATTACGCATTTGGCTTGGGGCAATCTAACTGACAAATGAACAGTTCATGTTCCCTTTCACACTCAAATTCTTTGCACTAACAGCACAGTTTCAAGAATGAAACATGAACCTATTGCAAACGCAGTCTACCTTGTTCATTTCTTAAGAGTCATATTATTTTGCAGGACCTAATGACCTAATTATGACATCATTAATGTCCTTAACTTACAATGTATTTTTTTTACAACCACCAACCTTTAACCTATTGCAAAGGCACTTACTTAAATAATTCAGATGGATGGCCTTGCTTAAAGACGTCTATCTTCTATAGTGGATCTACTGAAGATATGAACGTAGCATGTTAAATGCAAATGTCATCCATGATTTTGTTTTTTTTTTTGTACGCTGCTTTAGTGAATGTTACAAAACTTCAGAGATGCTGATGGCTTGAAATTCCTTTGTCATAGAATGAAAAAACCTCCACAGAACGGCCAGCAACTTTTAAACTAGTGCCTGATAAACTTCTTTGAAGTTTCCCCCCTATCATCACTCCAGATATCTACAGATACTCTGTGCTATATCCTGCAGCGATGCTACGGCAGTCAGCCTTAGCAACAGATTTAGCTCAAAATGAATGAATGTGTTACTTGTTGCCTGAGTCTTACCGGATGCCTTCCAGCAAACCATCAAGTGATATTCCATTAGCCATCAAAATGTACCCAACAGGTCAACCCAACATTATGCTGAAGCTCATTAATCCATGTGATACGATTGTCAGTTGCCTGGCTTTACTCATAAAAAATAAACTGTACAGTTGTTCGACACTTCAGATCCACTTAATGTCAATGAAGCCTGACAGTGTGCTTCCCAAATCACTTGCGCTGCTGACTGCATGCAGCAGTCGCACTCTTCACAAATTATTCACAGGCAGCTCGATCGACAGACCATTGTGTGAAAGGCAAGAAACTGGTGCAAAATTAAGTGGCACGTCCACATGTGGGAGGTGTTATAAGAGCTACAAAAATGTCTGCATTGACCATGCGCTGAAGAAGCATCTATTTATATTAAATGAATTTCATTTTTAGGTTTTTGTTTTTAGTCAAGTTTTATTGCATTGGCGGGAATCCTGAAATGGAGACTCGTGTTTCCCCGCAAGGGATTTTCAATGAAAACCTAGAATGCACAAGTTGATGCGGCTCTGTTTGCTGCAGGTGGCTCCTGTGCACACAAATGACGCCCCCCCAGGCCTCTACACCTACCTTACTCAGGGGTAGCACCATGAAAGCCCCTCCACCGCTGGCCTCCACAATCATGGCCACGAACTTGGGGTTGACGGAGCAGAAGGTGCTGTCCCAGGTCATCTGGGAGATGCGGATGTCATCGTAGCACTGATCAGCCTTCACCCCCTGTCCGAAGACGTGGCGAAATTTGCTGCTCCTGACCACTTTTCTGGACATGATGGACTGTGGTGACAGAGGACATGGATAGAGATTAATCGGGGCAAAGAGAGACAGGTGGTTAGACAAGGGGAAATTGAACAAATGTGAGCTAAAATTGTGTTTATATTATATATACCAGACACAGCTAGTGTTAACGAGTGACTGTAACACCAAAACTTGTTTCATTATCATTAAACATTACGTTTTTCCTCCTCCATACTCTCTACGCTAAACGCTATCACCACTGACACATCCAGGTTTATAGTGTTTAACTACTCAACCGTACTCGCGAAGCATTTTTTAAAGCTTCACAGTTTATTAAGTAAAGGAATCGGCCTTCACACCCCGATCCACGTCAGCCCGGGCTAAGCCATGGGTCAGGCGGGGACATGGAGGCGGCATTCGCTGCGCCGGCTGTGTCTCAGGCCGACGCTCCTCCAGAACACGCTGAACTGTCATGCAGGAAGAGGAAGTGGCAAGGCTTATGAAACCGCCATGCCCCGAATGAGAGACAAATGCAGACTGAAAGGATAAAGACATACAAGACTGTGGGGAGCGCACGTACACGGACATTACTCAGGGCAGGAAACCCCGCCATCTACTGACATCCAATGCAAATAGTAAAGTGTAAAGACAGCGGAGGGAGCGCAAAGCCGGCCGCGTGCAGCCACTGGCAAAAGCATCGAGTTTTGAAACTTCCTCTTGTCTAAACACATTTTCGCTCCCCCTTGCGATACATGCAGTGACACACCCTCGCGCATCCTCGACTTTTATGGGCAACGTTTGCCAGGCTCCGCCTCTTTTGCCATATAAGGGTGTCCCGGGAAGTAGGATCAACTGAAAAAGATGGGTCCATGTCTTTCACCGTGAACATGTATACATCTACTTGTGCTCATATTTTTTAGTGTATATACATTGTCACCTAAAAATGTATATAGAATGCAAGTGAATCAGTAAAACGGTTATTTATTTAAAATAACTATAATTGAGAAATTACCAGGAAATACCACTTAACATAATAGACAATTGATTTCCATGAAAATAAAAGCTCTTTTTTTAAACATAACGAAATGGCAACAGTGACATTTCACAAAAGGCGGGGGGGGGTTACCAGGTCAAATGTGCCTCCGTTGTCACATTGAGTTTTTCTGACCCACTCACTCCTCACAGACGGCAATGATCACATGAATAAAAATTACAACGTCCAGCCAAATCTGATCAAAATAATCAAGACGGCTTCAGTTGTTTGACTTTCGCTAAAATGTAGACGTAAGTCACATTACTCGGAATTGGGCATGCATAAAATTGATTCTGCAGTAGATTGGATAATACTGCATTGCATCTACTCCTTAAACCAATGCAATGGAGATTACTACGTCCAGATCTTCGTATGAGGCTTTATACCGGATTTCGTTCACATGTAAATGAACAAAAGGACAGAACAAAACAGATGTAGTATGGTTCACGTCGGAGAGCTTGGAGTTAACATTCAGAATGACTTGTTAGCAATCTTATTATTATTATTATTATTATTATTATAGTTGTTAGGCATATCCTACTTTGATTTCCCATCAAGAGCTCAAATTCTAGTATGAATTCTGGAATAAACTTCGGTTATAACTATTTTAATAAGACATGTAACCTCATCCCTCGATCTGCTTCAGTCTTAAACATGCTTCAGCAGTCGTGGGGAAAACCGTGAATTTTCAGAGCACATCCTAAAATATTTATGACTTCGGAATGGGCATTTAAATTAACGGAAGGTTTCACACTGGACAATCACAGTAAATTGCAGTAAATTAAACTATGAACAAAATATTTATGCTGCTATGAAGACCTGAAGTGTTTGAAGAAATAGACTCGCATATGCACACTTCCTCTAATCTGCAGCCGCGCCTAACTTTGAATGTCCAAATCCGTTAACACCGAAACGGTAAGTCGGCTCGGTCCAGCCAGAAGTGCATCTTATCAAAATCCAGTCTTACATTTACTTTTAATTAGAAAACTCGCCAATTCAAGCATGAGCTGAGTCTATAAGCATATACAGGTCATTAAAATGAGCACATGGACTTAAATTCACAACTGATGCTGTAAGATGCAATAAGAGATGAGGGTAGACATATAATCACGCTGTTAGGAGTCGCAGAAGAGACGGGCTGACCTGCTGTCAAACGGGAGGAGAGGCACCGGTCCGGACTGACGTGAATCCGTCAAAAGGGAGACTGCGAGAAGGAGAGATTGTGTGCCGGTAGCCCCGATAAGACCTTTTTAAGTGATGGAGGAAGTGAAACAGGCAGAGATGGGAAGGGGAGGTGTCTGTATATTGTCGTTTTTTAAGTTCGAAAGTAGAGCAACAAAAATTTCTGAACTTCTGAACAGTACCCAGACTTAAAACAATTTATTCATGAACTAAATTCCCACCTATTTCAACATATCTAAATATGAAAACAAAACTTCATTTTAAGAGTTGAATTGGCTTAGCATAATTATAATTGCTAATATAGGCATATTTTTCAGTGCTTTGTCCCATACATAGGCCATACATGTTCCATTGGTCTGGACAATTAGGCACGATCATGTCCGGTCTCGGCCAATACAGGCTATAAATTCAGCACTGACTCAAACAGAACCGCCACCTGAGCTAGAAATGAATTAGATGCTGAGACGGTGCAAAGGGAAACAAGAACGTGGTATTTCTTCAGATAAGTAGCCTACAAACCCTTTCGTGAATCATCTGCGACATGCCGTTAGTCTGCAGTGCATTTATTCATTTACAACCGTTATTTAAAAAATAAATGTCCAGCCAATGGAGGGCGTTTTGGCAGAGCGACAGTTTACTACAATTCATTGTTCACTAAATATATTTAATAAATAAAGATGTCTCAAAGAGACCTTGGTATTCCGCAGTGTAATCAAAAACAATACTGAAATGTAAGACAGACTGCAGGTTTGAAAATATAGAGTTTATTGCACAACTTTTTAGAGAACGAGGGCCTGTTTTCCTGACAAGAGTTAAAACAAATATTTACCTGTGAGGGGAAAGGCAAATAAACAAAACATAAAACTAATATCGTGTTGGAGGAAACCTACACTGATAAAGGGACAATAACATACTAACGTTTTGCAAATAAACTCAAGCAGCCAGTGTCGCCATAAATCATCCGGGAGCCTTTTCACATACAAATTGTACAGCTGGGTAGAAACGCCGAGTTCGCCTTCCCCTCCAGGGCGCCTGCACCTGCTCTGCGGTCATTAAGACATTACGCGCTCAGCCCAGCAGATGGCGGTAAGACGCGGATGTGAGACTCGGCCTGATGCTCTCATTAAGAGTCGGGGGGCAGATGAAAAGACAGAAGAAAATTAAGGATTGACGGACCGACCCTCGGAGGCGCCCATTCAGGCTTAATCGGAACAGTTGCTTCTAGGTTTACGCGATTTATACAGTATTAGAAGTACTAATCACCCTCAGAGTAGTTATGGTTAATTTTATTTATTTTTAAACAAACAGGCTATCCAGCACCAGCATACTAAAAACATTAGTTATACATAATATCAGCTATTATCAACATAAAAATTTACAGTGAAGGATGATGGCCGGGTTCCAGTTCTGAAAAACAAATCTGTCGAAAAAGAAGAGGGGTGAATATTTTGCCCCCCCCACCCCCCACCCCCCCACCAAGTNNNAGCTCCTCTTTCTCCCATTCACAAACCCCGTGCAGTCAGGTGCAGACAGGTTTTTGACTACTCGAGTCACCCGGACCTTTTCACTGAGAAGGTGATGGGTGCCATTTTTTTTTTTGTTGACGGGGAGTAACCCACCCCTCACAGAAACCCGTTTTCAAAAAGGGAACCAAAGCCTTCACAATAAAACTACAGTTAAAGCATCCTGAGACAACCTGGTGACCAGCTCAACCATGGAGATTATTATTTTTATTTTAAACTCTAAATGTATTTAACAGACACATCCACCTTAGTGTATATCAGATTATGCATAGATATTGAGTAGTATTCCGAGGTATTTAAAACCCTTAGCATCCCAGACAGGAATTAACACCAAGTACCAATGTGACACATATCCATCACCTCAGTTCAGTGCAGCTTTGCCTGCCTGCCTAGCCAGTGACCAAACCAACTGACCTCTGTTCTAGCTCAAGTGCGTGGATGTGTCTCACTATCTCGAGAGTAAACACACATATAGGGATGGAACTGGTGACTAGATGTTCCCGATAATAAAAAAGAATAATCGTACATTCCACTTCCTACGTTGTGGTTACATGTCTAACATGCCCATTGAAGGTCGTCTATCTCCCAAGTCGCAACTGGAGGTGGATATCGCTGTCTGTTAATCTATCCCATCCCTGCTTAAATTTAGTTCACATGTTTATATTGGCATAAACAGTTGGCTTTACATTAATTATATTCATTTAATATAATTTTATAGTCATTTACTTTGACCCAAAGCCCTTCTTTAATAATAAACAGTATGGTTTGTAAGATACACATCTATTGTCCAAAGTTTGTCTTATATTTGAAGTGGTTTCAAACCCTTCCATATAGCATGCTGGTTTTTGATATGCGTGTCTGATCTCGCTCCTCAAAATCGACCCTCTGCAGGATCATGATGAACTATGTGGTAGTTAACCTGGCCTGTCCACTTCTGCTCCTACAGGGATACTCAGTCTGAGTACCAGTTTATTGTGTATGGAGCTACAACAGGCCTTCTGTCATGGAGTGAGGTTTGGGGAGGGACGATTATATACCTTTGTAGTACTGATATGCCTTTCTGTAGCCTAGCGGACTAAGAGACAAGATACTTAGAGTTATGCAACTTCCTGTAGGGTGCATGAACGTAGCTGTGAAACATGGAATAAGCCACAGAGAAAGGTCTCATGTTATGTTTACTGAGCATTCAGCGACCTCAACCTCCACTCATGAGTAACCAGCAAATGAAAGAGGACAATCGAGCAGACGTTCTTTGTGACAAACGTGCAACAGTTTCATATAGATCGGGGGAAACCCACTCCTCACTGCTCGAGGCACATTCACCTCAAGCGGAATATAAAACAAAACTCTTACATACCCTACATTTTAAATTTTTGCATTGTACTGCAACCAGAATGCCTGCATTTCTGAAAAAAAAAATAAATAAAAATCTCAGTGCAGAACACAAAAACTCATAATGCCATTACTTTTTTACAAATAAAAAAAAGAGGATTCAACTGATATGTCTGGAGTTTCACTTTGATAAGATCAACCATAAGCAAGCTGGTTTTCGCTAAAAGCCTTTCTGACTTCGCATTCAAAGTAATACGTCGCTTGTCTACAAAAGCGACCGGATTAGTTTCAAATGCTGCGAATTACATCGGAAAAAGGAAGGGGTTGGAGGTTTTAGTGTTTGGCAATTTTCCACAAAGGACCTTAAGTATAACATAGCCATCTGCTGCACATCAGCAGAGTTTTCCACCCTACAGTACTACACAGTCCAGAATGCAGGTCAGCCCAGCCGTGCAGGAGATGCAACACGGTTCACTCAAGAGACCAGCTGGCAACTTGATCTTCACTTGAGGCAATGATTTCTCATATATGCAACTACCAAAGAATCATGCCAATCATGCATTAAGTGACAATAATAATAATCCAGACGAGGAATCCGGTCCAGGCCTAGTAACAGGAAAACACAGCCAAAGTAATCCTATTATGTGAGATCTGTGCATCGGGTGGTACAAGAGTGTTTTCAACCAGCTGGTGAGCTCTGCTATGATGCATGAAGTGGGCTCAAGCTGGACCACATTGGCATAACATCTCCCACTACGTAACAAGCTACAGAAATTGTTAGAAAAATAAGGTTTGTCTGTGTTGAGGTAGCCAACGTCAAAGGTATCGGGAAGGGGGGGCATTCCTAAAATATACTGCCAGTTGGTGCAACTGATTTAATAAGGAATAAAGTCAAATAAAAGAACCTTAGGTCAGCATTTGAACAACCAGGCCAAGTCAAGCTGAATGCATGGTGATGCAGAAGTATTAAGATAGTGTCAAATGTGGAAATAGCTCTAAAGCTTTGTGAGAAACCACATATCTAGCACAGTAATACTGCCAAAATGTACAGCACACTTCTGCAGTGCCGATGGCTGAATTTCCAACTCAACAGCACCCCCTACTGTGTAAGCTGTAACTGCATTCTGGACTTTTATTGCCACATTCCTTCGCACGATGAAATGTAAACACGGGGCCCCTGCCGCACTGCAAGCAGCCAAAATAAATCAATAAATAAATAATAAATATATTATAAACAGAAACGTCAACAGATGATGCAGGTCCCTCTGAATGACACCTAGGAGGGAAAAAAAAAAACGTGATGCAAATGAATCTAAAGCCTGCAAACTGATATGCTAGGGTGCCACTTCTGACCTCCTTTGCATCTAACCACAGAAGGACGTGGGGGGGGCATTTCTTCCTCAGTCAGCTTTCAAGGAGCCGTTCACTGAAGCGGTCTCTTGAACGCCAGACGGAAGCTTGTGCGCGATCGCTGGCTTCTTGAGTTCTCGCGCGTGTGAGTCAGTGCAATGTGACGTCTTCAGTCGCGAATCTGCACGAGAGCGGAACAGGCCACGGCGAACGGTCGCCCTCGCAGGGAGAGCACGACTGCTCAAACCTGGCCTGCTACAGCTGCTCTCCAGTGATTTAAATAAAAAATCTGACTGGATGTCACTCATCACAGATCAGAGGAGTGAAACAATTATCATGAAGGAAACTCTGTTCCTTATTTTGGAGGATATTCCTATTGCTTAAGTGCCTAATATCTTAATGATGGCGAGTAGTTGCAATTATGTGTAACTGAGGCTGTTGAGCGCTGGTGTAATTGTAATCGAGGACCATTTCAGACTCCAATGTTTTCTTTTGCAGGTCTACTGACTCCCACAATCGTCACTTCACGCGGAGGACAGGCTAACGAATCAGCTCCTCTATCCGGTGTTTGTGTGTGTGTGTGTGTGTAGGCAGCCCTGGGCAGATTGGACAGTCTACTTCTGCTAGTAAACTTGTAAACTACCACAGGCCTTTAGAGGAGAATCTGCCCCTAAACCTGAATGCATGTATAATGCGTAATCTTCAAGACTCTTGCATCGATTTTAAAGTAAATTAACAGACACATACGAGGGGAAGGGGAAAAAAAAAAAAAAAAAAACATGCTCTAATTCAAAGAGTCCCTCCACCCATAGCAACCCCCCGCCCACCCACCCCCAGTGAAAGTTCTGAAGTCCCCGTTACCCGGACGCCCCAGGCGTCAGTCGGGGGGACAGTGGTAGCTGTTGATCCACAGCAGGTCGTCCAGCACACCCCAGTGCAGGTAAAGGATGGATCCCACGACCAGCACGTGCATGATCTGGTGGCTGTTGCACCAGTAGTCAAAGAGGCCCGGGCGGAAGCGCTCGGGGATGCGGCTGATGTTGATGACGCCGCCCAACACAGCCAGCGTGTCCATGGTGAGGAAGTGCCGCAGTGACGTGGGGCTCCCGCCGCCCACGCCCACCCAGCGCAGCACGAAGAACGAGAAGCGGAAGAGCGCCTGCCAGGCGAAGGAGCGCAGGCGCCGCACGCGGTTCCGCGCCGTGATGGCGCAGTAGATGGAGTAGCTCGAGAGCAGTATGTACGCCAGCAGGGCGGCGCTGCGGATGAAGGGGTAGCAGAGGAGGGTGCTGTACACGATGGGCAGGGCGCCTGTGTGCAGACAGGAAACAGGCCTTTAACCCTGACCAATCACAGCCAGCTATCCCGACGCGAAACAGCTCGATCATCCCGTTATTTGATTGCCTACTGAAGAGCTCACCCAGAGTGTTGATCATGCAGATGCCGCACATATCGAGGGTGAGCAGCGTGTGGTAGACGGGCTCGCCGCCCTCGTGGTTCATGAAGAGGTGGTAGACCACAGAGCCCAGCTGCGGGGACAGGCAGGCCAGGAAGTGGACCACGCCCAGCCAGGTGACGCTGATCTGGGACCAGGGGATGTTGAGGGGGAGCAGCACCAAGAAGCACAACAGCGGGATGCCTGCAGGGGGGGGGGGGGCACAACTGGAGCTACTTAGTCATGACAGAACAACGTCAAATCGAGCAGTTCGGGTGGGGCAAAAGGGTTAATGACCCCCACACACAGACCTGAATCTGCACATGCACGTTTACGCAAGAGATTGGGTGCAGGAAAGGGGGGGGGGGGGCGATTGTCATTTTCTGACCATTTTCCTCCAAACATAAAAAATTTGACAGTAGTAGAATACGGATAGGGCTTATTTCGGTAAATAAAAGCCATCCTGATATCTAATCTACTGAGACACGCATCTTTTTCCTCTCACTTCCTCTCTCACCTCTCCAGGTTCCAAAGTCAGATATTGTGCTGACCGGATGATACAGCACGGGGCATTTAACACCTCTGCTGAACAACCCCCCCCCCCCACCATCGTTTCTGAGAGCACCGCATTAAGTTCATCCACAAGCCAGAACACACACCACAGACTTGAAATAAATCCCTGCTGATTTTACTGGCCGACGCCCGATGAATCCGAGCGGGCGGACTCTCCACCGTCGACAACCTCTAAACCAACGCACCTGAAAACATTCACAGCTGCGCCCAGACCCCGGGGACGTCCAGGCGTGAATCATTCATTTAGCGGAATTGCTGTCTGCTTCAAAGATGCTCAGTTTACAACTTTTCCCCTTTCAACAAAGTGTAAGGATACAGGCCTGTTTCACTACCTAGAAAATAAACCAACCATATAACACAGGCTGAATCATGCACGATTTATCCACTGTCGGTATGCAGGAGGGATAATCCGAAAATAACAAAACACTGAGGAATTTGTCGGGTGTTGTGGCTTTCTGTCGACATCTTGCATCGCTCCGTTCATGTGGTTTTCCCAGCGTGAATAACTGCTTTTAATGACTGTAAACAGGTCCCAAAACGCTCAGTTAACACCTTTACTCATTAAAGAGAAGGCTATATTTAGGACGCTATTCAAGGTAGGGGGTAAAAACACAAACAATAACCATACAAAACTAACGTGCAACATGACCAACCGCTAAGTATAAAGCCGATGCAATTCTAGCTGAATTTAAGCGCCATCGCAGGACAAACATCAGACAAGGCGGTTCGCTTTGCGGCTGAACTATCAGGTCGCCGGCAGTGATCCGAAACCTGTGGACATGTAGTAGAAACGTGATCCTTCTTTCATTGCTCCCATGAGTGTGAAAAGGCTGCTCACCATGTGTGTATATGTTGCCCAGCTCATTGTGCAGGTAGAATAGGCTTCGCACACAGTCCTGCACCGAGGAAATGGGCCTGTAACCTGTCAGGACGTATTTGTTGAACTGGAGATGTGGAGGTGAATTGGCCCAGTCCAGCAGCCTGGGCCCATTTAAAAATGCCATAGCAACCAAAAGTGTTTATAAAAAAAGCACTGTTGGGGGGGGGGGGGAAACTCTGCACGCCTATGTACACACGTCCAGTGGCGGCGTTAAAAGCAAAAATGTCACCTTTAAAAAAAAAAAAGGCCAGTTCTGAGAGTGTGCCTGGGTGCAAGGCAGCCAACTACATAGTCCAAACAGTAAAAAAATGAGACAAATATTCAAAAATACAAAAACACCAGGGCCAAAGACTCTTGATCTTTTTAAAGACCCACAACCTCTGTCATCCACAGGGATTTATAGACCGACAGCCTAACAAAGCAAACATTGTGTACTTTCTATCTGCACTTTAAACGCTATATAACCACAGCAGTCATTCTTTGTAGTATCAGCTAAAATACCACACGGAATTTAAAGCAAAATACTTTGCAAAACAAAAATATTTTAGATGATCAGTAGTCGGACACTACACCCGGTTTCTTACTTAACTAGTTAAACGAGTCGTGTCTACACTGTTTCTGTCCAGCAGCAGTTACTTTTTAAAAAAGTAGTTATTTTAAACATTTCTGCATTGTTTAATTGTCAAAGCTTGCAGCCAGCTATCTGAACTACATTTACTAAAACGTCCCAGCTACCGACTACCCCGTCAACTTTTTAAAATATTAAAAATGGAATAAAAGTTTATCCAGATGTATTATATTGTGCGTTTCAGATACGGGGTGGTATTACAGGATAGCGGTCGTACCGCTGATGCTAGCCGGATTACTAACGCGGCTAAGCCGCCTGGCAGGCGTCCCGATCAGCCCCGGTTATCCGGACTGTGATGGGGGAGCGCCGTGGTGACCGGACGGGGTCCGCGGCCAACCTGCCCGGCTAACGGCCGTCCATAGGCTCGCTTAAGTGCCGCTATCTGCGGTCGAGTGAACCGCGGTCTTGGCCGGAGGGGGCCGCGTTACGCTCCCCGGAATCCCGTCGCCTGGGGCGACCGGAGATCCGGGACGGCGAAGGCGACTTCAAGCCCGCACGGCGACCGCACGGCGTGACGGTGCGAGCCCCCCCAACCCTTCGACGCTCCTGTTAGCCCGAACGGCTAGCCGGGTTTCCGGGAATGCGGTACCGCACAGCGGTATTTAGCTAGTCCCGGCTAGGTCTCGCCGCATCTCCCGAGGTCCCACGGCCCCCTCGACTCGAAGGCGCCCGCTTCGATGCGCCGGCACGGGCCTGAGTAGCAGCCCGCATGCGGCACGGTCGCTCGGCCAGTCAGTCAGTCGGCGCCGTCCGTGCCGCTCCGATGGCCAGCTACACGGCTAGCTAAATGTCCACTCCCGAAATGTGTCCAGCAGACCGACACAACCCGAGCTACACCTGCTGTATTCTGTATTCAGCCTACATGCGAATAAAAAAGGAAATCAAAACGACTTCCGAAATGCTTCACAGAGGTAGCCCGAAAATAATCAGGTCCGGTCCATCCGGTGGGTCTGTGACCAGCGTTGCCTGAGTCGACTGGAACCAGTGTGGGGGAGCCGTGATTGCATCCGCAGACTTCCAGCACGAAGAAACCGGAGCACCCTTGCACGTTGATCACACAAGATGTTTTCAAAAAATGAAAATAAAAAACGAAGATATTTCGATGGTGGTGTGGAGGGTTCCCGCTCCCCCCGGCTCCGGTTCCCCTCGCTGCCGGTTACGCAGCGCCCGGTCGATGGCCTTGACTCCGCACCTTCAGGTGACGTCCGGGATGGAGCCGCGGCGCTTTAATCCCGGGTGTGAATGGGGAAGAGGCGTGTGTCGGTGCCAGGGCGTGGGGATCGCTGAATGGGACCCTCCCAGGACGCCAGCACTGACGTGGAATTCAAATCCCAATACTGTAAATAAACCGCGCATGCTATTTTTAAAAAGTTCCAGTCAGAGTTATTTAGGTGTAAATGTGTTTGCAGGTGGTGTATTAAAGATTGTGTTCATGCGTGGCATTAACATTGTGTTTTTGCCATGCTCTTACTGTACTGTGATATTTGCGGTGCATTTATCTGAAGTTAATTATGGCAGACTGCAGTGGCCATATTTTTAAATATTATGTGTGCGAAAATTATTCTGCTTAATTGTTGCACAATTTATAATTTTTTAGGCCTATATATGGTAGATAAACGTAGCGGTACGCGTTGTGCCGTCCTCACATTTCATTTGGAGTTAATTGTGTATCCGAACCAAGTTTCAATTTACCTTGTGACTTTATTGCGGAGGACTTGACAGTTGACTGTTATTTTTGTGTGTTGTACACTTCCGCGAGAGCAAATGCCATCATATCCAGATGTGTGCGAGTGCTGACTCTTCCTGACTCCACCTGATCCCCTCTCAGAGTATCTACATGATCACATTTTGTCATATAAATTTTACGACATGTGTTGGACGTGAATTTTTAAAAACGTGTTATGACTCATTGTTATTGCGGTAAATTGATTTCTCAGCCGCTTTAATGATTTTCATAATAAATGCTATGACAAACAACCATTAACAAAAAAACTCTTACATCATTCGAATACCGAAATACCTTGCAGCGATGTATTATTACCCTCTCTAGTTGTGGTTCTCGAAAAGGCGTTCTGATCACCATCGCTACTTGACTGTCGAACATTAAAATTAGTGCTCGTTGGAATGTGGTAATTACCACCGCTGGAGGGCACACTTGCTGTAAAAAAAATGATTGTTTTCCCCCACCACCCTGGTTTTTTATGCAGTTTCGCGTAATCTAAGAAAAATATCCAAGGAAAAATACAGTACAGATCGTTTGTAATACTCTCACTGCGAAGTAACTGAGGAAAGAGTTTATCAGGCTGATACATTGTGGTATTGCGATCTATATGTCATTCAATAATATTTATCAGCAAGGGTAATGTAATACACAATGTGGCTGCATGTTTTGTATTGTTTTTTTAAGACGACTTCTCTGCCAATTTAACTCCGGCATTGCAGATGAATATCGATGTAAGCATGTTTTTAATTATATTTTTTTCTTAGGGCGTCACTAACAAAAATTATACTCTGCATTTATATTCATCTTTTAACCCTTTATCCTGGTCAGTATCTTGCGTGGGCCTGTAGTCTGTTCCAGCCCTTCACATACACAGAGTCATTTAGAGTAACGTAAAATAACGGAAACGGGTCACAATATATTAATATCAAGGACCCAGTTAAGCAGTGTGGCCACGGCTCTGCCTTCTTGGACTGCTGTCATGCACATGCAGCACTGGGTTCTTTGGGGTATGATGGAATAGCACTGCATGATCACTGTCACCTATGCACTGCCTGCCAGGCCGTTTCCATTTAAAGAACTTATAATATCTATGTAGCTTTCTAAAATAACTTAGATGGTTTATTGTGCTCCAAAATGTCTCTAGAAGTTTCAGAGATGCTTAGAACTTGTGACTGGAGAGGCTATAGGTGGTATACTCTGGTGTTATGGAACTCTTTGACTGGTTGCCAGTTCGTACGGCGGTATTATCGTCTTGGAACATGGGAACGTTATTTGGAAAACAGAGTAGGTGCACCTGGTCCTGTTAAATAGATCTCAGATCCCTTGAGATCAGATCCCTATGATCTTGCAGAACAACCACTGGACCCAATACAAATGGTGGCCTAGTGATTAGGGAAGTGTGTTTGTGATTGAAAGGTTGTTGGTTTGAATCCCCGACCTGCAAAGTACCACCTCCACACACAGGTCCCTGGGTGCTACATTATAGCTGCCTACTGCTATGTCATATATGGGTTAAATGCAGAGGACACATTTCATTGCTGTGTGCTACGGTGCGTCGACAATGACAATTAATCACTTTCACTTCACTTATTAATACCTCCCAGCAGATGACTGCTCATACATTAACAATCTGTCACCTTCTGTGTTGAAAGCGACCTTTAGCTATTTTCTACCATAAACCCTTCTGGCTGTAGAAAATAGGGCAAAAGTTGACTCATCAGATCATGTTTCTTTTTTCCATCATTCAGGGCCCCGGTTTCATCCTCCTCATACAAGGTTATGCGTCCTTGTATGTTGGCCTTGCATTTGAGTGGTTTCCAAATGGCAGACTTGTCGTAAATTCCAGCTTTGTGCAGGCACAGACAGGCCACCAGGAAGTTCAGGACTTTTCCTGGTGGGCTGGTCTTCTGAGCACCTGCTCCTTCTTCCCCAACCGCGCCATTATATAGCCTATATTCCGGGGGGCCCAAACTGTCAGTTGATCATCTCGACATTTTTTTAAAGTGGATCACAGGAGATGATTAATGGATAACGTGATCGGTGAAATTTACCCAAAGGGGACCCCAGCCAGTCAACAGCTAATTCCTGGGCTGCACAGTCTCTGTGTACTGCTTATGGTATAACAATTCCCCCTATACAGTAAATAATTTAGCTGTTTTTGTGACCATTGGTCCATAACCGTTTGCCCCATGCTGCTTTGAAGGTCCGGATTGATAGCCCTGGTTTGTGGCTGAGACATACCGCTACACGGAATCGAAGTCATGTGACTCACCCGTGTACCTGTGTTTAGTTACTTGAAAGTTAAAGTCCTTTTTCATGTGGCATTTCCCTTACTTCCGTATCACTCGCTTCACTCCCTGCATTCATGCATATAACAATATCTCATTATGGCCACAGAAAGCAGACAGAAAACTTACGCTACTGACTCGGTAAAGTGGAATTCTGAATAACGCAGTATGTGTGTGCGTGGGATATACCTGAAGGTTTGGATATGAAAAACAACAGCATCTGCCTTATTTTCTCTGCAGTTTAACCGCAGTCACCTTTACACCAAAAGTTTCCATCCTGCTTACAGCAAACAAGGGTGGATACGAATGTTATGTAAGCTGCGTAGAAGGAGAGAAGACAATGGCTTTAACTATCGCAGTCTATAATCTGTCTGCCTGTCTGTAATCTTTCATTGTTTTTTGATAGTGCTGTGTAAGATATTCAGTGAGGCTTCTTTTTTAGGTAATATCCAGTTAGATAAACTGACTTAAAAATAAAATGGAAAATATGACATACAGGCAGGAACATCAGAGATTCAGGGGGCCCAGGACTCTGGAGGGACCCCCCCCCACCTTGGAAAAATGTACTGGGGTGGGAGGGGCCTGGGGGAAGGTGATATTTTGTTTCGTTTTTGCCTCCGTGCTTCACCGTCGTAGTCTGAGTTTCATATATGTATCCGCACGGTCTTAAACTTCATGAAGTACAGCTATGCCACATCTCAGTCATCGGCAGAGGGGAGAAGCAGGACGAACGAGAAGTCAATTTGAAAGGAACACCACAACCTAACCATAAACTGCCATTTCCGCAAGCGTCCGGCGCTACCTCACACCGCCTCCCCTCACCCGACAGCAGCATCTCTAGTGACGTCCTCTTTGGAAACCACTGTGCTCTGGTTGACCAGCATCGAATCATCTCTCTCAACATATGTTTCGTGTTCATTTTTAAAACACCCACCCCCCACCCCCTTCACCACATTAACGTGTGAACAAGTATCATAACACGCATTTCGCAGACAACGAGTTAGCTGTAGAGGTAAGATATTGTTATTCGCTTAAGATACACTCTGCATATCATTGGTTTATCGTGCAAAACTAAGTCTGTACATCATAGATACATTAGGGGATATTGTCCTGTGTAATATGCTGTCACACTATTATAATATTACAGCTTGTGCTATATCCTGTTGTAAATATTTTACCATATGTAACTGCCTCTGTCTTGCACAGTTATGTACTGTCAACCTTATATTCAAATATAGTTCAGTGACCCTATGGAAAATTCTTTGGTTTCACTGTATTGGTCAAATGATTTAAAAAAGACTGCCATTGATTTGAATTTTATTGTGTTGGACTGGAGAAAAACTGTCATAAGGTCAACAATAAATAAATCAGAGGGAGAATTAAGGCACCATTTCCAAGAAGTGCAGTTTCAAGGAAATTGCAATGTCGTCAGGGTGGGAAGATAGATGGATGGATTTTACGGGGAGACTTCTGGGGCATTGGCTGAAATAAATACTTTAATACCTTAGTATAAACTATAAATACCTTAAGAATAAATTACAAAAGGGACCCTTTTATTAAAGTAACCAAGAGGGCATCAGATAAATTTCATCTGTCCTGCGATTCACACAAAACGCCAGTCCACAAGCTGCTACCGTCTTTCGGTTGCATGGGAAACGCTTCCATCACAAATACGAGGCTTGCGCATTTGGCTATTTGGGGATAGTGCCGCGAACGGATTTCAAAGCAGCGCCTGCCCTCCGCGTGTCATTTGGGTTACAGGTCCGACCCAACGTTTTTAATTAATTATTAATCCTGGCCCGCAGATCGATCAGTCGTTTTCAATGGAGAATTAAAAAATTATATAACGTCATTCCAAGCGGGCAAATATAACCATCAGATTTTAGCGTATTATTCGTATATCATTTTTTTTTTCTATTGTAAAGGTAAGATATTTATTTCGGCTAAAAACATATAATGACTTAAGGCCAATCAGGACACTCGGGAGAATTCCTGATATGCCGCTTAGCTGTTGTGCCAGTAAGGAACAAAATAATTAAAGTTTAAAATTCTACAACAATGCTTCGAAATAGCTCGTTATTGCTAATCACTGTAATTTAACATAACAATTGATATTAGAAAGAGACCAGGTGGGGCTGGAAAAGTCTTGACTTCTTGAACAGTTCAATAGACTATTGTTTATTTTCTTCTTGAAATGTCAATAATGAATTTGTCTGGATATTAAGACTTGATCATTTATCAAAGTTCCCCCAGAACGAGAACAAAATGGGCTGGTCTTGGCATAAAACTCCCCGGCTGAAAATTAGTTTTTCTTTGAGCTTGGTGATGGCCCTGGTTATGCCCGACAGCTAGCTAAGATAGCAGAGTCAGGTTTATTTAGCTAAGTATGTTCACATATACAGGAAATTAGTCTCTGGTTATAAGTGCTCACATACATACAGTAGGTACAGATATTGGAAATCCAGTCTCACCCTGTTGTCACACTGGCAGACCAGCAAGGAAACTACCGTTGCAGTATTTTGACTGATCCTTTTTATTTATGTTACAGGAGAGAAGGGTTTTTGGCATTTCACGCAAATTAACCGATAATGCCAGTGTCTGTCTGCGCCCTCTGGGTGGGGCTTATGCTGTTGTCCCTCCCTGTTCCAATCACACTGTCCTGCATCACTGGCAAAGCCGACGTGTGCAAGGATTTGGAGTTTGCGCCTGGGTCCAATTTAGCGGGGGAAGGCTTTGACATAACCAAGATGCAGCGCAAAGGTGCTTACGTCATCGACATGAGCTCGTGGATGCTCCAGGACAAGACATGCACGATATGCAACAATCCGTATTTGGGAAGAAAGGAGAAACTTCCCGTGTCCATCGTGGACTGGAGACCTAACCATCAGTGCAACATGAAAGTTTCCAGCAGCATCCATGAGTCCAGTGAATCTCTGGTTACTTCCTCCTCAAATAATGTGGAGAACAACTGGCAGGTCAATCTGGAAGTCCAAGACAGAAGGGGAGAGGGGAAGCTGATGTTGGCGGGGACCCAGTCCAACCTGGCCCAGTACTCCATGGAGAAAACCAAAAAGGACAGATTCAGCTTCACCAGTCACCAGGTGTCATGCAGCTACTACAGGTATGTGTGGTCCTGTGCCCTATTACGCTTTTCCAGTTTTTCCCTTTCCTTTAGTGTGTTATGTGCATCTAAATGGTCTGCAAAGTCTTAAGGCCCAAAATACCTGCCAAAGGGAGTGACTCTTACCACAGAAAGCACTCTCCTCTAATCTGCCTGAAACGCCTCATTGAAATTCCAGCCCTTACTTCCGTGACATGGTGAGGTCACTTCGGAACATAATCCTTATTGGCTGTCTACCTGCAGGGATCAGTCTGCAGACTGCAAGATGGTCAGAATGTGTAGGGCAAGCTGACCAATCAGAGCACACATCATCAGGGGTGGATCTTAAAGCTGTAACAGAGCGTTTCAGACAATTATAGATAAAGTGAACAGAGATGTACAGTATTGGGAAAATGATGTGGTTTTGGGACCTTGATGGCTGTAAATCTATTCTAGTAGACCTCAAAAGTAAAATCATGAAGAGTGAAAATTAGTAAAATATGGTCCCTTTAACATGTTGGTCATGAGAAAAAGAGTCTGCACCACATATTATTAACCTCTCCATACATCGATGGTTCTGCAGCTACAGAATTTCCAACCAGCCTCGTCTACACAGCGAGTTCCAACATGCGGTGAAGAAACTCCCGAAGAAATACAACTCCAAAAGCAAACACCGCTACTACAAATTCATTGATATTTTTGGCACACATTACATCACTAAGGTAACAGATGGGTAAAAAAGGGGGGAAGTCCTATAGGGATCATCAGCCAATCAAACCCATCCTTTCATTTTGATTTCTGCTGAATATCCAATCAACTCTCTCGTTTGACCGTTGACCTCTGCAGGTACGACTGGGTGGCAGTGTGAGCTCGGTGACCAGCATCCGGCAGTGTGAGGCAGCACTGCAAGGCCTCAGCGTCGAGGAGGTGAAGACCTGCCTGGATGTGGAGGCCGCAGCCAGTGTGGGCCAGCGGCTCAACGTGAACGCCAACTACAAGCACTGTGAGGAGGACAAGAACCAGATGGAGAACAAGGCCAGCTTCTCCAGCAAGTTTAACGACAGGTATACCAAGCTCTAGGCAATAAAATGCACGTCATTGATATAATGAAAATTGTAACAATGTAATATTTACAAAGCAATAGCTAAATTCTGTTTATTGAACGAATTAGGGGGCAGCATGTGGCTCAGTGGGCTAAGCCTGTGTGCCTGTAATCATAAGGTCGCCGGTTCAAACCCAGCCTCAGCATGTCTGTGGGTCCTTAAGCAAGGCCCTTAACCCCCAGCTTCCTGGGTGCCCCAAGAGGTGGCTGCCCTTCACAGCACAGCTTGCTCTACAAAGAGCAAGTTGAAGGAGGTGTAAAAAGAACTTCCCCATGAGGGACAATAAAGGATTGATTATAATTAGGATACTCTTAAGGTCTTTGCAGTATAGTTATTTGTTGAACCATGTCATCAGTACCGTAAGACATTTTGTCATGGGAGATGTTATCTAATTTAGCAAAATATCTCCAACAGATTCACAGAGATCCGAGGGGGTCACACCACAGAGCCCGAACTGCTTTTTTCAGCCCAGAAAGACCCAGCAGCGTACAAGGAGTGGATGACCTCCTTGGCTACCACTCCAGACCTGGTTTCCTACTCACTGGACTCACTCCATGAGTTGCTCCCCGACTCTGAACCAAAGGCCCAGCATCTACAGAAAGCCATCAGCCATTACATCTTGGAGCACTCTCTGTGGAAAAACTGCTCTGAACCCTGCCCCATGGGCGTGAAGACCCATCCCAAGGATTCTTGCATCTGTGCATGTCATAACAACCCAGGGGTGACCCCAAGTTGTTGTCCTTCCAAGAGGGGGTTGGCTCGGGTGAAGGTCACCGTGCAGAGAGGTTCGGGACTTTGGGGGGACTATAATACAGGCACTGACGGGTATGTCAAAGTGTTTAGCCTTGGAGTCCCTGTAGGACGCTCTCCGGTGATCTATGACACTAACCACCCCACCTGGAACTACCCACTTGATATGGGCACGCTAGAGCTGTCGATGGAAAATAACCTTCGGTTTGAGGTCTGGGACGAGGACAACAAGTGGGACGATGACCAGCTGGGCGCCTGCAACGTCAAGTTGACGGCAGGAGTGAAGGAGGACCTGTGCGCTCTGAATCACGGCCTGCTCTACTACAAAACGGAGGTGGAATGTGCGCCGAATTTGGGAGGCGAAACGTGCCACGATTATGTGGAGTCGCCGATGAACTTACAGCTGAAGAAGATCTATGTTTCCCGCAACGCCCGGCCAGTGCCAAAGGAAATACTGGCAAAAATGGGTGTACTGCTAGACGCTCATTACAATATTAGCCTTGCTACTCAGACTGACTTCTATGGCAGTAGTCACAAATGATTACAGCAACAAATTTGCTGCAATGTAAAAAAATATTTTTTCAGACAGACTTAAGTTTCCAGAGAACTTAATGTAAATTTATCTGATCACCTTTAACAGAAGCGACGTAGTGGCTAGCACTGTTAGCTTACACATCTGGGACTCACGTGTGTGGAGTATGCATGTTCTCCCCGTGTTGTTGTTGGGTTTTCTCCCACAATCCAAAAACACGCTAAGGTAAATTGAAGTTGCCAGGTTATCCCCATGAGTGCGTCCTGCGACGGCGTGGAGCTCCATCCTGCCTTCTGCCCATAGCTTCCATGACCTTGTCCAGGACAAGGGACTACACAAGTTGGACATTTAAAAGAAATTTCCAGTAAATTGTGAATCGTTTCTCCCATCTCACTCTTAAATGGAAAATAATGGTGGTCGTGCTGGTGTGTGTGTGTGTGAGTGTGGTGGTGGTGGTGGTGGGGGGGGGGGGGGGCTAAAACCTTTTTTC
>JAODJU010000045.1:16918934-16933380 GCA_026776725.1 Gnathonemus echidnorhynchus
ATATGTATGTGGGGTAATAAGGTAGTTAGTTTTTAACTGTTGCAAATCAGCAACGCCTGCCTTGAGAGGGTTAACTTTGTGACATTAGATCACCGCTTTATACTCTGTCGCCTTAATTCGCACCCCGTTCCAGAGTTTGTGTGGACCCTTGAGGTGACCTGGCAGCTGGTCCGCACTCGACTCTCCATGGATGCCGAGTTCGACCAGCCAGTGTGCAAGAAGAAGAAGCTGTGGGAGACTGTGGCTGAGAGAGTGACGGCCAGTCTGCAGGAGGCGGGTCGCCCCGGCGGCACTGTGAAGGCCTACGAGTGCGACCTCAAGTGGAGGAACATGCTGGCCACCTACAGGAAGAACGCAGAGCGTGCCAAGCGGCTGGGCACTCAGAGCGTGCACTGGGAGTTCTTCCCAGCCATGCACGACATCCTGGGCAGGAGCGGAGAGGAGGTCAAGGTGCAGAGGAAGTCGAAGGCGCACACGCAGAAACTGGGCCCCTCTCTGGCCAGCAAGCACTTCACACCCATCCTTCCCACCCCTGCTCTGCCCCTTGCCCCTCAGTCCTCTCGACCCTCCCAGGATGTGCTGCACTTATATCTGGAACTGCAGGAGAGGAAAATGAACCTGTGGATGCAACAGAAGGCCCTAGAGGAGAGGAAGATAGAAGCCATTAATAATCTAGCCAGAGCAATATCGAGCTTGGCTGAGGACGCCAGGTTACAGTTGCCGAAGGAAGCCAGGTAGCCAATCACGTCAAACGCTGACCCTGTCCGGGGCAACGGTTGCTGAGTGACAAAACCCTGCCCCTCAGAAGAGCATTATTTTATTTTTCGACTCAGAGCTTCAACTTCCAGAGATTTATTTTTGGCCTGTGTACTAAACTTCAGTTTAAAACCCAGACTGTACAATTTAAAAACATTCAATATTTGTTACATTTATAAATTAAAAATGGTGTGTTTACATTTTCTGTGGATGTACTCTTGAAGAATCTAACTTTTTTTTTTTCCCCAGTTATCACCTGCTACTGGGAGAGTACATATACGGACGCAGCTCTTTATCGGATTAATAATAATTTAAAAGCAATAAAGAATGAGGTTGGCATGGTGAAGAAACATTTCCAGTTGATTTGAGTGAAAATCCAAAGTACTATTTTGCACATCAGTCTGTCAGTTTGCACCTGCGATCCAAGACTGCTGTCAAGGCATTTGAAAGTTGAAAAAGGCTGCCATTGTAAATAGATCTTGCACACAGTTTAAAAACAGGCTGCAGAAGCTATCAGCGGAGCTTTTAATAAAAAGAAACTTTACAGTCTTGTCTGTTCTGTGAGTCGTGTGAAACAGGCAGTGTCTTTCACATGTAGCTGCTGCGTGTTGACAGTGATCAGCTCCCGTTCACAATTTTTCAGCTGCTCCCAACTTGAGTCCTTCTGGATAGCAGGTCCGCGATGGTCTCCCTCGTCCTCAGCCCATCCTCATCCCCCTGTCCCTCCTCTTCATCTCCCTCCTCCCTCACCACCTGAGCAGGAGTCACACGCTCTCCCATCTCCAGCAGCACGTTGTGCAGGATGCACGCTGTGAGCACCACGGCCCGCGCCCTCTCAAAGTTCCCCATGTCCAGGTAGCGCAGGCGGTGGAAGCGAGCTTTGAGCTCAGCCACGGCCTGGTCCAGCACGTCAAGGTGAGCCGCCAGGGTCTGGTTGTAGGCCTCCTCTCGGGGGCCGCAGCCCGCTATGGGGTACGGGGTCAGTATCCGGGCCAACGGCGGGTAACCTCGCCCAGCCACCAAGAAGGCGCCATGGGGCACAGCGTGCGGGTCCAACCGAAGGCGCTCCCTCATGGCCTGGCCCCGGGCCCCATTAGAGCCCCTGCTGAAGCTGCAGTGCAGGAATCGGCCCTGACCATCACACACCAGCTCCAGGTTAAGCCACGAGTCTGGGTGCACCTCCTTCTTCATCTTCTTCATCTCCAGCAGGCCTTCCCCAATCTCCTGCTTGCCGATCGGCAACCGGATGGGGATGCGAGTGTGTCCCAGGATGCCGAACACCTTGGGGACCTCCGTCGTCTCCACACCCTCAACGTCCTCCAAGGTATCCGACAAAGGCACTAAAATCCTCTCTGCCTCTTGGCCTTGACAAGGAGACACGAGGAACATTAGTTTATTACTTATCCAATATTTCCCAAACCAGTTCTTATCCCAGTTCCCAGCACACCCATATTTAGAGTTCCTGATTGCTTGGGTCAGGTGCTTACCCGCTGGCCATCGTATCTGCTGATCCCGGAGCGCGTTCACTCGCTCGCAGAAGGAGAAGAAGATGCGGTGGATGTTGCCCTTCTCGAGCCGGAAGCGCGCGGACACGGAGCGGTAGCTGAGCCTCCGCGACAGCAGGGTGAGGGACAGCAGCACGGTGTGCGGCAGCGAGAGGCGGGCCCGGCCCGTCAGCCGGCTCTTACTGTAGCTGGAGTCCGAGTTCCGGAGAAGATCTGTGATGTACTGAGGCAGTCCTACCATCATTCCAGCTCACTCAATGCAAACAGATGGAGCATATAACCTACACAACAGTTCCTCCTTTTAACAAAATAAGTAGTTAAGGGAGTTAAACACACCCGTACTGCGTGGTTATCCTCTTCTATTGGATTCGACAGCAGTGTTTGCTCAGACTCCTCGGACGGCTCAGCCGCTTCCGATTGCAGGGGGTGCGGCGTCGCTTCTGGGGGCTGAATCTGCTGCACACACACCGGTGCAGTCTGGCTCTTCGCCCTCTCAATGAGATCGGCCTCCAGGATCTCCTCCACAGCCTGGTCCAGCCGCTGGTCCAGCTCTCCATGCGACAGCGGCTCCCAGTCGAACTGCATCAATTCCAGGACGGCCCGACCGGCCGAGATCACACAGGCCATGTTGTAGGTCATAGTGCTAAAAAAAAACATGGGATCAAGCCAGTCTGACATGCACACCGCTGTCTTTATCGTTCTTGTAAAAAAAAAAAAAAAAAAAAATCACTTAAACTGCATTATCATTATGATTTAATGCAAAATCAACAATGCAAAATGTGTCGATTCACAGAAATTTACCACCGACAGCCCTGTAATCTTAATATCACATCGTGTCAGTTTCATAAACGAACACCGTGTTCCTGGGACTACACTGACTTTAATATGCACATGTTACCATTTATTTAACAAATAATATTTAAACTTCCGCGCAACCTGTATAAAGGCACCAACACAACTCACATCAGCATGGATCTGCTTTGCATTTTACCTCGTTTTCAGCCGTCCTCCAGTTTGTAGATCATTAGCCAAAGACAGCGTATATTTATCCCCTGTATTTGCAAACAGCTGTAACATTTAACTTATCTTGACTGGCATTTGTTAGCGAAAACCGCTGGTATTTTTGATTAACTTTTTCGTACCATAGACCCGCGTAGATTCAGGCTTCCATTGGAGATATGACGCCGCTTAAATGGCCACCGCCACCTCGTGGCTGCAGATGGAACCTCATCGCGGCAAGTCCCGAAATCGAGTAGGAACCGAACAGTCCAACCTTTTCACATTCGCCCGATTGAGGGGCGGTAGATCCTCGCGGATGTGAAAATTCTCGAATGATACTAGGGTCTATCATCAAAAATGCAAAATTGACGGCGCTGTCAAGTTTAAAAGTTACTGCGGGAAACGCGAGATTCCACGGTCACAGAGACACGTGAGTGATGCTGGTTGTCGAGAGAATCTTGAACATTAAATATATATTATGCACCTACACGAACAAATGTCAAATAACAGCAATATTTATATATGATTTTATTTGATCCAAATCATTTTCAGTATTACGTATTTTTGGCTTATGCGTCGTCCAAAAATATTCACGGCCAACCTGCCGTTGACCGAAACTGTGAATGTCTAATTCCCGAATCTGGAAATACGACTTGAAATAAAGTTGAGATTAAATATCCTATTTAAGCCTACCCGGTTAGCAGGGAAATCTAGCTCTGATGAATATGAACATTTTAAAATGTTTATTATATACGTGCCCTTGTAAACAAGCTCCCAGGAATAAAAGGTTTGTATCTTTGCTTGTCACAGGGGCTGTACCTTACATTTCTGTACCTTAAATGGACTCCCCAAAGTACAAACATCATCAATGTACACCCAATGGTACAAAGGTGTTCCTCATAGTCCATTTCTGTACCATAAAAGGTAAAATTACCTACAGCTAAGGGTACAACTGGCAGACCCTAGAGGGTACAGTCCCAGTGACAAGCAAAGGAACAAATTGGTACCTGTTTTCTGAGAATGTAGTGCCCTTTAAGATTCATTATCTGATAAAATATGTTATCAAACCACATATGAGTCATAACTAACAATAATCTAAAGTGACTGAATTTTTGCAAATGCCCAGCCATGCATGTAGCTACGATACCGTACTGCTAAATACTCTCAAAAATAGATTTTTGACATGCGCAAATATAACAAATGATACCACAGATTTTTTTTTTTTATTCCAAGCTGCATGGAATACTGTCATTAATTAAAAAAAATGAAAAAGCACTTGTCTTTATTCGACTTAGTCATTGTTCATCTTCTGAAACAATTTGATGTCAACTGCAAGGCCCCGGAAAGGGCTGTCATATCGTCGATTATATCATTGAATATTAAACGTGCAACAAAGGAAATTCAGTAGACACTGTGTCCCTACGGCACACCGAACTGTGCTTTGGGTTATTATAATCCTGTGACACCCCCTCCTTTCCCCAAACAAACTGTCAAGACACTGAACAGATCTGGTGTTAACTGCACCTTTGGTATCAGCACAAATGAGTCCATGAGACTGCAAAGAGATGTTGGGGGGGGCACCACCCATACTTGGTACTCGGGGTGGGGGGGAGAAAGGGTACTTCTAGACAAGCTCAGGTTACACAGACTGTTAAGTCACTGGCTAAATGAAGACAAGCTGAAACGGAACTACAGGGGAGGGTACAGCAAGCAGAGGGACAAATCAACAAGAAAAGGCATTTCAGAAGAGGAAGATGTCACGTTCAACATGAAAAACTCATTTTCTGCTCTAAGGTCATTTCAACAGCCTACTCAACTGTACATGGAGCATCTATCTAGCATCCAGTGTTTTTCTGTATTTTATTATTTTTTTTCATGCATGTTTCTTTAGGAAAGCAGACACCACAAAACACACACCCCAACCCTTAATACCCCCCTATAAAGTTAATACAATCCTAAACAATATTAACAATTAGGGTGACACAGAACACAAAAGCAATCTGAAATGATTGGGGGGGGGGGGGGGAGAAATGTTTCCATTCTTTGCAGTCAAGTTCTTCCCAAGATTGAACATATACTACTCAACTGCACAAAGGAACGCATTTATGGGAGCACTGTGTCACTCGCTCCTATTGTGACCTCACGGACAGACATGTTTGAGTTGACATCAATCAGATATAGGATGACCTTTAAATCCATTCATGTGTGGATGTTAGTGTGTACTGAGGTGGGCGAACTGGAGCGAGGCAGGGGTGTGTATTAATACAACATGTAATATGCATGTTATTGCGTGCGGGAGGGTGTGTGTGTGGGAGGGGGGTATACACATATCTATTTGCTCCCCTGCAATCTCCTCTTGCACTGCCCACGGACACACGCTCCACTGGGCCACACCCCCCCGCCCTTCACTGCACGGCCTGCTCATTGGCAGCGCTGCCGGAGTCTTGTGGCTTCATCACATCTGGCAGCTCGGGGGGGCTGGAGAAGGCGTCCACGCGAAGCTGCTCGAACATGTCGTCTGGGGAGAAAGAGAAGCAAACCTTTTCAGATCACAGTATGTTTTAACGGTACTTGAAAGCCTGGGAAAAAAAGGCCTACTTCTTTCTGACAGACATGCATCACTGAACGAACCACATCTGTATGACAATGACAGACATTCTCACCGCTGATACGGAAAGCCAGTCCAATAGTGGCTGGGGCTTGGGGCCTAGCAGTCTGGTTGGTGAAGCCGCAATCTCCCAGAGTCTTGTTGTCATCTAGCACCTGGTCATCCTAAATTAGAAAGAGGGAGAGGAAAAAACAATAATAATTGATACTTTATTGATCCCTGTGGGGGAATTCTCTCCCCAAAGCTGGTCACCCATAGCAACTCCCAGAGTGCTGGGGGTCAAGGGCTTTGCTCAAGGACCCGCAGACATGGCGAGGCTGGGGCTCAAACCAGCAACCTTCTGATCACAGGCACAGAGGCTTAGCCCACCGAGCCACATGCTGCCCCCCACCAAAAGAGAGAAATAAAGAAGAAAAAAGACTACATCACTCACTCCCTGAATCTCCAGCCTTAAATTCCCCACATACCTTGAAGAGTTTCTGCTCCTCAGGCGCCCTCTTGAGGATCCCCTCTACGATACGTTTTAGCTCATATACAGTGGTGGACTCCTTGGCGTCAGTGAAAATGGTCGTCTTATGACGCCGGATCATCAAGAACACGTCCTATGACACAGACAATGGAAAACAGGGTAAGTTCATTGAAAGACAGCAGTCAGTGTACAGATGCTTGTGCTTGATCCCAAAGCTGCTTCACCTTAGTAAAAATATTTGAAGAATAAAACTGATCTGATGTACAATGCTGGACTGGGACATCTTGTATTACTGCCCTCTACTAGGAGCAGCAAACATGCTATCCTGTTTTAAAACCATCTCTGCATGTAACTACATGAATCCTCCAACTACAATTGTGATTGTCTGATTTGTCTTCTCTTTTTGATGTCCTGTGTTTCTTCTGTACACCTATTCTGGTCAGAGTGGCAGGGAAGCTTTCTTCCCCTCTCATGAATAGTGATAATTATCATATTCGGTCCACTTCATTATCAGCTTTCATTTCTAAACCACCGACTCCACAGTGTCTCTGTCCCTTATCAAGCAACCCTCAATACCGACACGGGGCACTTGACAAAAGTTTGAAGTGTTAGGATTTTTTTTTTTTACTTTGTGTTTATAACAAGTAGACCGCTCAGTTTCCCCAAATATCAAAATACTCAGCGTTAATATTTAGTGACATCTTTTCCTTTAACGGGTTATTTTGTTTGCCGATGTACAATTATCTCAGGTTTCAATAAATTAATTAGCCCATAATAAATGAGTAAATTATTTTTCGACCTAAGTTAACATTTTCAACGCGTACACATTAAGCAAAACGACTCGAACATTTAAAGACGTTCCTCTTCAGATGATATTCCTTCGAAAACAGTTGATAAAAATAAATAAATTGGCGAAGCATTTACGCATAAAGGCACACAAAATTAAGCTATGTCTAATTAAACAAATGAACGCTTCACTAATGTGATTTGCTTTCGTACACTTCCTTTGAACCACGGACCTCTACCGCCACATTGCACGTAAACCACTAATCCGTTAAATCACGCGTTTTACTTGGTAATTTAAGAATGCCTTACTATATAGGCTAGCGTTACTGTCATACTGATTTACAACGTTACTATTATTAAGACTTGACTGTACCGCTCATGCGGCTTTTGGTTATATTTGTATTGAGCGCATGTCGGACATTAGGTTCCTGAAAACGGGTCGTATGCCCGGCGAACGTACATACAAATATTTGTAATTATCAGACAGGTTATATATCAAGTTGGGTTTATTGTAGTGTTTCTAGCTTTAGGTTTAAAAATGGGGCCTTGTTTAGGAGTGCTGCCTCCATTTTCCATGTCTGCGGCACGACAACATCACAACAAGCAGCTTCCTCCTGTTCAGTTGGCTAAATATATAATATTGCCAAACAAAGAAGTTCATTTATAGGATTAATTCCCTCCTGCTTTTCCAACAAGACTTAAAAACGCAAATACAACGCATATACTGTAGTCAGCGTTACACCAGCTTGCTTATATTTACAGAGCATGGGTTCAATTTAAAAGGAGATTGTTTCTCTTCCTCACTCACCATTTCTTACAGTCGAGCTCGCTCCACTAATCTTCCGCTATCCCACACTGCACCGCAAAGCCTCCGGTCCTCCTCAAGCCCGGCAACCCCCGCGCTCCTCATCAATACACATGCGTACATGTTAATATGACGCATTGACTAATTTTACAAAAATAATAAAATTTATGAACACGTATCATGAGATCTTTAATTAGCGAAAATCATGCAAACAACCTGTTTTTGTTATACTTTTTGTTTTTTATGTTTACTCATTTTGGTCTGCTTTTTTCATTTTTATCTTTTGTTATTTTTTATCTTTTCTGCTCCATCGTATCTGCACTTAAGTTATGATGAATGTGAATATATATTTTAGCAGTGTTGCTTCGAATGTAAGGAATGTAATAATTTATAATACTTATTATTATATATAGTGTACCCCATTCAACAGAATCTCGCCTCGGGCGCCAGAACATACAGACAAGGCCCTGCTGATAGTGAACAGTGTCGCAAATTGGTGTTTATTACTGGGGTCTTCAGTATGATTTTTATTTATGTGTAAATGATATCATTCAGCCCCCACTATTCAAATTTGACACCTCCGTCGAAGTATTGTGACTAATATGTTTTACAAATACCTTATTTTGTCTAACTCACCCGAGACAAAAACTAAATTTTGCCTTCCTTTATACCTACTAATATGGCAGATTTTTCTATCCACACCCTCTGACCTCATTCCCATAATCCTTTAAGTACAATTCCGTTCCCAGAATTCCCTGCGGCGTAGCTGAATGAGCGCTGAGCAAGATGGCTGATAGACCTGGTAGGGTAAACTTTAAATCTTCACGTTAATATATTTTAACAGGCGTCGTTTTGAAATACATAACGTGGGTCAGTGACATAATGTTATTTAAAGTATGTATACAGTTTGTCTAAAAGTGATTTAGCAAATGTGGTATTAAACGTTATCTATAGGGGCCAATGCGACCATTTTCTTTCTGAGTCAAGTCAAGGTCTTTCTTGTCAGACGTTTGCTACCTGACATCCTAAGCAATAATGTACATAGTGTTTCAGGCCTGGCTTTTTCTTTGGATTTACATTGTCCTGTCATTCGCTTTCATAAGTTTTTTTGCATTAGTGGACCTGTATACTTAAGAAACTAGTTAGGATGCTAATTAGATAATCCCTATTGTAAAAAAGGCAAGCCTTTCTTTTATGTGTCGCGTTGAGATTAGTAATCTGTTGTACACGCGTGAGCTAAGAAGTACCAGGTATTAAAATAATTATGCATCTTTTAAGGTATGTGAGGCAATGACAAACATTACGACGTACACAAATAAGTGAAACTCATTTAATACCCTGCTAATCATAGTTTCAACAGCCTGTTGTGTCTGAGCTGCATCAACTGCAACATTATTTGATTAATGCTTAAATTTAGCTACGTTTCTTAAAATCAAACTTGCTAGTTCAAATCCTGTGAATGCCACGAGTGATCCTTCTCATTGGACCCTTGAGCAAGGCCCTTAACTTGCAATTACTTCATCCTGGGTATGACGTTAATCTGCATCTAGCCCTGTGAACATACATCCAACATACAGGGAAATTTTGGGGTTGGTAGCAGGATTGGCACTCCAGCCATCAGAAAATACTCACACTGGTCCATTCGGAATAGTGTGCTGCTGAGGTATCACCCACTGCACGGCTGCACTCAGGCGGTTTGTCATGTGGAAGATGCAGCACTTGTTCCTTACCTCAATCAGACAATCACAAAAAAAAAAAAAAAACAGAATTTGTGTTGCTTGTTAGTTGTAGTGTTTTGACACTGGCTTCTTCTACTACCTTGTAATAACGGCTTTATTGCTGTAAGATATTGGTAGGTCTCGGTGCATCTGAGCAGTGTGTATTGATTGCTGCCCAAATATTGTGCTTTTATGAAAGGTTTTGCGTTGGTGTTAATTGACAGCCAGTTAATGAAATATTTTTGGAATGATTTCAGTGCCCTTGTCTGAGAAGAAGCTGTTGGATGTGAAGTTGGGTCAGCTTCCGGCATGGGCCGGAACAAGGGACTTCACCCCCAATGGCATTATCTCCGCCATTCGCCGAGGTCGGAATCCCTTTTCCGATATCATAACTGTTTGGCAAACCGACTTGTGTTAATATACTAAAGTAACTAACTATATTAACATTAATGTATTTTAAATGGAGTATTTATACTTTCAGGGCATGACCGATTTTTCAACAAGTACATCAATGTCAAGAAGGGTGGTATTGGAGGCATTGCAATGCTGCTGACTGGTTACGTGGTGCTGAGTTATATCTGGGAATATGATCACATCAGTGAGTAAAATTTGACTTCCTTAGAAGCAACATTGCTTCACCACTATCTGAAGTATAAATATTTGCTGTGCAGATCATACCTATTAACCTCTTTGAGGATTCTTTTTTTGTTCCTCTTCATGTAAACATTAGTGACTTCATTAAGGCTGGGCGATTTATTGATAAAATACTGTATCGTGATTATAGTCATCAATTTGAATATCATGAGTATTGTGGTATAGCTGAAACACTTTTCTTGCATTATTAAGTTATAACCAGGGATTGACATAACTGGTACGCAAATATGCATTCACCTTTAAAAGCGATACGTGCGGCAATCGATTGTTGTAACAGCGTGAATGTGTACCTATTTTATGTGCATTATAACCTTTATACGTTAATTTATACTTCATTTGCAGTTTACAGATTAAAATGCATGGTAATGTCTTGTCATATCAGCGCAATGCACATAAAATACGTACGTATTTGCGCAGTTACATTAATCGACCGCCGCACGTATCGCTTTTAAAGGTGAATGCGTACTTGCATACCAGTTATGTCAATCCCTGGTTATAACAATATTAAACAATCCCATCGAGGTACAAGTCTGTTGTTGGTGTGACTTGTCATTATGCCTGTCTATAACTCATTCAGCTTATAACAATTAGTAAAACAATTTGGTGGTCATAATCAGAAACATTCAAAACCAACTGTCATATTTTACTTAAACATGTGAAGTTTAGAATATTGTGAAATATCAAATACGGCATATGGTCCAGCCCTAGACTTTATATATACACCCCTAAAGTTACTCACTGGAGCCATTTCACATGCATTTTCCCCTGTTGTTAATCTCTCTTAGAACATGACCGGTGGAGGAAGTACCACTGAAAGACCCTGGTTCTTCTGCCACACTTTGTAGTGAGTGACCCATGTCACAGCATGTTAAATGAGTGTTCTGTACAAAGTGATGTTCATGACCAATAAAACTTAAATATTATAATCAGTTCATCTGAAGTCCCTTTTCTCTAGTGGAAGAATTCATTCATCCATAGCCAATTTAACTATAATACGCTCCTACAATAATTACTATGAGAAGAGTCTGACATGTGCCTTTCGGGTCAGTTTGACCCCCAGGGTAGGTGAGAGTTTGAGATGATTAAAAGACAAGGTATCAAAGAAAAATACTCACCTGGAAACTCAAGTGTCTTCTCCAAACCTCAGTATACTCCGTTCCTGTATACCTTCATGTACACCATATGATGGCATAACCTTAACCAATCACGCTAATACACATGGTGCTCAGACCAACGACTTCCAGAAGAGAGGCCGTGTGGTCACCAGGAGCCTGATGCATTCCTTGTTTAGCCAGATAACTTGTTGGATTTAAGGTACCCTAGTTTAAATGGACATTCTTAATCTTTCATTTAGCCCAGACAATTTTAAATTTGACAAGTTATCTGGCAAAGCAAGAAATACTTTGTTGAACAGGCCGCAGGTGTCCACTGTAATATTCAGCACAGGTAGGTGAAACCACCTGCTTGGCATCTCTGCCTGGCGCACCTCCAACAGAGCCACCCTTCACTGGTGTTTCGCTTCTTAAATCCCAGAACATCTCTGGGTAGTGGTGCAGTGTTTGGGATGTCTCTCTACCGCCCCCTGCACCTGGCCCTAAGATCCCTGCTTCCCCCATTGCTTGTCCTTCCTGTGGAGCCAGAGCCAGGAGCTCCCCTGCTCTCCTTCCTCAGCAATACCTCTGATGGCTCTGTTCAGATTGGTACCTCTGATGCCCAGGGACTTGAGGAGACGCTGAGCCAATGTTCCTGCATAGCCTCTGCAACCAGCCTCCAGTGGGAATGTGAATGCCCTCCACCCGGTCTGTGAGCATGCAGCTGTCAGCTCTGCATACTTGACCTTCTTCCTCTCGAAGGCAGCCTCCATTCCTTCCTCCCACAGAATGGTCAGCTTGACCATGATGATAACCTTGGTGAGGGAGGACCAGAGCACTATATCAGGTCGTAGAGAGGTTGGGGTGATCTCCTGAAGGAACCTGAGCAGCTGGTTAAGGTCAGCTGTTAAGTTCCACTTAGCTCCAGGTGTCGAGAAATCATGCCCTCTGAGTGTAGGACAGGTCCTGGTCTCCTTGCCTAACAAAGTGAATCGATCTCTGAGATGGTACTGAACTGATACTGTTCGCTTCAAGCTTACGTGCCTCCAGAATTTCAGCCATCTTATGCAGGACCCGGTCATGATGCCACCTGTACTGGCCCTGTGTTAACACTGCCTTACAACCGGAGAGAATGTGCTGCAGGCTTGGGTTCTGGGAGCAGCAGAGTTGGCAGTTTTCCTCTGTGTCATACCAGATGTTAATGTTCTGGGGGCTGGGAAGGATGTCATGTTGCCCTGATTACATATTAAGTGTTCACTGATGCAAGTGACTTTAACTAGTACAGCAGAAAGTGTTTTCTCAGAACTTTCAGACTTTACTCAGTTCATAACTCAAACAGCCCTATAGTTTAAAGCGGTAGTTCTCAGTCCCGTTCCGGGAGGACTCCCTGCCGGAATGTTTTCATTCCAACCCACCACATTCACTACTAGGCTATTAAGAGTCAACTGAGCCTGATTATGGTGTGATTAAAATGAAAACATTTCTGGCAGAGGGATTGACAAGATTTTGATGTCCGCTTACACAGACCCTTCGCACTTCTGGGAGGAAGCACTATAAGTTATAATTAATAACTCATAGCCTAATTGTAACAACCACAAAGTCACTGATTCATTTAAATCCCCAAATCACATTTATTTAATATAAAATTCATACACTACAACCTCCTAATGGCCATTGTGTTGATTCTCATCATGCTGATGATCCTGCATTTTGTCATTTGCAAAAACAAATCAATGAGAATTAACAGTACTGTAACAGTTCATGAAGAGCCCCTGTTCATTCCTCTAGAACAAGGGTACTTCACATTTGTCATTTCATTTGCAGATAATTTGGACACATGTGGGGATCATTTAATATTTTGAGGCTTTTTTTTGTCTAGTACATGATGCCATATGAAAAAAGTTAATACAATTGTAAACTGGAAGCTGTTGCTCCTCAGTTGTCATGATGACCCTCCTATTTGAACAAATAAATCAATTTTCCATGGCTAAATGCACGTCACCAGTATTGAGACTCTAAACATTATGTACTTATATACCGAGCTCCAATTTCATGCAGATTCCACCTCCCATTTTCTTTTAAACAAAAAGCATGTTTATAGAAGTCATTTTATTTAAAATAAAAAGCACACACAAGGTATACAGCAATGAGTTTAACAGCATCCACACTCAAATGGAGATTAAAATGCCCATATGACCATCTCAGTGTAAGCTAGAGATCTGGAATGGTAGAGTGTATGGTCAGGGCATCTCCAAAGTGTGGAGGTGTATTATGAGTTCTGTTTTTTTTTTTCCCCAAAAAGTACAAAATTCAACCAGAACATCCCCTGCATCCACAGTGGGTGCACTCGATAATCCTTCCCTGTGGAACACAAAGCAGATGATTCTGCATTCAGTGACAGCTTTCCAAAATCATATTCATGCAAACAGCTTATGTCAAGTACAATTATAATAGCAGGAACATTCAAAGCGCACGGCGTGTAACCTAGTCACTCAAATGAACACGTTGTTCGCAAAGATAGACGTCTTTCTTAAATGAAAGACAAGTAAACACACTGTAATACTCACCACTTCAAGCTTGCTTTTCGGAACTCTGCAGATGCAATTTGTTCCGAAGTTCGTGTCTCGGGTCTGAATGCACCGCAGGCAACACAAATTCTCATAGCCCTGCTTCTTCCATTTCGCAATGAGGTTCTTGTCTGCATATCCTTCCTTAATGCAATATTCGTACAACTCTGTTGAATAAAATATTTACACGGATTAGGTTTAAATGTATAACTCTCAAGATATTTGAAACATTCAAGTAGTTTGGACGAACCTCTGCTTATGGCCTTTCGTTTGTAGAACAAGTCGAAAATATAACGGCTTCGCTGGTGATGAAGCCGGAATATTGGCCAGAGTGACTCAACTTTTCGCTTGCCTTCATGTGGCTCTGTTTCCGCTGTTAAAATGAAAAGAAAAATTACATTTTACAGACCGGTTAGGCCACTTAAAATTAATAAATTGTTTTACATGACTCAAACTTCTAAAATATTGGTGAGTCGGGGATTTTATAT
>JAODJU010000045.1:16933480-16948391 GCA_026776725.1 Gnathonemus echidnorhynchus
AAAAAAATCGAGGCGGCACCAAAAAATTGAGGCGGGCGGCCATGTAAAACAATTTATTAATTTTAAGTGGCCTTAACATTACGCTCAGTGGCTAATAAGATAGGTTGCTAACATGAAACGAGCGATTCAAGCCCTCACCTTCCCTCATTTTCTGGTCAAGTTCATCCAAAGTGGGTTCAATTAGTTCCCATCCATCTGGAGGGGGTTTTCGGCTCCTTTTAACCTTTGGCATTGATTTAAGTAAAAATCAAAATGTTAAACACAAAGAAGGCTACGAAGACGTCTGAATGCTAGCTAGCCTTTACTTTTGTCCCCTATAAATGACGTCACCCAGCGAGCGGCGGGGTCCTACGTTTCTTGTCTCACGAAATATACGGATACTCTCCACAAGGCATATATGGTTAAAATTGTATGGAAAAACGAAACAAATAACAATACGCGGCTTCAAACAACTAATCTTGTTATGTAAAATATATATTGCTGTTGATTTATGTTTAAAGAAAACTGTAGTGTTACCATTAGTTTTGGCGTATTGCATCAGGTTAGTTAACCAAAAACCGCCTGAAAAATAAATATCAGACTTTAAATGTCAACATTGTTCATGTAAGCCTGTCACCGTTTATTTCATAAATGTATATAAGCTTAATAAATGTCATGTTTATTACTACATAGCTTCATGGCTATATCTATTCATGTTGCCAATTATTTTGCATTTATTTGTAAGGAGAATACGTAGGTACCCAGCAAACTACGCCATATGTTAAATTCTCTAGCTTTTCGATTGTAGTATAGCATCGAAGAAACATTGGTGTGCTGAAGGAGTATTTCGACTTTGTATTCTGTAGTTATAGTAAAACCAATTAAAATGCCTAAAGGAGGTAAGGCACCGTATATAATAGCATTTGCTGTCACCAAAAAACAATCCAAACTTATATTTTCTTTTACAAGCTTCGCCTCATGTGCTAGCTAGCTAAGTTGTAGCTAGCTGTCAAATGCCAGATAAGTGGCTTAGAAATTGTACAGCCATCTAGTAGATTATTTGCGAATGAAATGTGTAAAGAGTAACAGTCATGTGGCTGTTATATTTGTACAACATTTTGGGGGCCTTAAATATTACAACCTTTCATGACATGTTGTTATATATATTGCTATATATTTGTTTTTTTTTTGTTTGTTTTTTTACTTCACTAAACTATTGTTTTTATATATTAACGTATATTAACCAATTTTTAAATTCAGTTTTTGATAGAGATTGCGGTACATCGATGAAGAAAACCGTCGATTATTCGTAACTGAAATGTAACTGACAGACATGGTAGCTTTCTCTATTACTGAAATTCTTCTCATAATTTTAGGTAGAAAAGGGGGACATAAAGGGCGAATGAGGACATACACGAGTCCCGAAGAGATAGATGCGCAAATGAAAGCAGAGAAAGAACGTAGGAAGGTATATCTTTGCGTTTTTGCATTGATACATGTCATTGTTCTCTTCTCTATTCATTAAGTTTACCATTGTTCTTGATTACACATATTTATGGTTGATCACACAAAGACAACATGGGTCAGACTATAACACGTTGTATAGCAGGATGAAGAGGAAGGAGCAGCAGTAAATGATGAGACAGTGGAGGAGAAGCCAACAGAGTCTGCCTCTGACGACAGTGACGATGAAGATACACAGGTCATTTGGACAGCATTTACTAACCTGACAGCATTATACGTGTTTTTTTTTTTTTGTACATTGTAAATGAAGGCTGATTATTATACTTTCAGTTGTTTCTCTTGCATTCTGTAGAAAAGGAAAGGTGTGGAAGGGTTGATAGACATTGAAAATCCAAATCGAGTTGTACAGAAATCAAAGAAAGTAGCAGATATTGTGCTGGAAGGACCCAAAGAGCTTTCCAGAAGAGAAAGGTAACGGCAGCTAAGATGTGCTCCTTTTGCATAGGATTTAGCTTCAGTCAGCATCGTACGGCACAGGCCATATTTCACACGTAACTGACAAGAGCTGGCTCATTCTTCACTGTATTGCGAGTAGGTGTTCTTTTAACTATCGCTGTTTTTCTGGACAGGGAAGAAATAGAAAAGCAGAAGGCTAAGGAGAGGTATATGAAGATGCATTTAGCGGGGAAAACGGAACAGGCCAAAGCAGACCTGGCACGTCTGGCCATCGTACGGAAACAACGGGAGGAAGCAGCCCGGAAGAAAGAGGAGGAGAGGAAAGGTAATCGCTGGGGGCAGGCAGTTCCGGGAGCAAAGCTACTTTAAATTCTTTATTAAGAAAAAAAATGGAGGAAAAACACTCCAGTACTCAATACTTCAGTAAAATTAACGTAAAATTTATCGAAATTCCTGTGCAGTTTTAAAATGTGTCTAAGAAATGTTACCCTGGAACACACTTCAGGTTCATAAACAAAAAAAAACAGATTGACAGTCTGATAGATGAATGGGTGAGGATGCCAGGAGTGTGAAGCATCGGGTGAAAATGTATGTTTGTATGCAGTGCAGGTGCTGGACCTGATGCTAATTGTTTCTCATCCGTTTGTCTTCAGTGAAGGAGTCAGCAGCGGCGGCAGCAGCGGCGGCAAAAGGACTTCATACCATGTCTTTGAAATGATTACAGAGAAAAGTTACAACTGAGGGACACCTGCTGCTATTGTGGACTGAGGAAAAAAATAAGAGTCTGAGGCAGAATATAAATCTGTTTATTTTTTTGAAAGATGCCCATCTATGAAGAGGAGGATTTGATGTGTCTTACATTTTATGACCATTTCAGCATTGTGTATGAGGGAAATGTTGAGTGGATGACATTGATTATTTTTTTTTTTTTATGTTCCACAAGAGTCACTGTTTATGCTGGACTGTTTTTATGGAGTATGCTTAGTCACTATTGCCAAAGCATCCCATCAGTCAACCTTAAGATACACATGCATCCTGCTATGTTGCTGTTGGGTATTTAGTGGATTTTTATATTCCCTATGCCTCATAAGATTATATTAAAGTTATTGTTCCAAAAGTCTAAATTATCGGATAATTTTAAGCCCATTACAGCCAGTTTATGATGTAATAAGTTATATGTTATCCATACATATATTTTCCTTCCTCTAGGGGGAAGCCTGTACTTGCCACACAAACCTGTAACCCTCTGGCTAACACTACTTAAAAATGGTTATTTGATGATGAATAAAACAGAAAATGAGTGATGACGGCTGAATGAAATAAGAAATAGTGTATATATAGGCGTTCGCCTACTGTTTCCCTGCCTACATTGCTATACTCCTGTCACACCAGAGCAGGTTGCCAAGACCAAACTGGAGACAATGGTGTTTTTGCATATGTTGATCTAGATGTACTCACCAAGTAAAGTCTCATAGTCGAAAACCTGAAATAACAATAAAACATGAACATTTTTTCTGCTCTTAGTTTTTTACTTTTTTGTATTTTTCACCGTAACTCATGGAATCTTTACTCATTAGATCACTTTTCATATGTTGCTTCAACAGCATTAAACTCACGGCTTACTGCAAATCTGTAATGTCAAATTAATTTATTCGTGGGATGCGCAACATAAACAAGATCGGATTATTGGACAATTATGCTTACAGATATATAAACAAAAAAGACGTTTCAATATAATGTGTAAAGTTATACATTGTGCCGTACGTAGCCTTAATATTTCATTGCTTACATGGCACAGATATCTGCACGGTTCAGTTGCACTTTTTCCTGAGTATTTTTGCATTAAAACATTACGGTAAAGGACAGCAGAACGACCATCCTGAACGAACCGTCCGTACCGGAGTTTCCCACATGCGGGCGTGATCAAAAAAATTGTGGGTGGGGCGAAGTAGCGCGCGAATGTTTACGTCACACGACCTCGTCCGATGTGATTGGCTGTAAGTTTTCGCGGAGTTCAGCCGAAGTCGTGAACTTGGATGTTCGCTCAGGCAACATATAAAGAAAAACGTGGGGTGCAGGCCGTCCCTGCAGTCAACTGAGCAGTAAGTGTGTGTTTTTGGGTCATAATTATACTGATCTGCATCGATTTAGATGGTCATCTTCTTTGCACCATTTTCCATTGAGAATTTCGTTTTGTGCCGTATTTGACCGGACTGAGCGTTAATATGTCGCGCTGCATTTTGTACGGGTCTAAATCTAAATGCTGGAAAACTATTTTGTGACCGCTGGTAAGATGCAAATTGTAGCAGTTTGATACTGTTCAATGAATAATGAATAATACAGTGAATAATATCATTCACCATGCTTACTCCTTGTGTCACAAGGTGTCACGTGTATCTACTTAATCCTGTATTTTAAAAAAAGTTTCCGCGGCACAAAAATCTCATTGTCCGCAAGAGAGACGTTCCAGCGTGTTTCGACGGGCGATTTGAGACTATGCAGTCTGTTATATTTAACTATTGCATCAGACTGGCGAGTGGCTACATATGACATGTCTTGTGTGGGTTGACCGAGTTAACTTTAGCCAGCTGTTAGGCTGTTAAATTGCTGACACGGCTGGGTAAATAAGTTAATGTTTTCCATTTTACCGGGACGTTTATCGTGGTTGCACAATTTGGCCCGGCTTTTTGCCCTTTGGTTGTTTTTGATCCATTTTATCCCTCACCTGATGCCGCATGCTTGTGAAATTGGATCGTTACGAACTGTTTAATACTCACTTATAGAACGAAATCCGTAATGCCTTTGCCAGTGCCGAAACGTGTGCTTGTAATTATTTTTGTAGACATCGTCTGTCTTTGACCTGGGGAGAGAATAAATATGGCATTAATTAACGGTTCACGAGCCAGTGCCGACAGCTGGGAATCGCATAACCGGATGATGCTGGACCCTCTGTCTACCTGCGATCCCGAGGTGAGGGTGGTTATCAAGAGCAATAAATGCATACGTGGGTGCTGTGGTTGATAACCAAAACCCATACGTGTGTAATAAACTCAGTTATACATGGAATCGTGCATCTTATGCAAAGGTATTATTCTCTTCCCTAGTCTAGGAACTTAATAAGACTTCCTTGTGGTGCACACGACTTTCACTTCCACAGGTGTATGGCATCATCCGAAAAGAGAAGAAGAGGCAGACGTATGGATTGGAGCTCATCGCTTCTGAGAACTTCACCAGCCGGGCCGTCCTGGAGGCCCTGGGGTCTTGCATGAATAACAAGTACTCTGAAGGATACCCAGGGCAGAGGTGAGTTTGTCTCTTTGGGGAAGTAATGGATTTTTTCAGTTAATAATTCAATTAGTCATGCAGACAGTCTGATTATCCACGTGATATTTTGCAGTGGTTCCTTGGGGTCACTGCAGTCCATGTAATGGATAAATTAGACTCCACACATTGGCTTCTTTAACTAGCTCCAGGCAGCGGGCGGATTAGTGGTTAAGAATGTTGACTTGTAACCAGGGTTTCACTACACTAGCATCATTGGGAAAAGTGCTAAACTTTGCAACCCTACTTAAGGTAGTAATCAAACAATTACTTCTTGTGTTTACATGTAGTAAACTATTACATCTAGTCAGCCTGCAGTGTGCGAGACTGTTGCAGACACACTTACAGCAGGCAGGAACAATTATGTATGATTTTACAAATGTTTTACAAACATTTTTGACCATTAAACTTTATTCATTTACATGTGAAAAAATATTAGTGGAGCTAAATTTAGTGGAAGCTGATTGGTCAGCCAAAACACTGATCTGCTAACAAAAACGTTAACCTGGCTAATTAACGGTTGGTGGACTAGCAGAACCCTGCCCAGCACTAGGGAGCACACGTCTTCAAAAACGAAACAAAAAAAAAAATTACAACCCTTGCTTCTTTAAGTTACTTTGGATAAACGTCAGATAAATGAGTTTAAAGTTTAATGGGAGGCGTAATGAATATGTTTGCCTTTATTATCAAATAGCACCACATTTTTTACATCGCTAAGCAGACGCTTTTACCCAAAGTGACGTGCGATTTGGGAAAGCAGAGTCAGACCGGTCCCTGGCACAGCTGGGATTAAGGGCCTTGCCAAGAGCCCGATGGCGACATCACGCCATGGAATCTGAACCTTCAGATCATCGACGCAGAGTCCTAACCCTCTTGACCACACACTGCTACCGTCTTTACTCGGGATTAGCATAGCAAGGGTGGACCTGCATTTAGAAGCTTTTGTGTATAATGTACGACAGGACCAGCATTTCTGTACCCTCAGGTACTACGGCGGCACAGAGTTTGTGGATGAGCTGGAGCGGCTTTGCCAGAAGCGGGCATTGGACGTGTACGGCCTTGACCCAGACAGATGGGGAGTCAACGTGCAGCCGTATTCTGGTATGGCTTTCCAAATAGCCGGCCGTCGGAACTCAAACTCCCTCACCACGTGACAGATCTCAGCATCTCCGTGCCACTCTTTGGCCCTCCTTGTTCAGGGTCTCCTGCCAACTTTGCCGTCTACACCGCCATAGTGGAGCCCCATGGTAGGATTATGGGTCTCGACCTGCCAGATGGAGGTCACCTGACCCATGGCTTCATGACCGACAAGAAGAAAATCTCTGCAACATCAATCTTCTTTGAATCAATGCCCTACAAGGTGTGGAAAGCTGATGCATTATATTATTGTAACAGGTTAATATATGTGTAATATGTATATACAAAACCATACACAGTTCTTTAATAGCAACACTTTTACTATGGTAATTTGTGTTGTTTTAGCAATAGCATTCAATGTAAATTAGAGTACCTATAAATGTGTGACACATACAAAGAACAGACTTTTTTTTTTATTATTCTTATTTTAGGTAAACCCAGACACAGGCTACATAGACTATGATCGTCTTGAAGAGAATGCTCGTCTCTTTCATCCTAAATTGATCATTGCTGGTACATAAAATCACTCAATCTCATATTCATGGTATAGTCATACTCTGTGTCCTACTTTCTGCGAGCGGTGTTTTTGCTGCCTCTGTGATAAGTTGCCATCTGTGTTTGGTTCACTTTACATGGGGCTGTTTACAAAGTATCAGAATTCTAATCCTGAAAGATGTGCAATTTGAGCCTGTATCCTCTGCCTCGTTCCAAAGGAACAAGCTGCTATTCTCGCAATCTGGACTACGCCCGATTAAAGAAGATAGCCAATGACAATGGAGCGTTCCTTCTGGCGGACATGGCCCACATCAGTGGATTGGTTGCGGCAGGGGTGGTGCCGTCCCCATTCGAGCACTGTGATGTCGTCTCCACCACCACCCACAAGACCCTGAGAGGATGCCGGGCCGGAATCATCTTCTACCGGAAGGGTTAGTGTAACTTGTAGCTGTACACTTGGTGCCTTGAGCATGAGCGGAACCAAAGGTGAAACCTTCTGTGCTTTGATCTACGCAAACTGGTTTTCAGGGGTTCGCAGTGTTGACCCAAAAACCGGTAAGGAGACACTCTACAACCTCGAAAGCCTGATCAACCAAGCTGTCTTCCCTGGGCTTCAAGGAGGCCCACACAATCACGCCATTGCAGGTCAGGGGTTGCCCGCCACCCCCGCTGGCAGACTTTGCTGTCTTTGCTATTAAAGGCAGTGGCCATGTTGGTCCCTCTGTGGATGGAGCTCATTGACAAACTGTTATTTTTGAACACTAGGTGTCGCTGTTGCCTTAAAGCAGGCACTGACTCCCGAGTTCAAGGCCTACCAGGTGCAGGTGCTTGCCAACTGCAGGGCCATGGCGCAAGCCTTGATGGAGAAGGGCTATAAAATTGTCACAGGTGAGCAAAACGCATAGTCCTGTAAAGACTGCAGCCCCAGCAATGATGTCACCATATGCAAAAATGTTAGTCAGGATGTTGCAAGTTCAAGTCTGGGTCATCAGTCATCGGGGTTCTGATTCAGATGCTCGGACAGCTGAATTCTTTAGAAAAATATAGATATGGGTAGTACTCTATACACAATTGTAATTATATACTTACTGAGAGCTTTGTACAAGTATATTTTACAGTGACTTTGTGGATTAATGTTATTTTGAGGAGCAGTTCAAACACGGGTCTCACTGTAGGACTTGATGTTCTTCTTTGTCCAGGTGGCTCTGACACCCACCTCATTTTGCTTGACCTGCGTCCCAAAGGCACCGATGGTGGCAGGGCAGAGAAGGTTCTAGAAGCCTGTGCCGTCGCCTGCAACAAAAACACTTGCCCAGGTAGCAAAATGCTAACTATTTAGATCAGTGTTTCCTAATGCAGCCCTCGAGGACTCACAGTCTACGTTTTTTGCTTCCGGAGCTGGGAGGGAGCAAAAACATGGACCGTCTGTGGGTCCCTGAGGACTGGGTTGGTAAACGCTGCTTTAGACTGTAGTACCAGGCTGTGGCCCTTAATAGCTGCTATGAGCCACTTCAGTGCTACTCCTGTAACATGCTTGTGGATCTGTTTGTCTTAATGGTGTGATGCCTCCCACCCCTCGCACAAGGTGATAAAAGTGCACTACGACCTAGTGGCCTAAGGCTGGGGTCCCCGGCACTCACCTCCAGGGGCCTCTTGGAAGAAGATTTCCGGAAAGTGGCCGAGTTCATCCACAGAGGTCAGGAAAGCTTGCATTTCACCAAGATTGATACCTTGGATGTATTTTTTTAAAAATTTCTCTGCACTTTGCCAGAGGAGTTCTGACAGTGTGCTCTTTTTTTGTTTTTCTTCTAGGCATCGAGTTGACACTAGAGATTCAGAAAGAAATGAACCCCAAGGCAACCCTGAAGGAGTTCAAAGATACGCTGGCTCAAACCGAGAAATATCGGATGAAAATTAAAGAAATTCAAGAGGAAGTAGAGGCCTTTGCTGGGAGATTCCCCATGCCAGGACAGCCAGAGCTGTAAACTGACAGATGACACATTAATCAGATTGTTTTTCCTTGTGCTGTAACAGAAATCCACCTTGTCTGTCAATTTGGTAATAACTGAGCCTTCAAAAGCGTCCGTCTTAAAGCTGTACCGCAACGTTTTACACAAGACGCCAATTTTTTTCTGCCACGCTTATCTGTAAATGATTATAACAATAAATGGCATTTTTACTGGAAGCATAAAATGCTCTTAAAATATGAACACTGTCTTGCCGAGGGTCTTAAATTCCATCTTGTTCGAAGTGTGTCCTGATTAGAGGGGGACCTGTTATTTAGTAGCTACTGATTATTTTTTTTCTAACTCCAAAATTTTGATTTGTGTAATCGCGTTTCACCAACTTTGCCACCAATGATTTGCACACTTCAAGCTCATGAATTTAAATTATATGTACTTGTAACTTGCTTTCTGCCTTTCTTGTTGTTGTTCTTGAAGCTAGCACACAAGAATTTCACTCTATGTACTGTACCAATGTACCAGTAACATGATGTGACAATAAAGATTTGAATTTTGTAGCTAGAAGTGAAACTGGAAAATTACCACCATTTAACTGCATGATTAGGGGGGACAAAGTCTATTACTGTCCACAAAAAGGAACACGTTATGATTAACTTAAATCGAAAAAATGTATACCCATGCACTAATGCTACATTGTGAATGACTTTATGTATTTTGGAGTGCTTAAAATAATATTTAATCTTTGAAAAGATGAAAAACATGAGCAGGTTCTATGGTTCAGTGAATTTACCAGTAGGCTGGCCTTGCAACATCCACCAGCTGCAGCTGTACGGTTTTCACATGTAGGTATGTGTATGTCTGTGTATAATCGTCCTTTATGAGAGGAAATAGGACAACTAGTACGTTATAGTCAATTCTACCTCTTCATATCTAAAATAGTTTATTTTGGTCATATAGACATCTAGACATATAGAAATCCTCAGATAATGTTAAAAGGCAAATCCAAAACTATACCTTTATTAACTTTCCTTATATGTCCCATTTACATCTCATTTACTTATATATTCTATTTTTTTTGTAATCTTTTTATATGATTTTTTAAAAAAAACATGGTTTCTGTAGTGACTATGTTTTTTTCCATGTCTTTTATTTTAGCGCTTTTTCTTTGGGCAAAGTCGAAATCGGAAGTGCGCCACGAAGCAGGATTTCTCAGTTGGGCTAAGCGGGAAGGCATGATTGTCCAATAGGAATGCTCTGAGAAATCCTGCTTCGTGGAACGCCCCCCTGTTCCCTGTATGTCGTTGTGCTCACGACAATAATATATTATATTATACTATATTATATTAAAATGAAAAGACTGATGCATAGATATTTGTATAATAATATCAACAACAATAATAATAAACCTGTGCTTCCGTCACAGCATATACTTATTGCGTCATTTCCACATACGCCACAAGTTTCCTTTTCAGGCCCCTCCCACTGGCGCGTAAATTTGAAGGGAAAACGTGCGCGGCGAGTTAACTAGAGCAAATACGGTCGATAATAATAGTAGTTCTTTTAAAGTGCGGAAGCACGGAGCGTCTTTTGAAGTCTTTGTCCCTCTACGGCCGACCATGCATATCGGATACTGATTTAGTCAACGAGGAAGGAAAAGCAGAGGGGGAAGTTATGTTAGACTTATCGAAACGTTTTTTCGTGGTAATAAATGTAGCCAAATAACCGAACACAGTTAGGAAGCCGAGGCTAATTGGGTTGGGGTAGATACATAGATGTACACTTTATGTCGTAATCGATAACCTGACTGGTCGGAGTCTGGGGTGTTTCGTTTTGGTTGCTCTCGCCTCCCTGTCCCTCCATCTTGAAAAATGGAAGCGCAGGGTGTCATCCTGATAAGCGACGAGGAGGACGACGACTGCGGCCAGGGCTCCGCCAGCGACTCGGTGCTCATCGTGGAGCCCCGCGCCGAACAGGGTGTGTAGAGGCCGCCCTTGCGAGTAGGGCTGCGGCTGAATGACACTCACATGAACCGCGTCCCGTGTTCCCCGAGCCCAGGTCAGGAAGCGGCAGCGGCGACCAGCGAGGTTGTGGATGACGATCTGCTGGTAACGTTTTCCAGGAAGGCCACGGTGATGCCGCATGCGAGATACGACTGCAGCTCCAACCCGTTCAGGTGCTTTCCCCTACGGAGGCCGATACCATAACTAAACTAACTAACTGTCTAATATGTCATGTAATGACATATTTCCGTTACAGCATAGTGGTTAAAGTCATGGTCATTGAGTCATTCAGAAGATCGTCCTTTGCCGTCCCCTTAAAATGACTTAAATTCTGTGTCTTGTTTACCACCTGTTTTCTGATCTCCGTGGCTTTTCCTCCACAGCCCCACTGAACTTGACACCTGCAGTCCTGTAGAAAACAACATCGCTTTCTGTGAACAGTGTTTTTGTTATATCTGCGATAAGTTGGCATCTGAGGTAAGTATCCTGGGCTGTCAACTTGAGCAAGAAGATGAATGATATTTAGAATCATTTGACTAAATATGCTTGTCCTAACAGAAACGTTATAAACCACAGTTTAAATTACCATTTTTAAAATTGACTGTTTTTTCATTTGCTTGGGTTTCATTTGTCCTTTCAGTTTTGTTTAAAAAAAAAAAGAGTGAATTTCCTGGAGGGATCCCCCTTGGGGTTTTTTTTAATTAAAAAGAAACTCTGTAGCTTTTGAAAATATCCATGAAGAATCCTTGAAGTGATTTTGTAATGGTCATCAATCCATCTTCCATAACTGTACAGTACAGGAGCCAGACAAGTGAATACTGAGGTCCCAGCCCTTCTGGGGCTTAGACACATCAGTCAAATTTATTTCATTTCTTACATTCCGTTTCCCATTCTGTATTACTCTCTCTGATGATGTTTAATGCATCACCACACATCCATGTGAAGCGCCTTGTGATGACTCTGTTGTGAAAGGCGCTATATAAAAATAAATGTAATTGAATTGACTCGCACACTGTGGACAAATTAGGGTTGCAGTGCTTGTCTACAAACACTGGACCTGCTTCCTCCTGATCCACTCTGCTGTTCTGCTGCTCAGTACTGCTTAATGGTTTCACTGATGAATGTGGCCCTTCACTGCTTTAGCCTTCGCATTGGTATGACCGTGCTTGTTAATGGCAAAAAATATATATATTTTTTTTTTCTGCAAGTGTCAAGTGTGGAAGATGCCAGGTGTTTGTCACTGTAACGCCCACAAACGGAGCGACTTCTGGAAGAACCAGCGGAATAAGGTTGTCCTGGGCTACCTTCACATTTTTAATTTCGACTTGCTGGAGGTGGATGCTGATTTGCGTCTTGCTGGTGAGCTTCAGTCATTTTTAAACAGTTAATTAGCTTTTAAAAGCTATCTAATTTTCCCATTAGTCTGACCGCACCTCTCAGTGGCCTTGTCTTCCCACCCTGACGCACAGAGCGCCACCTGCTGGCATTTGAGTGCAGCCTAGCGGTTGAGTACCACACCTTCCTGAAGGGAGTCCGCACCCCATTCCCCAGCGACCTTGCCTGCAACTGCTATTGCCACTCGGCCAGCTCAGACACCCCTGCCTGCAAGAAGTGCAAGTGGACACACACCGAACAGCTGGTTTACAAGTAAGTGGGGGGGGGGCATTTAAGTGTTTTGGGTCAAAATAGACTAATTCGGTTGAATAGTACACAGGTGCTCCTCGACGTACGACAGGGTTACGTGTCAAGTATAATAAGTAAGTAAATTACTGCAAGTAATGAAGTATCAGTAATTGAACAGTAAATAAATACAAGTAAATAAACAGTAAATAAATACGCAGAAAAAAGCACTGTACTCCGAGATGTTTACGTTAGCGATTGCTACAGAGACTGGAAGCATGGAAGCTGCAATCGCCCGGCACCAGTAGAACGTTTCGTACAGCATATTGCCAGCCTGGGGAAGGAAATTTAAAATCCAGTCGAACCATTATAAAGCAAGGAGGATCTGTATTCCTATATGCTGGCTTGTTGCAAAACAGATTGCAATGATTTATGTTTTATATTTGGCAATGTAAAAAAAAAAAAAAAACAACCCACGAGTATTTATGGGAGGGAAATCTATAGGCTGAACACATGGAGCCGCTTTAATACTGTTGCGATGACTCTGTATTTCTGTAATTTTCCTTCTCCTCTCCCAGTTATTCTGGAGTGTTCCAGCATATTTCTGAGTTCCTGAGCAGAGCTGAGGGAGAGCGGCCGCGGACGGCTGCTGTCATGCTGCTGGGAGCCGCCAAGCTCTTCATCGGACATGCCCAGCCGCCGGGGTAGCTGTCCTCGTTTGGGGGGGGGGGCGTAGATCTCTGCGCGTTAGAGGCGTGTCACTCTGCCTGTGCTTTCGGGCTCCTCCATCTGCTTTTTGTCACTTGAACTTCAGCTTGTCTATTACCATTATATTATTAAGGTCATCGTGAAAATGTGTGATTTGACCTAGAAGAATGTCAGGTTTCTTCAGCTGGGGGGGGGGCTGTTGTCTTGCAGGATGATGACTCTCGGTGACCCCAAAAGCTCCGTCCCGGATGCTGCCCCATTGTTATTAGTAAGGTGAGCATTTCTTTGGGCGGGTATCTTTTACCTGAGGTTTGTGTCGTGTCTGTGTTCCTCATGAGAAAATCTTTTCTCATGTTTGTGCGTGAAATTCTGAGGTTTGCAGTGAAACTAAATAGGGCTGCAACAAGTTATAACGATCAACAATAATCGATAATAAAGCTCGTCAACTATTTGTCAGTGATTAGTCAGTAGCAATTCCATATTGTAACATCACCACCTAGCAATGTTAATGTTTGTGTGTCAATCATACTTTGCACCTCATCTTACCATGTGCTGTCCATGCATGGTTGTGTGCGCGGACTCTTGTGTACATACTATGTTTGTGGATGTTTCTACGCCACTTTAAATGGAGATTCTCTATATTGTTTTTAGCGTTTTTGTTTTAACTGTGGCTTAACAGCTTTTAATGTTTTTTTAAATAAAGCATTTGCACCTTCCTTTAAAGGCTGTTTTGATCCAGCCAATTGATCACGCGATTAATGGTTTTAGTAAAATCACTTTTCTGCAGCCTTAAAACTAAATCGCCCTAGATATGAGAAATCACGCTAGGGTTACATGAATGGGTACGTAAACGGCCAAGTGAAAGCCACGAAAAATGCATGCTGACTGCGTGGGAAGGGCGGATCGCCGAGTGATGTTTGTGTGTGAAAACCAACGTCGCAGGGTCACCAACATGCTGAGCACTCTGCTGGTCACCGGCGACTTCAGCACCTCTTTCTCCAAGAAGCTGCAGGATTTCATCTTGTCTCTCCCTCTACCTGTGAAATGCCGATGGCTGGTCAACAGGTGAGACGTCACTGTGGGGTCTGGGGGGGGGGTGCATGTGGGCATGGCCTTTTCCCAATGTTACTTCACTGCATGTCCTTCACTTCTGCAGTGTCAGTGTGCTCCCATGGGACAACCCCCTGCTGGTGGCGGTCCTGAGAGGCCAGAACATCACGGGCGAGCGATACCTGAAAGGGAAGAGGGAGGTTCTGGTGGAGACTGTGCCGGTGATCCAAGCACGGGTGGACAAGCTGAGGGAACAGAGCAAGTGAGCTGGTCATACTCTGTCTCGCTCCCCCTAGTGGCAGGATTGTGCTAAGACGCTCTCCTTTCCGCAGGTACAGGGAGCTTACGCGCTACCTCCGGGTCGTGAGAAGTGCTAACAAGACGCAGTAAGTCCCCCCCCCACTTGCTGCCACTGCTTTTGTCATGTGACCGTGCCCCGTTTCCTGAGTGATACCTGCCCCCGCCCCCCCCCCTAGGATGCTGAGTGTCAGGGACCGTCTCCCGCTGTACATGTGCCAGGTGGGGGACCTGGGTTCTGCCCTCGCCACCTTCTTCAGCAGCTTTGCGGAGGGCTGCTGCAGTGCTTGCCGTTTGACGCCGGCCCAGTTCGTCGTGTACCTGCGCATCCTGGCCACGGGCAAAGTGCCGGCAGGGAACGACCCCTTCCTTTCCATGCAGTGGGAGTCCGTCACCGGTCAGCCCCGGCCTGGGAGTCCT
>JAODJU010000045.1:16948454-16988275 GCA_026776725.1 Gnathonemus echidnorhynchus
TCATTTATAGATGCCAAGCTCCAAAAAAGGTCTGAGGTGATCCGATGGGCGTTAAGAGTTTTGAACTGCAACACCATAGTATTCTTGGACGTGAGTATTCAGGGGGAGTGACCAGCATCATCTTCCAGTCCCTTTTGGATAAGGGGGGATGTTCATAAGTGTGTGAAACCTGTGTTAAGCCCATCAGCTGGGTGGATTTGATCCGGGTGGCGGGTCTGGAGGTCATGGCGCCCAACGGCTCTCTGAAGTGCGCCTCGTTAATGATGCCAGACATGACGTTTTTAACGGTGAGAGTCCAGTCCACGTTCTGCTCAGTGGTGCCATATTGCCGTTGGTCATCAAAAGTAAGTCCTGTTCTGTGTTTTAATACCCAGATCGCTCGGGCTACGACAGTTTCCATTCTCATGAAGAATTCAACAGACAATCAGCTTCAGATTCCAAAGATGTTTCTCCATGTAAGTTGTACTTGCGTGTCTCTGTGTGTGTTTGTCTGTGTCTGTGTGTGTGTGGTTTAATCGGACATCATAGGGTACTTGCACAAACCTAGACGGTATAGTCTTCTACACGGCTGAGCTGTATGGTATAAAGCGTGGGAACAAAGAGCCACCATGACTAATGGGCAAAGCTCTTCCATTAGGCACCAGAAAAGTGCTTTTAAAACCTACTTAATTGTTTGAAAATGACTGGAGCTCACTAACCGATCAACATTCACCTCCAGTATGTGGGAATGAAAAACGTGAAGGTAGCCCAGGACAACTTTATTCCACTGGTGCTTCCAGAAGTCGCTCCGTTTGTGGGCGTATGTATAAATATAAAATATGGCCCAAACAAAAAAGTGCTGTACAATATATATTTAGACTGGCGATGTCATGAGAACTGATACTTTGGTGCCAAGTTGATAAAATTCAGGAGAAATGATAGTTATTTTTCGATAGTACTGTAGATACCAAGGACATGGGTCTTCCAGACCTGATGAGAGCAGCATATACGCCTACTACTGTTCTACCCCCCCTTGTAAATGCACCCCCCCCCAATTTAAAAATATTTTTTAAAATAGGACATACTGAAAATAAAATGCTTATTACTCTTGAACCACTAATAAATTCACAAAATGTGTGTAATAGTCACAAAATGTTAACAGATCAGTTAATAAGTGTTACTTATTTGGATAAAAAAAAATACTGATACTGCAAAATTATGTGGCCATAAATGATTTTGTGGTTTGTGTTGTTAGTTAAAATGTCATACTTTGCCTGCCCACCCTTCTAACAACATGTTTTCAAGGTCAGTGACCTTCATTACATTTGTTTTTAAACTTGTTGCAACAGGCAAAGTGATCTTTGTCCCCGTTGATTTTCCCACGGCCCAGTTGGTTGTCCCAGTCCTGGAAACTGTAAATGAATGCATGACCTGTTTTTGATTGGTTCTACCTTAACATGGTTTGCGTGCGGCTGTGGTCCTAGGAGCAGGCAGATGGGGGCAGGTGCCCCTGGTAGGGTCTCTCGAGGTACATTGGTCCTAGGTGAGCGGCCAGACTAAGTTCAGTTCTTACTGACCGTCATGAAGAGTAAAACCAAGGAGGATGTTACCTCACCCAGACTGGGGAGACTGGGCCCTCACTATGGAGATGGGCCTGGGGCCGGGGGCTCGAAGGCTAGTGCCTGGTGGCCAGACCTCCCCCCATGGGGCTTGGCAGGCATAGACCAAAGGGGTAACATGGGTCTGCCCCCCTGTGAAGGTCAGGTGTAGATTGGGTGGCAGTCAAAGGCAGGGACCTCGACGGGCCGATCATACATACTTTACACACATAATACTTGCTTTTGGAGCCCTTGCTGGTAGAAATGTCCTTTTATGTAATATCTCTTAAATTAGACATGAAACCATGATTACACTCCCTGCCTTTGGCTGGTCAGAGCTGGTTTTCATTCAGATTCTCAGGTTCCGCTGTCAGTTTCCATCTGTTTGTTCGCACAGTTTGTTCATCTTGGAAATGAGGAACTTGTGCAGTTGGGTTTGCATTGAATCACTCCATTAGCCTTTCGTAAGACCTGATGTCTAGGCATGTTAGTCCTTACTCACTGTGGGTGTGTTTGCACTTTACTCACTACAGCAGTACCCAGACCAGGCTCTCCTGACGCTGGTCACTCAAGCTCTCATCCACAGAATCTTCCACAGCCCCATGGTGACCGTCCTGGATGTCGTCCTGAGCTTTAAGGTACGTCCCATGAAGGAGTCAGTTTCTCTTTCACTTTGTTAACCCACTGTGGGCGAGCTCTGCAGTCAGCTGTGCCCTAGAGTGCAGGCCCAGCCACCATTTAGCTTGGGTCCTGGACAAAAATCACGATACGTTTAGCGGGCCGTGTCTGTGTTTTGTCTGTGTGAATAAAGGTGGATCCCGTCCTTTGGTAAAAGTCCCAAATTGGTTTCTGCTCTTACTGCTTTTCCCAGGAGAACCTGTGGGCACTGCAGTGGTTCTATAACGGACTCGGCAACAAACCTGAGATCCTGCAGATTTTCCTGAACACGCTGCTCGATGATCTGTACAGGGATACGGGCATGCACACCAGGTCCTCACTCTTATTCTCACATTCTAACGTTGCTAAGATATGTTTAATATTTTATGTATTAGTAGCCACAGAAACCCTTTTTACACTAATGCTCTTGTTATCCAAAGCAATAGAGTGATAAATTAACATCACATGGTGATGGTAAATTTTACGAGTTTCCAGCATCTAATGCTTTATCAGCATCAAACCCCACTACCTAGGAGCTGAAGTTTGTTCCTCCTGTAGGAAATTGGAGTCGTCAGACCACAGATTCATGGGAGACTTCCTGGCTTACTGTGTTCAGGACCCGCGTGCGGCACTCTATCCCGTAACGCAGCATGTTCAGGACGTCCTGCTGAAACACTGGAACGGGTGAGACTCCTTGGAAATCCACCTGCCCGTTTTCATTGCTTGGTTATTTGATTGGGCCTGTGTTGACATTATAACCTAGCTATCAGGATGTGTAGGATGTAAGCATCTTTGAAGGCACTGGTCTTGCAGAAGATAATTCCCTGTATATTTTACCCAGTTAATGATGCTTGAAAATACACAAAATTGTCTATATAACAATTTTAAATGGTGTATTTTGGGGGGTGGTGTGTGGCTCAGCAAGATGGGATACTGTGCCCATGCAGAGATGGTCACCAGTTCACATTTTAGCCCTGATGCCACAATTAGGCCCTTAATTCCCAGTTGCCCCAGGGGTCTAGGGCACTGGCAGACTGGTGACCCCCAAGCTTGTTTCTGTTCTCCTTTGAATAATATAGCTGAAAGATCATTTATACACGAGTCTTGTGTTTGCTGTATAATTGTTCTGTTATTTTTCTTTGAACATCCAGGCATGATTTCCCTTGGCAGTGCCACCTGCGGAATTCTCTGCAGCGTGTAAGTTGCACTGTTTACCGGGGTATTTCCATAGACCGTCAGTCCCAATCATTCATGTCATCCTTCCTTTTAGGTCCGTGAGCTGTCATCAGAAGTTCAACAGTTCTTGAATCTGACCCAGTAAATTTTCTGAAGACCTCCGAGGTGAAGACGACTGTGGGTGTGAATGGGTAACTTTGGTCATGTGACGAATGCAGCAGTTTCCTTTAGTTAAAAATTGTATGCGGTCATGTGACTGCTGGTTTGCTTGGAGATTTATGTGAAATGTGAATTTTTTTTTTTTTTTACATGCTATTTTCCCAAATGTAAAAGTGTACAGTCACGTTTAAAATATAAGATGAATAAAGTTATTTTTGTTCCTACTTGGAACATGAGGAAGTTATGTTTTCGATTTATGCTTATTGTCTTGGATGAGTTGGTTGTGATGCCCTTTGTGGAGGTTGAGACTGCCGCCTGAACAGATGCTGTACAGAACCACCCAGCTCCGTTCACAGATCAGTTTATGCATGAGTACATTATTAAAAGGATCAATTCTTGAGTCCAAGGGGGGGGGGCATGCAAACTGCATCATCCAGTCACTACTGTCAATTTTGAAGTAGATTTTCATCATTTTATTGCAGTATTTACAGAAATAACCTTGGTTTACAGCTCATGCAGAGCAATAAAAAAACTCTTCACACAGTTTTTAACATGCTGATTTTCAACACAGTCAAATCAAAAGTTTTAGGGATTTCCCAGTGTGACAGACAGGCTTGATGCCTGACCTTTGAATGAGGCCTAACATACATTTTAAGTCATTCAGACACAAAATGGACATAATACATTTACGTGGTCAATTTAGAGAACCTAGCAACATCTAGCATATTATACTTGGAAATTTATTGCCAAGACATATTTCACTGGAAAACCTACCTGGGTAGCAAGACGGTTTGGCGACAGAAATATTTAATGAGCAGAGTGCAAGATGCTCATCCTGTTTAAGTTCCAGGTATGCCCAGATGAATCACATTTTATTAGACTGATTATTGCAAAAACATTAGACCGATAAAAACATAACTTGGTGTGGACAGACGGAGTAGTTGCTGATTTAAAAATGACATTCAGAATAAACAACACATTCAGCAGCCTTTCATGTTTCCTGTCTTAACATGTGGCTTTCACAAGGAAGTGAAGGAGCTGAAAGCTTTGCAGGCAAATGTGAAGGAAATGCTCACCAATCCTTCACTGCCAGCTCAAGCTATATATACTGTTAAACATTGAAAACAAAATTAAATTGTTTAAAACTGCATCTGAAATGCTGGGATTTTACAGTTAATAAGGGTAATATTTACAACCTAAGATCAATGGAATGTAGTTCAACTCACAAAAAATTTTTAATCAATGACGTATTACAATGTTTTTTTTTCCCCATTCAATGTTATTGAGACAGCATGTGCATGACAAGGAAAGTATAGGTATGTTGGACAGTGTATTTGTGCTGGGTTTTTGAGTTAAATGCCCCTCAATAACAATCCACTAAAACCATGCTGAAGACATCAAGACGGTAACTGGTCCTCTCAACCAACAGACGTCTGTTCTGGAAGTGAAGCTTCTTGGTACACTGCTTGCAAAAACAGCAGAAGCGACAAAGACCAGTCGATCCATGACTGTGAGATCCTGCCAGATTGCAGGCATTTCTAAAGATAAGTTAACATGGAGGTAAGACAGAGATTGCTATTGTTCACTGGACCCCTGCTTTGGAATTAGACACACAAGGGTAGTGAGATTACAACCCTGTTTCCTGACACGGAGGGCCTAGATTCTGAATGTCAGGCTGGAAACGTAGTTAAAGCAAAACACAGGTGGACCGACCTCCTTGTCTGGTCCGTGAAGGTAACTGTCTTTGATCAGCTCTGACAGGAACTGCACTATCCTGCTGTCCTCTTTGCTGTAGCCAAAATGGTGGTGCAGGAAGTCAGCTCTGCGTAATGCCACAGTGTCCGGGTCCTCAGCAGGACTAATGGGCAGATGCAGGTGATAGCAGAAGGTGTAGAGGAACGCCTTGGACGTCAGCTCTGTGAGCACGCTTTGCACGTGCGTGTAGTAGGTGCACCCGCGCTTGATCTGAGTCCGGTGGTCGGCCAGGCGGGCCACCAAGGACCCACGGTACAGTGGGCATCGTAGAGTCTTGTGGTCCGCATCCAGGACGCTGATGTAGCGACTGTAGCGGTTCAGAGAGTGGAGCATGCTGGAACCTGTAGGCGATGACATCCTGCAAGGATCAGACAAGGAGACATATGCTGGGATCAAGATGTGGATGACCAACTACTTACTGATTTCAAACTCTCACTAAAGAGTGTGCATGGGTATATATGTGAATTATTTAAATATAATAATCTTACCTTTGCAGGCCAATGAGCTTCCAGTTGAGCAGGTCTGCAAGCTGGAAAGAAGCGGTTAGCCAGGGTTGCACCCGCTCACCATATTTTCCAAGGTTGGGCACGAAAATAGTTAAGGCATTCACCAGCTTCCTCACTGTCGCTTCATCCACACCCAAGACAACCAGTGTCCTTCCACTGAGAAGGCTGAATATGGCTTGCTGGGCAAAGGGGTACTGCCTGATGAACTTCAGTGCGCCTAGTCCAGCTTTCCGTTTCTGCTTTACGGTGACTGGGCCACCGTGTGGGAACGGGGATGGCGCTCTGTCAGAACTGGTGGAGATGCTCAAGCAGCTAATGGTGTCCGAGGCGTCGTCCGCATTCCTCCTCGACGCCTCGTCCGTATTCAGGTCGAGTGACAGGCCTGCGGCGGGACTTTCCAAGAGGGTCCCCCCATTGGGGGTGAAATTCATCGGCCTGCCAGGGTCCCCCTGAAGGCATGATGGAGGCTCCTGCTTCACAACATCTTCCATGCAGCTCCCCGAGGCCGTGTGGGGAAGTGGATCGATATCCAGCAAACCCTCCTGCCTCATGCAGCAGGATGCGTCCTCATGAGAAAAGGGCACAGTTTCATGAATGTTCCCATAATTTGGGTCGGGATCCTGAGCAGACAATATCTCTTTATTTACTGCATCTACACCATCCTCTAGAGAGGCATTGTCAGGATGGGATGACCTGGTCGGAGCGGCAACAACAAAGTCCACTGGACTAATCTCATCAAATGGTTTCTCACCATTGGTCCTGCAATTCTGTACTTCAAGACACAGTTGCTGCTGGTTTGTGAAGCTTTTGGATTCCACTACACATGTCTGAACGTCAAACTGATCTTTGTTTGTTTCAGCACTATCCGCACTGCTTAAACTCCCCTTTATTTCAGCACACGTGCTCTCATCAGAGTTCTCCTGTGTCAAGTCACACGGGCTAGACTCTGTGTCTTGAATTCCTTCCTCACCAGTTTCTGGTTCCCTATTAATGAGTAAACTTTCTTCACTGGACACACATGTTTCCAGGGTCTGTGGCTTGCATGAAAGATCAGAGATGGATGGAGGTAGTGTGTTGTCAGAGATCTGATTCCCACCACAGAATTCCTTTGCCACTTCCTCTTCCTGCCAGTCATCTTTCTCCTCAAAGAGGAAGTTCGAAATTTTCTGTTTCTTCAGAAGGAAGTCGTCGATTTGTCTGTTATATATATAGCACAAGTCTCCCCTGAATGTACCCTCAATAAGTTTTAGCTGGTCCATTGTCTGATGGAAGAAGTACATATCGCAAAGTTCTTCGAGTGTTTTTAATCGCTTATCGAAACACTTTGTGGGTTTGGCCTTTATGAGCTGCGGGGTGTATGAGAGTTTGCATTCACCTCTTCTGTTTTCCACCCCAGGGTCAGGACTAACCCCGTCGAGCATCTGGTCTACATCCGTTAGGTCAGCTGGGGTGTCTGATTCAGAAAGCAAGAAGTCAAAGCTTCTCGTTCTCCGGTTTGGGTATGAGGTCACCTGCTTCAAAAGGTCCTTGTGTTCGTAAAAAGACTTCTCCACGTTGGCCAGCTCATTGGCTTTCTCGATCGCCTGAGTGGAGTAGCAGCCATCATTCATTTTCTGTCTCTCTGCCTCCTTGTGCAACACAGCTCTTGTGTATTCCAGATCCTTTAATTTCTTCTCCAACTCGTCAGCGAAAGCTTTACGGTTTCCTGCTTTCAGACTCTCTGAGGCTTTGGAAAACTCAGATGACAATTCTTGTAACTGCTGCATGATCTTCCTCTCGTCAGATGAAATATAAGCCATGCAGAAAGGCCTGACAAAGCCACGAGCCTCCAAGTCATACAGGGTCAGATGATGGACGTAAGCAAAAGCACCCTCTTTAGAATCCCCCAGGACAACTTTGGAATCCTCCACAAAATTGATCTTTGGGTAACCACAACCTGGAAGATGTCCCACAAAAGAGGCTTGGTAATCCACTGACATGATCCGCAGGGAAAAATAGTTAAGGTCAAATGTGCCAAAAACCTTGGGGTCGTCTGGTATAGTAAGCAGTGGCTGTGGACCAACCTGTTCTGAAAACTCTGAAATAAGAATGAAGTCCTTTGAAAATTTTGCACAATTTGCCTTTGACCACGGGTTTGCTTTTCCATCGTGCATATACAGAGGAACAGAGAACTCCTCTGGAATTGACCACGGATCCACGTATGTCTGGCCAAAAGCATCATCCTTAGTAAAAGCCACCAGGTCAGGTGAGCCAATCATATTCGCTATATTTTAGGAATGACATGTAGAAAAAATGCGGTATTCTGTATTTTATGTCTACATGCTATGTGATTTCTTTTAATTAATACGTATTATAGAAAAAATACTAAAACATACAACATCAGTGAATAACATGTAGTCCATATTTCAAAGGATTTACGGGACGTCCGCTTTTCTACGAATCTAGTAACATTTTTTAATTAGTCAGCGCTAGCTCTCTAGCAAATGAAATACTGCGAAAACAGCCAGCAGAAAAATAGCTAATAATTACTCTAATACGTTAAAGTGTCATCGTTGACTCTTCGATTAAGATGTCTAATCTTGTTTCAGTCCAGATACAACTAACTTAGCTGACAGAGATAAAAATGACATACCGTACCAATGTATTCCTACCGTAGCAAGCAGTAACTTCGCAGCCATATTAAATAAACCCACCAATCAGCTCATATGATAATTTTGTTGTCTTTTCGATAAGGAAGTTACGAATTGGATTTGTTTCGCAGAATAAGCATATCCAATACACGTCCACACAAACATTAAATGCGGCATGAAAGACCAGACAGCATCTCTGTGTAGCGGTGGCAGAACGACAACCGCCCGCTGGGTCTTGTAGTTTTTTTTGTTAATGCAGGACGACATTTTTTTACGGCAGTAGTTTGTCACTGATTTACGGCAGAAATCGGACGATGGCGCCGAGTTTGTAAAGTCTCGCCTGTAGTAATGCCTTATGTACTTGTCATCAGTTAGCGAAATTTGTATTATTTGGAATAATCTTATCAGTAGTATCTAAAGTCAATTGTTGTTTTTAGTTTATAGAGCTTACTGTTTACTGTTCAATGCAAGAATTTAGTCATCTTAGAGCTGTACGGAACTTGTAAACTTTCTAATATAGTTACCTAGCTGGTATTTCGCGTCCTGATATGCTGTCACGACTGGTACCAGACATGGCTTACTATTTAGTCCTTCAATCCAAATTTAAGAACTGTTTTTAGTCCACAGTAATGCTGGTGCAGGAGACATTCAGTGCGGTCATGTCTCCGTCCCAGTCTGAATTAACGACACGGGAAAAATAGGATGATCTATCAAGTGTCGAGGTTGTTGCTCCCCTTTGGAGAAAGACTACGGGTTCAAGTGAAGCTGGTCAGATTTGTCTCTACCGAGATGATCCGCAGGGCACAGATTAAAAAAGTCCTTTGCGTGGCGGAGAAGAACGATGCAGCCAAAGGCATTGCAGACATTATGTCGGGCGGAAGAGCAAGGAGGGTGAGTGCTGCCATATCTCTGGCCTTGGTATTGCGATGGACTGTCTTGTGCCATGCCGTGGTTCCTGGGACAGGCTTCAGACTCACAGCCACTCTGTACTGGATAAGTGGTTCGAAGATGGATTAATGAATGATTGGATGGATGATGTCATTAATCACTGACGTCAGCTATTTTTTTTCTCAGAGGGAAGGTTATTCTGTGTACAACAAAATATATGAGTTTGAATATCATCTGTTTGGACAGGTGAGCTCTTTCACACAATGATATGAATCACGCTGATATGGTTAGAAATTTTTCATTCATTTTTTGGTTCTGTATATTTCCTCATGTCACTATTTTCTCTTCACCATTAACTTAGAATGTGACTGTTTCAATGACATCAGTCTCGGGACATCTGCTCGCACTGGAGTTCAAAGCATGTTACCGGAATTGGTGAGCATATCCCCCACAAAATCAAACAGAAGAATCTTTATTGCATGTCAACATACCGGACTCCAAATACTTACATTAGTCACTTTTTTTTTTCCTGTTATAGGCACAGCTGTAATCCAGTTTTGCTGTTTGATGCAGAGGTGCAGAAGTATTGCCCTGAGAACTTTGTTCCAGTAAAGGTGATTGCACTGTTTCCTTAACACGTTTTCAATGAATAGCAGCTGTCGAGAATATTTGACTAGCTTTTTTGTTGTTGTTTTAAACTTAGAGGACATTGGAGAGAGAAGCTCGTCAAGTGCAAGCACTTATCATCTGGACAGACTGTGACAGGGAAGGAGAAAACATCGGCTTCGAGATCATCGATGTCTGTAAAGCAGGTATCAGTCCAGTTAGCTTCCCTACTGAAAGGTCTTACACTGACCTCCATGTTTTTTACTGCCACTTGCTGACTGAAAGGTCTTGCCACCTCTCTGCCGCGTCCCTCACACTTGTCTTGTTTCCATTCCCAGTCAAGCCGAACGTTCAGGTGTTCCGGGCCCGGTTCTCTGAGATCACCCCGAACTCCATTAGTAGGGCCTGCGAGACTCTGACCGAGCCCAATATCAACATCAGCGACGCAGTGGATGTCCGACAAGAGCTCGACCTGCGCATCGGTACGGAGAGTCCTTCCGTTGCTCCTGAAGTAACTGCTCTTAAAAGACTCCCTTTTAAGTGCATTTCTGGGAGTGATGCAGCGGCTGTACATACGGATGTCTGCTGTATACCATTTTTCCTTTAGCACTCTTTCGTTTTCTAAAATGAACAGGAAGAGAACTATGTGAAGATTGATTAGTTGATTTCTACAGCAAGTAATATAACGCAGCAGCCATTTTTGACATTTGTTTGAAGGAGCAGAACTAACCAAGCACTTGGAAGATGAAGATGCTTGGGGTTCTGAATGTATCTAGTCCTGTTCTGTTCCAGGAGCCTCGTTCACCAGGTTTCAGACTCTCCGCCTGCAGAAGATCTTTCCAGCCGCTCTGTCCAATCAGCTCATCAGTTATGGGAGCTGCCAGTTCCCTACCCTGGGCTTCGTTGTGGAGAGGTTCAAAGCGATCCAGGCCTTCATTCCTGAGAATTTCTTCAAAATAAGAGGTAGTTGATTGGCTCCCTATGACTGATGCACTGAAAGAACATGTTTCCTCTACAAGCTTTGCCCCTGGAGTTACACTTACCTGCTGACATCACAGCTCTCTGGTTGTTCGTCCTTAATTTCTGGCAGTGACTCATAAGATGGAGGAAGAGGAGGAGGTCGAATTCAGCTGGAAGCGGAATAGGCTCTTCAACCACACAGCCTGCCTTGTCCTCTATCAAATCTGCATGGAGGTACATTGATTCCTCTGATGCCTCTGTGTTCCTCTGCTGCTCAGCAGGACCAACTGTTCTGCTCCCTACCAGAGTTTCATGATCTAATACTTATTTGATTAGCAGGTTAACTTTTTATGACAAACTTCGTTGCGTGTCTGCTGCGCACTGTGGAGAATATTTAATACATTTTAAGAATCAGTGGTCTGTAAGTTTTCGCCGCTACTCTGGTTTGCCACCACAGTCCTAAAACATGCTGAGGTTAATTGGAGTTAACAAATTGCCCGTAGGTGTGCATGTGTGAGTGAGTGGCGTGTGACTGTGCCCTGCGAACGGTTGGCACTCCATCCTGGGTTGTTCCCTGCCTTGTGCCTGTAGCCTCTTGGGTAGGCTCCAGATCACCTCTGATCCTGAATAGGACAAGCAGTTACAGAAATGGATGGATGGAGCTCTGTGCAAGGTATTTCTGATTCAGTAACAGGAACATCTCTTACATGTCTGTCTTCAGGACCCCACTGCTACAGTTACTGGCATAACAAGTAAACCAAAGAAGAAATGGCGACCTTTGCCTCTTGACACTGTGGTGGGTACAGGATAAATGCCAGAAATGTATTTGTTTTGTGTTTTATTCAAAACCTGCAGTGCGTTTTTTGTGTCTTTTTTTTTTTGCAGGAACTTGAGAAATTGGCGTCGCGTAAACTGAAGATTAGTGCCAAGGAGACTATGAAGATAGCTGAGAAACTGTACACTCAAGGGTAAGGTGTGGCCTTGGTGGGAGTGGGTGTTTGTGATCTGTTTCTCTAAATGTTTTTGTCATGGTATGATGACTGTAACTGACTCAGTGTCATTACATCACTGACAGCAGTGAAATCTATAATAATGTTGCATGAGCTCTGCAGTGAAACGTGTGTCATATATCCTGGGTGTTTAGGTTTATCAGCTACCCCCGTACAGAGACCAACATGTTCCCCAGAAATTTGAACTTGACCCCGTTGGTTGAGCAGCAGACCCAGGACCGTAACTGGGGGCCATTTGCCCAGAGGATTCTGGAACAGGGTGGGCCCACACCCCGCAATGGAAATAAGTCTGATCAGGCCCACCCTCCCATTCACCCCACAAAGTACACGGATCGCCTGCAGGTAACCACGTCGTTTTCATTTCACGTTTTCCTTAACATGGCCGTTATTTCCTAAATGTCGCCTTTGTTGTACCGTATTTCTGCGGACAGGGTAACGAGCAGAGATTGTACGAGTTTATCGTGCGGCACTTCCTGGCCTGCTGCTCCCAGGATGCACAGGGGCAGGAAACTACCGTTGACATCGAAATCGCCCAGGAGAAGTTCGCCGCTCACGGGCTGATGATCATCGCCAGGAACTACTTGGAGGTCTATCCCTATGAGAAGTGGTACGCCAAGGTAACCCGCTGCGCTTACTCTCGCAGATTCAGGGCTGCATGTTGACGGCGTCTTATGTCATCACCGACATAACAGTGAGCTATTCCTCTGCTCGTTGGGACCAGCTGTTATAGATACTGTGATCCAAGGGATGCTGCTGTTGTACCGTTGAACACAAACTCACTGTTTTGTTGTTTCCCCCTGAGGTCATCCCGGTGTATGAGCAAGGCTCTCAGTTCCAGCCCACTACCATCGAGATGGTGGACGGACAGACCAGCCCCCCCCAGCTGCTTACTGAAGCCGACCTCATTGCCCTCATGGAGAAGCATGGCATCGGTTGGTCAATGGTCACTCGACTGATCCGTCACAGCATCTTGCCGCAGTCTCTTCGCCAGTCAACAAGCAAACCCAACTTCTTGCCGCCACTGTCTTCCAGGCACTGATGCGACCCACGCTGAGCACATTGAGACCATCAAGAGCCGTCTGTATGTGGGATTAACAACCGATCAAAGGTTCCTGCCAGGGGAACTTGGAATGGGTCTCGTGGAGGGTGAGGACCGTTCCAGTGAAGTCCTGTCAGACGCGCATTACTGTACTGTACCTCCCAAGAATCACAGTGAGGACCAGCACATAAGCGAATTAAGAGGCTTTTTAGGGCCCAGCGGCCAACAGCGTGCTCCCCATCTGATCAGCCTGTCAGAGTAGGAAGGAAGATGACAAATGACAGTTAGGTTGGGGGGACCCCAGAACCACTTTTGTCCATGATTATATTGTGTGTGTTAGCGGCCCCTAGTGGTCGTTAGTAGTCATCAGCGATTCAGCCAGTGAGTTCGAGGTTATCAGCTGTTACAGTGGCATTCTGGTTCGGGTATTTCTTGAATCTGGTCCCGCTCAACCATCCATGGGCAGGGTACAACTCCATGGGCTATGAGCTCTCCAAACCGGATTTGAGGGCCGAGCTGGAAGCCGACCTGAAGCTGGTCTCCGAGGGCCGCAAGGACAAAGTGACAGTGCTCCGGCACCACATGGAGAAATACAAGGCCGTCTTCGTCGAGTCTGTGAGGAAGGCCAAGAAGTGAGTGAGCCACGTGGACACTGGAACTGTGCTTCCTCAGACTCTCACAATCCAGACGTCCATTCGTCCGTTCATCATCATGTCCTTACAGAAGTGTCTTTGCTTAATGGCCCCACCTGCTGGTCCTCAGTGCATGTGCTTTTCAGAAAGAGAATGAAAGGACATCAGCTGTTTATATATTTTTTATATATATATATATATATATTTAAAAAAAAAATCTTATAGCTTAGACACCTATAGCTGTTAAATGCAGGACTGTGGAGCCCAGGAATGATGTTACTGTCTCCCCACAGGCTAGACGAAGCCTTGTCTGCCTACCTGGGGGAGGCGCAGGAATGCACGGAGCAGGAGAGGCAGGACATGGAGATGCCCCTGCCAGTGCGAAAGTGCCCCCAGTGCAGCCTTGACATGGTCCTCAAGACGAAGAGAGATGGCACCGGGTGCGGCTCTTTTAAACCCCCTAACCCCCCCCAGGCTTGTTACTTGGTAGAATCCTAAGAGAAGCCCTGATCTCAGATCCCTGTGATCTTATGTCCTCGTGTTCGTACCCTCCGCAGGAAGTATCTCAGCTGCATGGGCTACCCCAGCTGCAAGTCGGCTGTGTGGTTCCCCGACACAGTGCTGGAGGTCAGCCGAGAGGACAGCGCCTGTCCCACCTGCCGCCCGCATCCTGTCCACATGTGAGCACCCCCGGGCCTGCATCGTCGTCGCCACGTCAATGGGCACAAATCGATTGCAGTAGTTGCGCTCGGGTGGTCAAATTTTGTTGTCTGTTCTCTGCTGAATGCAGGCTGAAGTTTAAGTTCAAGAGGGGTAGTCTGCCCCCGGCGATGCCGCTAGAATTTGTGGGCTGCATTGGCGGTTGCGACGAGGTGCTCCGGGAGGTCCTCAACCTGAAGTACTTGCATGGAGGTGGAAGAGGAGGAGATGTGACTCTGCAGTCGACCGGCCAAGTACCGAGAGTGCAGCCCAATCCACCAAGAGTCCGTCCCCAGCCCCTCCCTGCCACGACGCCCCCCACCGCTGGCAGCACTGACTCGGGCCCAACGTGCAGCTGCGGCCAGGAGACCATCCTCTTCACAGTGCGCAAGGAGGGCCCCAATCAGGGACGGACCTTCTACAAGTGCGCTGCAGGGGCCTGCGGCTTCTTCCTGTGGGGGGACCAGCCAGAGGACGCGGGTGGGTCGACGGGACGTGGCCGGGGAGGGCCCCCCCAGCCCAAAGCCCGGCCGCCGAGGCCCTCGACGAGCTTTGGAAGGGGCGGCGGCGGCGACACCACCATGTGCACCTGCAACGAGCCGGCGACCGTGCGGACCGTAGCCAAGGATGGGCCCAATAAGGGCCGGGCTTTCCACACTTGCAGCAAACCACGCGATAGGCAGTGCGGCTTCTTCCAATGGGCCGACGAGGCTCCCGGTAAACTCTGCTTTTACACCAGGATTGTGGTGAAGAGTGTTGGCTCGAGGCCCAGGATAGGCTTTAAACCCATACCTCAAGGCGCTTAACCAGAATAACCAAGAAGTCACCCATCATGTCACTTCTGGGCTCTGGCTGACTGAGAATTATTCTGTACTCGGTGACTTTTATTTACATTATTGTGTGTGTTTCATGTTATATTTCAGCAACTGGCACGTTTGGGGGAGGAGGTGCGGAAGCAGCAAAGAGAGGGAAGTCAAATGGGGTTGCCCCCTCCAAGGCCCCCCCTGGGAAGAAGCCCAGGACTTGCAGGGTGTGTCATCAGCCCGGCCACACAAGAGTCACCTGCCCGCAGAATCGCTAGAGCGTTGGGAGTCCCACGAGACAGGGATGCATTCAGAGCTGTTTTGATCAGTTGATAGCTTGGTTCATTGTACATTTTAAAGATAAAAATAAATATTAAAATTTATTAATCAGTACTCAGGCTTTGTAATGTTTTCGTCTTTTGAACTTGATCTTAAAATAAGGTGATTTAATAGTGATTGATACACTGGAATAGGAAAAGCCCCCCCCCCCAGTCTGTGGTGTGTGCTTCTGATAGGCCAGGAGACTACCGGCACATGAAGATGACTGTCAGCATACAGAGAATTTTACTGAATAACCTGGAGCTTCTACGCAGCTTGTTTTTCCAAAGACTACATACGAATAGTCAATGTTTACAGGATGACAGAAGCGGCTAAAGTGTGACTGCCCTGTGAAACATTTTCTCACCAGTAGGTGGAGATGCTCAACACGTTAAGTCCACTGCAGCTGTAGACTGTAAAGTGGCCTTAAGGTTTTTGCTAGAATTTTGTAAAAGAAAAGATCATTCGATACTATGTTAGTGTACATGTTTTAGCCTCCCCCCCCCCCCCCCGCCTCACATGTCACCTGTCAGTGATAATGTGATGACCAGTAATCATCTTGAAGACCACACTCCAACCTGGACCGTGAGTCATGTGGCCTGCACAGTCACAGGACCAACAGCAGGTCGAACAAGAGACTGGGAACAACCTGGAAAGACCTGTTGCCCCCCCACCAACACCCAGCCCCATTAGACGTTTATGATGAAAATGTCTCAGTTGCCAGTCTCCACACATATGGGAAGCAGTATAATGTAAAATCAAGGCCAGTCTGATTTATGATGCTAAGAATGAGACAGCGAAAAGCTATTGCTGTACTGTAAGGACGTAACAAGGACGTCTGCAGTGCATTCCGCAGTTCACTCGCAGTGATCTTGTCATTTATAACGCTGCACCATTTTCAGGTTGATTAAAAGCTTAGCTCTTCAAATCGCTGACTCAGCCTTTGTAAAGTCATTAGCATTTCTCCATTCTTTTTAACCAGCTTCTCCCAAACCCAGCACTCATATCCCGAATTCAGATATTCACAAAATAAAAACACCCAATAGGAAGGAAGGGTTAGAAAGTTGAACCAAATATTTTTCTGGTCAATTGAGTATTGACAAACCTTCAGAGATGGTGTGCAGACGGTGTAATAGAGTTGGGATACACGGAAAAGTGTTTTGTCGCCGCTGAAAATTTAATAGTTAATTCTCACATATAGCAACCAGAGAATACAGTTTGACCAGAAAGTTTTTCACATTTTGCCATATATGAATTTTTGGCAGGGTCAGATTGGCAACTTTAGGTGACCTTTGACCTCTGCATTGTGCCATGGAGGAGCATGGAAAACTGCAAAGGGCAAAATCATTTTATATTAGCAAAAGTGTGGGTATGGTAATTTTATACAAGTAAAAATGTCACAAGTTTTTAAAAACTTGACAAGGTGGGATACTATTAATATTTATTAAAAACTGGTTATTAGCTGGTTATCACAACATATATAAAAAAACATGTTTAAAAGCAAATCATAATATCATCATGACAAACCTATACAGTTTAAGTGCCACAGTACAACAATATTCCCCTGGTTCGAGAGAATCCTCCATTCCGATTGGCTCATGAATGAGCCCTGGAAGCCAGATAATTGGATGGAGGTGCTGAGAGAGGCAGGGCATTTCCACTGGACCACTCACCCAAATAAACACTAAGCATGGAAATAAATACTGCCTGTTTGTGATCTTCCTCAGGCTTTTGAGGGTGACGAGCTCCTTCCATCACTAGAAAAAAAGCAAAGAAATACAGGTATGTGAGTACCAAGTGGCTTTCCATCCTGGGAAGAATGTGCATGAGGAATAGGATTCTAATGGAAGAAATACAAGAAGACAGGTGTTCTCCTGGAGTTCTGACCTCAGCATGACCTGTTTTCAGGCTGATGTCATCACAGGACATTCCACACGGTTCCGTTGATGAGGATTCCAGCCGAATGCCAGTCATCTGCAGACCTGTTCCTCAAGTTGTTCTCCACTTCATCTACCGACCTTCAAAAGATAGAAACAATCTTGAAGTCGGGCCTAAATGACACACGATCCATGACCAGATGGGTGCTAATGAGGCTTACGCCAAGAAGTCTTTGACGTCCTCAATTGTGAGGTCCCCGGTGGTATCCATCGTGGTGTCACCATAGCTGAAGCCAGGGGACATTCGGACCCCTAAGAGAGATCAGGAACAACAGAAGCTGTGGGCAGATCTACAATCTCCCATAACCACCTTCATGTGAAGTGAATCTGTAATGAAGGAGAAGGAAAAAGGGGTCTTACCATCCTGTCCTCCCAAGGGGGGGGCACCCCCGGTGGACTGGGCTGAGGGTGTCCCACTGCGGCAAGGTGGCGTGCTGGTTCATACAAAGAGCAAACTCTGGTTGTTTAGAAATTTGATTCCAGCTAAAGCAGCAATCTAGAGTATAGCTGAATGGTGCCTTTGGGAGATAATTTCACTAGGGGGGGAAATATAAACCCACTGACACTCTGATCGATGGGAGTTAGTGTATGGGGGGGGGGGTTGAGGGGTGACAGCCTGGAAAATAATACATCACAAAAACATCCAGAATACACACGAGGTCCCCTCGCACACTGCTATTCATCACTTGAGGAGACTTGGCAAAGCATTCGCCCCTTGCGACACATTAACTGATTAAATTCACCTGCTTTTACTGCGTGGTCGTTTTGAGGATCTAGGCATTACCACAGCTATCAGCTGAGAAATAAGACCACACCCAAGGCATTTAAAGGGAAATATTGTCCAACAGCTATAGCAACTATTGTCCAGTTAGATCCAGATAATGCTGAATTATCTGATGCATTTTGAAAGACTTAGATTTGTACCAAAATGCTCCCGGCACAGTTCTCTACAGCTCAGAAATCCACCGCATGATATAAATCAAGAAAAAAGTTGTGTGAGCTATTGCCTCATTCTGTTTTGAACTAGTTTGCTGTGTCCCCAAAATCCTCTCTCACTGTAAAAACAAGAGATTCTTGAGCAAGAATACTGGCATTTCCTGTTCTGCAAACTCCAGTTTTTAGTTCAGCGTTTCAAGCTGGAATCCCCAGACGATGTAGCCGAGCGAAAATACAAGACGCGTTTGTTACCAGTTCAATTTGGCGCGGCGGCACCCCCTAGTGGTCAGACTAACCTTGGCACAGCGGTTCGGCTGTTCCGCTGCACCTCCACAGAGCAGAGCGGGGAGGAAACTTGGCACGTCGACAGGGAGAACCGCTCAAACTCAGAGGGGGAAATTAGGTAGAAACCTGTCATGGGGAACATTAATAAATAAAATAAAGGTAATAGACAGACTTCTGTAAGTAATGCTTTGCAAGTATTAAAGCCCATCTTCAGTACATAAAATACCCACCTTCAGGAGATTTTACCTATTTAAGGAGATGAATAAACATTAAGATGACCTGTAGCCGTGGAAACAGGGCGGGCGCTCACCCTGGCCGGTCTTGGTGAACACGCAGGAGGCCATGCCGCTGACGTCCTCCCTGTGGATGCAGCTCTCTCTGCCCTGGGGGCGTAGCCCGGGCACGCTGAACGCCTGCACGTCGCCCAGGTTGGTGAGGCACAGCAGGGCATGGCCCCCGGCCAGGCTCGCTAGCGCCACCTTGCGGATGCGGCAGCCCTCAGTCGCCGTCAGCTTCAGCTTGGCCTTCATCGTTATCTTGGGGAGGGAGAACACCTACGGCGGGAGGAAGGTAGCAGAACCAGGGTCATAAGAGGGCGCCATGATTTATACTGAGGCTCCAACCTTATTAGCCAATGAGACGTTATAAATCAATATATGACAGGGGTGAGGCACTCCAGTGGCCAATCAGCTTTCCAATGCCCCCTTAGCACCACCCCTTATACCAAAACACCACAAAACTAACAAAAAACTCAGTGTTCGGCTGAATCTGGTATGTGTTGTTCATCATTGGATCTACTGGTTTGGGTATGAAATGATAACTATATTGTAGGTTTAACAATGATGTGTTTCAGCTGTCTACAAGATTAGCTGATAAAGTCTGCCGGTAACAGTGGATTGCATTATTGTCTGTATGCAGATGGACATGATTTTTTGCAATTTATTGAATGTTTACTAAAAGCCAACTGGCTCTAGATCCTTAAAACTCTAAATTCTTGCCATATTATCTCCGGCATGCCAAGAGCGGGGGTATGTAAGGATAGGAGAGGGTACCTTTATCTGTTCCTCAGAGGCAATGAGGACAGAGTGGCTGGCCTGCACAACAAGGGATGTGGCCGGATCCCGCGATGCCTGGTAGGGCTCTGGCAGTGGGTTGCCCTGCCCGTCCAGCACCGCCACGCCCACCACAGGGGCCCGGTGCATCAGCTGGATCTCTTTGCTCAGGATGGCTTCCACAGCCCCACCCCAGGAGCTGGACCGCAGGGGTACCTTCAATGCGTAGGCGAAGACGCAGCCCGCGTTTGTGCCTGCCCACAGCGTAGGTCCGTGCTGAGCCGCTGGTGACATACCGAAAACAACAGACGCTGCCGTTGTAAGTATGGCAACACGGTCGCCTTGGCGCCACGGCAACCGCTACTAAAATTGACCTACTGTCCAGGCCATTGCTTACCGTCTCTCAGGTAGGTGTCCGCAAAGCACAGGCATCGCACCACACCGGAGAGAGAGTCCTCAGCGGAACGGGCCTCGATCCGCCGCTGTACCGGGGCCATGTCTGCATCACGGGAGCCCCCTTGCTCTCCCAGCTGTTTGCTGGAGTCCTGCATCAAGAGATGCTTGAATCAAATTAACCCGGCCTCAGATGAGGCCCCTCAAGAAACAACCTTACCCTGCTCTTAGCTATTTCAGTTCAGTTCTACATGACCTGGTCCTCTCACGAACCTGGGGGGGATGGTCTAACTGTTAAGGCCATTACAGACTCACTTTGCCAGCCAGACCCTGGACGAGCAGCCGACTCTGTCCACAGAGGCGGCTCTTACGGATCCTCCGGAAAGACTGCCGCAGGGACTTCTTGAGGGACTTGATGCGGGACAGTGGCCCCTCCATCGCCATGGTGTCCGTGGGATGCAAGGTGCACCTGGAGGACACGGTGAAGATGGGATGTGGCGGCTCAGGCAGAGACGCGAGTTCGCGTAGCCCCAAAGTGCATCAAATGGCTTACTAACAATGTTTTAGCAATGAACATTGATGGGCAGGCATGGATTGGTACCAGACGGCTTACCTCGCCAGAACGGGGCAACGAAAGTGGTAATCAAATAGGCCAAAACCATGGCTTGTGCCAAAGGCGACCAGGTTCCACTCGGCGTGCAGGGCTACCGCTGTGATGGATGCTGGCGGGATGCACTGCACCAGAACCATGGGCTGGAAGCCAGGCATGAAGCGGATTCGGCCAGCCTTTGGGTCGAGCCGGTCATGACCCTTCCAGGTAAAACCCTTCCTGTCTTGAAGCAGGTCTATGACAGAACTGCTGATCACATGATCAGACCACTCCTCATTCAGACACATGACCAGGACCTTGAGGACAGAGTGAATTACAACCAGGTCAGGAACACACCAAGCTAGCTTTCGGGCGTCAGAAACTGTTGGTCTGTCGATGAGTCATGAATGCCTTACAGGCCGGTGTGTGCGGCACAGCTGGACACATTTGGTCCCCGTTGGCGCAGTTTTGGCCAATCGAGCATACAGATTTGCTGTCAAAGCTCATTGGTGAAACCGAGCTCTCTGATTGGGCTGTATGTCAATAGTCACCTCCAGTCGTACACAAATTTTCCCAATAATGGGAGCTGATCATTCTTCGGCCTAGCTCAGGGGTCGGCAACCTATTTAAAGCAAAGAGCCATTTTTTCCTAAATATCCGAACCAAGATTTACAATGAACCGCAATGGGTAGAGAAGGAGGTTTGAGATACGATTTTTTAGTGTGATATGGGCATATATGCATTTAACACAAAAACAAAAGTTCAAATACTTACAAAAAATAAAGAAAACCAATTTCGGGGGGCATCTCAGTTTTAAATCACTTGGACGCATAACGGGGCAAAGGTAATATCCAATATCACAAGATTGTTCAGTTCTGTAGCGATAGTCGTCACCCTCACCCTTTCGTTCGGCTCTGCAGTCGTCTGCCCTTCACTCTCCTCTTCACTACTGCTGTGCTGACGAGCAGCGCAAATGCAGTCACAACTCAGCTGGCTATAATACGTAAACCGGAGGAAATATAATAATTTCTACGAAGACCTGGGAAGTCGTGGTGACGATTTACTACAAAAAGTATATGAAAAGTATTAGGAATCCCAATAAACTTTGAAGCGTACATCCAATCTCAGGTACTAAAGAAAACTCCGGAAAGCATATATACCATCTGACCGGAGACGTACTCTCGTCGTAGAGAATGTCTTTGAGGAAGATGTAAATAATGCCGTTAAAACATCACAGAAGAGCGCGACGGACCGCCTCATTCACATATAGCTAAAGAAATATCTAAATGAGAAATAGTATTAACCCATAAATAAATAATTAATATTTACGAAAGTATTATCATAATTATGTTAAGACATGAAGATCTCAGAACGATAGCCGCATTCAGAAGAGCTGCAGGTTGCCAACTCCTGGTCTAGGTTATTTTTTTTTTTGCCATCAACTCGGTGTGTATCCTACTTACAATAAAAGCATAACTCTGTAAGACATTATAAGAAAGGGGAGTAGTTTAGCTAATATAGACGCCACACAAATCATACTTTACCTGCCCGGCTGTACCAGCCAGAACAAGCCTGCCGCTATATTTACAGAGAGAGATCTTCTGCACACCAAGTCTGGGGTCATCGCTGTATGGATCAAACAACCCAACCTTCAAAGGTGGCAAAACAAAAACATTAGGCAAAGCATTAACTCACACATTTTGAACACAGAAGTTAAGTAGACTGAGGCTGGGATGGGTATAATTAATTTTTAGAATATCCATTGCACTATAACGGTTTTAATTACAGAGCAGGAAATCAAATCCCAGTGCAAAGGACATCAGGCTGCACCGTACATCCATTTATGACGACGAGTATGAGTAATATTACAAGGCCACAGAAGAGGAGAATGAGAATTAATGACCCACAACGAGGCCGACATCTGTCTTAAGTCATGGCGCGGTTACATTTCAGCTGTGCATTCCAATTCTTGGGGAAAAACAGACGAGTTCATTAAGAGCCTCAGACGTAAGCCGTCAACAACAAGTTTCTCCACACTGGCGCTGCTGCCAAATGGCCGTGGACTCGCCTTCCTGAAGGGGGGCCACTCCTCCTCCTGAGTCGAGCTGTCGCCATGGTCACCGTCTGTCTGGAAGATGCTGGCGGTGCTCAGTTTGTACAGGGGGGTGAGAGACATTCCTGACGCATCCCAGAAACGCACAGTGCCGTCCTCATGGCTGAAAGTTTGGAAAAAGTGAAAGGACCAACTCTAATCTTTGCGTTTAGTTTTCCAAATCGGCAGAAGCCAGCAAGATACCTTATATATAATTTGAAATTTTGTGGCAAAAATACCAACCCTGTGAGCAGCAGGTCTTTCTGCTTCGGTTCGGAAGCGAAGTTGTTCCCTCCGCTGATTGGCCATTTCTAAACACAGAGTCGCGTTTCGTGAGGGACCTGTGCAAGAACGCGACTGTACAAGTGCATCTTCTCAGGCTACACCTCTCCATCCTAACGGGTGAGTCAAGCAGTCTGTTATTGTTTTCTTACCGTGGCGGTCTGCGGTGGAGACTGGAGCCGGCCGGCGGCAGCCACCCTCTGCCACAGCTTATGCGGCACGTTAGACACGTGGTAAGAGCAGGTGATGGCAGAAGAATGCAGTGAAGCGAGGTATGGCGACGGGATCACGGGCCACCCAGTGGTCTGGAGGTCAAATGCAATCAACTCTTCCTCTAGCAGGACCACCAAAGCGGTCGGGTCATCAAACCCTGAAACAAGACCCAGATGTCAGATACATAAATGTGCCATTTGCCTCACTTGTATGTCACTTTAGACAAAAGTACCTGATAAATAAAAACTAATGTACATGTATATAAAGTATGAGATGGATTCTGCATAAAATCACCACAATTTATTTTAAATAAGTAGACCCTTAGCTATGCTCCAACTCACTGTCTCCATCTTCTGTGTGGTGAACAGTGAAGAAGTCAATGATGCGGGACGTGAAGTCTAGAGCAACCTGGGTGTCCCCCTGCATCACTGTCAGACAATGGCGGTCTCCGTAGCTGGCACGGGACATCCCACCGCTGAAGAGAACTAGGGGAATTCTGGTGACGACATCATCAGAACAGGCCATTATCCCAGCATGCACTCATAAAAATGAGACCTTTTGAAGTCTGAGGTTACATAGAGGTTTTACCCAAAGCTATTACAAACCCTGACTCTGACGTCCTCCAGAGGATCTTGCTGATGGCTTTGCACGGGCTGGGGCCTGGAATAAAAAAAAAGGGGAGAAGAAAGTGAGAGGAGGACGTGGCTTTTTACTCGGTGACCCTCCGTATGGCCAGAACGCCCAGTGGTGGACGGGATGGGCTCAACCTTCACTCGGCCTTCCAAAACCTCGGCTGACGCTTTGAACGCACCGCAACAATTTCACGCAGCCACATATTTCAGAATGATTCGGACCGAGATATTCTGAAGGCCCGAATCGGGGTTTGGAGCTGAACAATGGACGTGACACAAATGTAACATGTGACCAACCACGACTGGCTACATTTAACAAGGATCTCCACACTTAATAGGACTTAATTGCCTGTTTAAAAGTTCCAATATATACATTACAAAACAATCAAAGAAACAGCATTTCCTACCCTTACCCACCTACAAAGCAACAGGCTGAGAATGGCTAGCACAGGCCAGATAGCTAGCATGCAGCTGGACATTACCGTATGGCCTGGTACAGGACATGGGCCGGCACACAGGAGGACATCTGCTGCCACCGACGGCCCACAGCACATAGCTGCCGTTGCTGTGCGAGCTGACGAAGTTCCTGCCACTTCGTTCCCAGGACAGGCTCTCCAGCGACTATGGTGAGTGCAGGGGCAGACGGCTGCTCAGAAAACCCATTTGAACAAATGACAAAATCAAGCGACTTTGATGACTGCTATGGAGATGCCATATTTTTGGGAGGTTGATTACCTGGTTCCCTAGAAAGAGAGCATCCATCTGCCATGTGTTCAGGTCCCACAGCACCACCAGACCTCTGCTGTAACCAATGAGGATCTTCCCAGGATATCGTGGGTGCTCTTGAAGGGATTCCACAGGCCCCAAGGACCTGCCACATTTGTACTCATCTGGTACACTGTGAGTAAATAAGAGGGACTTGTAAACCAGACTTGTCTTTGGCCATGGGGGCAGAGCTCCTACAAAGATCTGCACATGGGAGATTCCAGGACTTAAGGACCATAAACTTCCTCAGATCTTCCATGACCCTGACTAGAGGTTGCCATCATGCTCGTGTCCCCGGGGAGAACATCCATGCTGGTGTTCATTCTGGCAAACGTGTGACTTCAGCTCTTTTGTATCCGCCCACTCATAACACTTGGGAACATGGTTAAGGGAGGCTTCAGGCAGCTTGGATTCTGGCCTCGGTACTGACAGCATGAGGCTTGTGAGATTTATTTTAATAAAAAACAGAGAGAGCACCAGAATTTGGACTTAGGCCATTTGACGATGGATGATTACAGGCTGTGAGGACACAATGGGTAACACTCACATTTCACATCAGCATGAAACGAGATATATATTTTGGTTAATTTCTCAAAAACACTGCAAATGATATCTGACCGATGGCTAAGGTCCCACTGCTCCCGAACTCAAACACACTCAGCCACAAAGCATATTATTGTTTCAAGTACTCTCTTCTTTGTGGGTCGTCTCAGGAAGCTGAGATACATGCTAATATCCATAAACCATCTACTTTGGCTTTGCGGTGGCACTGCTCAGATCCCCAGGGGACGCTCATTAACTCCAATATAAGTTGGAAGCCCTCACCCATGCAGGTCAGACTAATGAGCGAGTCAGACAGAGGTCCTGCCCCTGCGCCAGGCCACCAACCGGACACATTCTGATACTTATAATGGAATTTACATTAGCATGGTCTGGCTTCCACCGAAACACCACAGAGTCGCAAACTATAGCTACATCCTCGGGAAGACAGCCGGCTGAGATGGAAGGCCGACGGTGCCCAGCCAGAGGCTCACCTCTGCAGGACCTGGTCCTGGAGCAGCATCCGGGCCTCCAGTGCAGCCAGGCTGGGCAATGCCAGGGTGCGGACAGCCCCGCCCTCCGTGCCCATGCACAGGAGGTCACAGCGACGTGTTGGCAGCAATGCCGTCACACGGGAGGCCCTAAGGGATACAACAGGACCAAGAGTGTGAATTGGCCAACACAAATCTAGGAGCAAGTGCTTGAAGTGTACAACAAGAGCTTGACCCTGCAACCTCTGAGTAACAAACACAAACTTAATCCAGATTCCCAAGTGTCATAACATAGAAGCATGGTCCTTGACCTAATGTAACACGGAAAAGGAGACTTACCTGACACCCTCAACACTTGGTCGCCCAGGAAGAGTGATGCTGAGGATCTTATCCAGGTATGAGCCCTTGTCTCCTGGCCTAATCTCCCAAAGGTGCAGCGTGTTCTTGTCCAGCAGGCAGAGGAGCCGCCCCTGTGATACCCACACCTTCCAGTCAACAATCTCCATCCTACCCTCAGCCCTTCCACACCGCCAAATTCACCACCCTAGTCAATCAACTGGACCCTCTTGATGTCTACCACTGTAGCCGGGTACTCATTCATTCGAGAACCAATGGTGCTTTTATTTTACATCAAAGTTATTGGATTTAAAATTGTTTCAAATCAAGTTCCCCATTAGATACTAACTCTACATCTGGTCCATGGAAGGTGAAATGAGGCTTACCTGGCCAAGGAGAAAGTGCATCTGTGTAACTGCACCCCCCGGGACATGGCGGCCCACAAACTCCACCCCGGGTGCACCATATCTGACATGGACACAGTGAAGGAGAAGGAACTACACCAAGGTCACACTGCCCTGCCTTCTACTCACAATTACATCGACGTTTATTCACACACAAAAGACACAGCTAGCTGAGCTGAACCCATCCAACCACAAGCAGTATTATCGTATACTTTTTAGGACAGGGATTAATTGGTTCTGATTTTCAACATCAAGTCTTTGAGACTGAAATGACAAAGCTGTTGGTCCACAAAGTGGCAAATGAACAATTAATCAATCAATTTGTTGGGGTCACCCCTGTAACTCACACCAGCACCTGTCAGATGCTACATTTGAATATAATCAAGAATGTATTCCATATCAATAAAAAATAGGAGCTGGTGATAAGCATGTCAGGCTTTTATTGGATTCTAGACAGAAAGCAGTGCTATGCTGAATCAGAACCATGACAAAAACAAGAGCTCATGTGACCTAACGTAGTGCTGTTGCATATTACAGACATTAAAAAATAAACTAATAAGAATCAGGTCACGAAACTGGCGTGACTATTTTCCGTCAAGTGAACAAGTTGAGGGTGGAAAGCAATGTTTCCCAACCCAGTCCTCAGGGACCCCCAGACAGTGCACGTTTTTGCTCTGGGAGCTGGGAGGGAGCAAAAACATGGATTGCCTGGGGCCCTGAGGACCAGGTTGGGAAACACCGATTTAGAGGAACGATTTGAAAAGCACGGCTGTTCCTTACATTTCCTGAGCCATTAGACTAAGACCATGCATAGTTCTGGGGTTACAGTCAGAACATGGAAGGTGATAGAGCAGCAGAGGACCCAAGTAGAGGAAGACAGATTAACGTTTTGGGCAAACAGGTCCAAAAAAAACAGAACTGGCACAGAGTGCACTCAATTCTGAACATTTTCCCTCAAAACATTTGTTCTTTTCGAAGCCAATACCTCAACAGCAAACTATCAGAGCATGAAATCCTGCTCCCCTTTCCAGATCTATTGCTTAATAAAATGTCTTTCTAGTGGCCAAAAAAGAGGAAATTTGAAAAAGAAAAATTTTAAAAGAGCAGTTACAATGTTTAATGATTCGGCACCTGAAGTACGGCCTCTTGGAATGTACTGGTGTGTGGGAGGTTCCACAGCAACAGCGGGGTGTGTGTGTGTGTGTGTGTGTGTGTGTGTGCGAGAGAGAGAGAGAGAGAACAGCAGAGGAGTCTGACAGCAGGACGATGTTCTCAGGCTACACGTCCCGTCTGATTGTTCTTCCAGGGTGCTGATCATCCTCTACAGAATCGATTTATTGTGCAGCAAAGCACTGATCCTGCTCCAAGGGTTTCGTTTTCCACAAATGCAAATGCGACTTTTATCGCAGCCTTTGAAAGACCAAGGAAATGAACAAAAAAAAACAAACGTAGCTGTGCAGAAAGCACAAGGGCTCGGGAATCCTCTGACGTCCAGGCAGACTCCATAAGGAACAGCTCGAGTCCTTCACACTGGGCACGAGAAACACTTCTGCAATCAAACAGCACTGATGCAAATCCATTTCCTACTGGATATTACAAGCAACAGAGTTAAATATCCTTACAAAATGTCATGTAAATACAGATGGGGTTGGGGGGGGGGGGTGATTACAACCACTCTCTTTCCCACCCCAGTATGAGTCAGAACATTCAACTCAAGACAGCTATTGTGGATGGTGACCAACCAAATGAACTAATGAAAAATTTTAAATATTGACTAATTTAACCCCCAGTTCGCCTCCCCCCCCCCCCCCCCGGATCAGAACGTGACAATAGGTATACACAGTACAGTCTAGAAAGGTGAACACTTGGAAGACAAATGTTCAGGCCACTCCTACCATGCCACCCCCCCCCCCCAGACTAGACGTTAGCAGCAGGTCGGCAAACACCTCCGCCGTTCAAGCATGTTCGGATCGCATGCTCAGATCGCATACGCAAATGCGAGTGCAAGCTGCAGATGCAGCCCGGACATGGGAAGCTACATAGCAGCACGGAATGGCTTTCCAAGCCATGTGCCTCAGCCTTGGCCCATTACTGTGGTGGCCATGGAAACCAACGCAAGATGCATTTATTGCGACCCAAGCTTGACTGAAAAAACTGCCGCTTGATTGCAGAGGGGTGGGGAGGGGGGGTCTGGAACAATATGGCCCAAGCCCTCAAATTCAGAGTGTAGTATTACCAAGCTAGTATTTTTAAAACTGATGTAGTGGACCGAACTGAGTGTTTTATCCTACATCTAAACACGCATTTTTAAAGCATTGCATCACTTCATTTTCCAGTGCAGCAGATGTTCATAGAGATTCTCAACACACCTGATCATGGGATGTTCTCGCTGAGGGCTGGGGATTTCCAGCACATTCTGGTGCTTGAAGTACCAATATGGTGCTGGACCACCACGCTAATTCCATGAGTAAACAAGGATACATTTTTACTGCTCCGGACTTGGTACCAATGGCCATGACTCGTAAGATGGGGTCATAAGCCAGGGCACTGGGTTGACTTGGAAACCCGTGCTCAACTGTCTGCTGTAGGGTGGGGTGGGGGGGGCACATCACAGATTTTTAGCATGTTAGACTTTCTGTATTGCAATCATGCAGCATCTGAGACAGGAAAGGGATTTTGAGAGGAGCTGTACATTTAATCATGCTCAGTCTGCAGAGGGTCTTTAAATGTCAGAGGAGCAAATAATACAGGTAATACAACATTCAAATGGAATAAAAAGCTTTCTGCCATGCCGTCCTCCACCCTACATCAAGTAAGTGAAAGAGCTACCTCCGAGAAGAAGAAAAAACAAGTAAACAAAGGCAGAGATGAAGATGAAAGCTTGCTTTCCTCTGACGGACAGCATACCAATTTGGGGGGTAATAATGCTACAACCAGACCTCCTAACCCCACATGCTGTACAACAACTAGGCCCCGTGTCTCTGTACGGGACCATTTTGATGTGAATCAGGAGGGAAGCAGGATACCAACTCCATCGGGAAATACTTCAGAAGTAAGAATTAAACCGAACCATGCTGAAAAATAAACAACCCGCGTAAAATAAACAACTGGAGGTGTAAATTAATCCAACTTTCACCCCCTCCGGATAAAAACATTACATTCTACACAACATTCTTCTTGCATATACACAATGATATATTAATTTTTACTGCACAGTTATGAGAAAACATCGCAATTATTACGAATTAGAAGCGTGAGCAAGCTGGAAAAAAAAAACTTAATTTGAACTATTACGGTAAAGCAAAACATTGATGCTTCTTAAATCTGAAAACAACCGCATACATCATCCCAAGAACCAAAGGTAGCTTTCTTGCCTAAAATCTGCATTTCATTTTTAAAAAAATCTTTTTAAATATCACCATTTATAAAGACGTTTCAACAGCATATAAGCCAGTCAGCAGTAACAACAGATTTAATTGTCAGTGCGTTCATGTTTTCAAGGTGAAATCCCTAACGTCATTATTGCCGCATGCTTGATATCAGTGTCTTTGCTACAACTCAGCGTCCAGCTTTCAGCAGAAATGTTAACAACCAGCTCAAATTAACTTCGGTACGTTTGCACAATTGAGTCATAACCGTTTAAGGTTAGATATCCTAGTTGATGGCTGTACATTTCATAACTTGTTTTTTTTCAGTGAAGGATGTCACATACGACGATGACATCCATATCACAATAAAATCAGTAATTATCAATTAATTATCACGAACGCAAGCGCTTTACGAGCGGGTGTTTCCGCTCAGTGTGTTACCATACCTTGTTAAACGCAAAGACATCCTGTTTGGCTTTTTCTCTCTGGGTATCGTTGCCTTGCCGTTTGAACCTAAACTTCATCATATTGAAACCCTGCAAAAACGCAGCATAAAGGAAGGAGGGAAAAAAGATCAAGACGGGAATGACTCTCGGTCCGGTTAAACGCAAAATAGAACGTCAAGATGGGACCCCCTTGCTTTTCCGAATTCACCCAAAGCTGCGCCCCGCTGTCCAATGAAGTCAGGAGGACACGCAAATGGCAGCCAATGAGAAGCCAGGGAACACGACCATGGCGACCTAACCACGCCTACGGTCAGGATGAGTTCTTCAATGCAAGAATCACAGCCCTGGGCACGTTTACAGTTTCGACATCCTTGGACTGAATCAACTGCATTTTGGGGAAAAATAATCTCCTGCAAAAGGGACAAGAACAAACAGTGTAGAGGACTGATATAGGTGCACCCACTTTGGGTTCAATCCTGCAGAAACTGCGGTTTACGTTCTGCTTTTTAAGTGACCCGGACTTGCTCTTTAATGTGCATAGATTACGGGTCTGATAGCCTAAAAATACTTTTTTAAAATACAGCAGAACCGCAGGATAGCATATTTTTGTAGTTGATCGTTCAACGCCGAAAGATTTGGTTTGCAGCGAGAGCTAAAACATGATAAACTATGAGTATCGTCGATGCGTTTTTTTAAGCCGATTATCGAGCCGCTCCTGGTGCCTGCCGAACTGTAAAGCAGGATCCAACTATTTTTTATATGACTAAATGTAAAAAGAGAAAAAAAATACTATAGTTTTAATGGCGGGCATTTAAACTGACCATTCGACGTCTGTTTACATTACGTAATACATAAAATTCTTACGTTTTCTGTAGTATTTACATTTAATTTTACTTTCTTTTAAGAGACCATGTTTACGAGATCCAATAACTATGCATACTCCATTACCCTGGAAATGTATTTATCCTGTGCATTCTTGGCTATTTACCTTCTATTGCCCCCTTGCGGGCAGAGTAATTCACCGATGCAATACATTTTGCCGCAGCTTCTTCCATTGAGAATTAGTCACCTTTGACTTGCTTTACTTTAAGTGTAATTTAACTACCGAAAGTCATACTGAGTGTTATTACACTACTGTCGACTTTTAAAGTGAGTGGGACCACAAGTAATAAATATATATAGCAAGATTTGTTTGGTGTTAAGTGTCGATATGGGATACAGGAACATGGACAAGAAATAAACAGAACGAGACACATTAGTACATAAAAATACATTTCCCTTATTACATACCAATTCTTCATTTATCCATTTATATCCGTTCACCGGTCCAAGTCGTAAACACACACATTCTGAAACGGCATCCTCAACAAAACAAATGAAAACGTCAGATGTACGTTGTGAACTCATACAAAACCATTCCCTCACCAAAATGCTGAAGCAGCAGCATTATAGCCCTATCCTTAACACTTTTTTGTAGGCGATAGTCTGAACACCATCGGGCAATTAATAAACACAAATGCTCCAAAAGCAATTCCTTTGAAATCCTTGAAAAATCGCTTCCCACGTTCCCCAGCACTTTAAACAACAAGTCGAGTGAATCCTTTCAGAGGAATCCTGAAAACCCCTCGCTTACATGCAGAATTGAATAAAAGCAATGCATAGACTTGAATGCAATACTTGTTATGCAAAATACATACCTCTTAATGGTAATTCAACAGCATAAAGCACTGAAGTCACTGAAATGAGATGCAAATCTGCACAAGTGACCTATTATGGCAACTTCTGAATAAGACAAAAAAAATCTATACACTTCCAAGAAAAGTAATTTATGAAGTGGGAGAGTCACTGAAACAAATAGGGCTTACAGAAAATATATACCTAATAGCTCATACCTTATATGGAGAGACAGATATGCTCCAATACTATAAGCAAACTTATGTAGTCTCTGTAGCAGTAGTAGTAATAATAATAATAATAATAATAAAAAGTCTGCATGGGATTTGGGGAGGAAGAGAAATACCACATATGGTTTATATTGCAATTTCTGTAACTGAAAAGACCCCAATTTCTGAAAATGTTCAGTCATGTTATATCTAATGTGCAAAGATTTAACTATTTGAAATAAATCATAAATTTAACCGGAATGGTTACTCTAAGGTGCTACATCACGTTCTGCAACATCATCACCATAACGGGTGAGGGTGGGGCAAAAAAAAGCCGAACATGCAGAAAGTCAAGCTACAGTTGTGAGACGAGGACTTCTAGAGCAGCGTTTCCCAACCCAGTCCTCAGGGAACCCTGGACAGTCCATGTTTTTGCTCCCTCCCAGCTCCCAGCCAATCAGCCACACCAAATACCTGGTACAGGTGAGCTGAGAGGAAGCAAAAATGTGGACTGTCTGGGGTTCCCCGAGGACTGGGTTGGGAAACATTGTTCTAGAGCAGTGTTTCTTAACCCAGTCCTCAGGGAACCCCAGACAGTCCATGTTTTAGCTTCCTCTCAGCTCCCAGCGCACCTGTACCAAGTATTCGGTGTTCCTGATTGGCTGGGAGGGAGCAAAAACATGCACTGTCTGGGGTTCGCCGAGGACTGGGTTAAGAAACACTGTTCTAGAGAATCTACTAGGAGATGGAAACCTCTGGCACAGAGCAGTGTTCGTTATGGACAGCAGAGTCCAAGATTTGAGGTTCCTGACGTCTAAGATAAATAAAAACGGGAATTGTGGACAGAGCTCAGTCGCCTAGGTGACCGCCTGCTCAGCGTCTCTCCCTCTTCACAATCCTGCCAGGATCACGGAACCTCCGCTGCGCACCATCCAGGGAGACACCGCTCCGGCACCTGTGCCTGCAGATGAGCGACGGGTGCCGGTTCTCCTCTTTGTCCATCTCGAGAATCCGGGGCCTGCAAGAGAAACAGGCGAGTCCAACGCCGAGGCCTGCTAGAGGGACGCCCGCGGAAGCAGGGACGACTGCTTTCAAAGAAAGGAGCCTTCGGCACAGACTGGATCAATCAAGCAAGGATCTCAGGAGCTCCATGAAGGTGGAACAGGTCTTTGATACACAGAGACATTGTTAAGGGTCAGCCTAATAATAAATACGTTACCCATGTCACCCTTCCTTTCGTGTGAATGTTAGGATGTTAGTCTCATGACTGCCGGGGGGAGGGATAAGGACTTCCGGAAGGTTACCTGTGTGCTGCATCTGGGTCGGCCTTTTGGCGAGACCGCTTAGCCCTTAGCATCTTCCGTCTGTTGGGGGTGAAGCTGGAGAAGAGCGCATCACCGGGCAGATTTAGCTCCAGCCGCGGGGCGTCCGGTTTGGTTCTACGGAACACAGTGGAAATGCTGACAGTCAAGGAGGGTCTCTAAAGAGCCACCAATAAGCTAGAGGTGGAAAATGGCAAATTACCGAAATTATGCACAAACTTACATTATCCCTGTTAATGCTACACTGGCCGACAGTGTTTCGAGATGAGGAAACGTTTTGCCAACAAGCTTTTCCGTGGAGGGAAACATCTCACCTCCTCAGTATGATGACAGCTCTTCGCTCTTTGATATCCTGCGGCCGAATGCAGTGGGTTATCTCATCTGCTGCATATCCACTGCAATTAGAAAGAGGAGCATCTTTGGACCACTGGTGTGAAAATGTCCTTGAATTTATTACTTAAACCATAACATACATTTTAGGTAAAGTCCCTTTCTGATACACCAAGTTGGGCAGCGGTAAACGGTGCAGAAGTTCATTTCAATCCAAGAAGACGTGCTTTTGTACCTTAGACGAATACACTCTAAATTGTCTTTTAATCTTTTATTCATCTTTTCTACACGTACCTGAGAACAGTGACGCTCCCCCGCCTGACAGGGAGGGACAGCACGGGCTCCGATACACGGATGGGCTTGAACTGAAACTTGCAGCCGAAGCTGAGAGCCGAGTCACTGAAGAAGGACACGGAGACGATGGGCCTCTCGAAGATGTGGATGGGGTCCACATGGGACACGATGCAGCCTCCGGGCTGGTAGTCGTTGATGACGGCACTGTTGACGAAGTTCTCGGGTATGACGCGGCTGGAGACCAGCTTCTTGATGACCAGCTCGTACACCCAGCCCGGGATTTCGTCCACCTCGCCTTTGGAGTAGAGCCGCTCCTGACCCGGCCCCCTTTTCTCCAGCTGGGCGCCGTACGTGTAGCCCTCCCCGAAGAAATACTTGCTACGGAGGGGCGCCCGGTCCACGGTGTGTTCCCGGTACAGACCCTTCTCGGCTTTGGCGACCACCTCGTCGATTTTGGACTCGATGCGGAGGCACTCCTCGGCACTGAAGATGCTGGCCTGCTTGACGCAGCTCTTCACCCGGTGCGCCTGCAGCTCCCGCTGTTCTTCTTGGTCGCTCTGCTCGCCGTCCGAATCCCGGCGTCTCCGCTTGCGTCCGTAGCCCGGCTGAGAAACTTCGCTGCGAGGGGTCTCTCTGTGCGGGGTCATCGACTTCAACTTCTCCCTTAAGTCGGTGAAGCCACTTGCTGCCATCTTACACGCACTAAAAGAGTCGCCGGTTCCTTAAGCAGCACTCTCACAAAAACTGAAATCTACTCACATGTTTTTGACTTTAGGGCTGAATTATTAACTGGTTGATCAGGCACCTAGTTCATTTTATCGATGACAACTATTCTACCTGGACATCCAAAATACAAACGTGACACAGAGCGCACCAGCAATCCTTCTATAAACTATATTTGTTGAACGATGCATATAAGCTGAATATGCAAACATATGCGTCCTTATTCTCAGACAATCGCTATTTCTGCGTGTATTTCAGCTAGCCTGTAGCATCCTTTTAAAATAACACATTCGCATAAATCCCTAAAATTCCACGTACATGCAACGTCCTACCCGGCAAACTAGAAAAAACGGCGAACCTGGGACAGCGTGTATCGCTGTACTTTTATAACCCTGTCCTGCGTTTCAGTCACTTACATAAAAAGAAGCAGAGTCGAGAAATAAACTCGTGTGACCCACTGCAACGTCCACGCATGCGCCACATACCGCGCTTGCTCCGACGAACCAGTTTACGCCTTTTGCTTATCCATAGCAACAGCTTGTTTAATTAAAAATCCGAGAAAGATCTATGAATACCCCCCAAAGTCGATCCCTGGCAATGTCGTCTCACCTCTCTCCACTTTATTAAAATAGCTTGTTGGTCGCTGTTTATACGTACGCCCCAGCGTATCTCCTAGTTTCGCATAGTTTACCGTTGTCAAGCATTGCAACAGTCACTGAGAGGACGCGCGAATACTTCCTATGTCACGCCCTATGAATATTTTGATTGGTTATTACAGAGTGCCATGGGACGTTTTAAAAAGCATTGGTTGGAATAAACGTCAGTCATAATATGTAAATACGAAAAGGCTGTGAAGAGGAGGAGACTTACGGAGTTTTACTCTCGGTGAATTCTGTATTGCGTGCGTTGTTAAAAACTTATCAAGTGTATTTGCTATTCACAGCCGGTGATATAAAGCAATGGGTCCATGACAGCTCGATTGTACCGAGTTTTGAAATCCACAGTAATTCTGTCATGCATAAACGGTATGGCTTTGCAGTGTTATTCTTTTATTAATGTAGTTGTCATAGTCTTAGTTAATGGACCGAATTGCTTCTTGCTGGTGTTAGACCTGAAGAGGTGTGTGATCCGCTATCAACGTGGGAGAACCATCGAGATTTCAAAGAAATCCCTATTTGAACGCTGGCCGGGTGACTGACTGCGCAGCTGTTGTTATATTTATAACACTCGGCCGCTTTAGATACTCGACTCCCGGCCATCCGAATAGGCAGCGACCTATTAACCTTTCGTGAGAAGATACGCTTTAGAGAGGGGATCGCCATCCACACACGTGCCTCTAGACATCAGGAGTTCCGATCAAGAGTTGGTTGTTCCGCGCATGAATAAAAAAGGAGATCATCCAGTTTCTATATAAATATTTAATGTTTTACAAAAATAGAGCTATTAATTGATTTCAGTCTTCGTTTACATACATTTAAAATATCCATAGAGACACGTTGGGTGTATAAATACAACACATTGCATTTTAAATATCAGACCACATATATATTTTCACCCGTTAGCATTAAATTATGGGATTTGTGAGAATTTTGGTATCTGAATATTCCAATGAACTCATTTCAGGCGACCTACGTTTTTTTCACTTAAAGAATTGGACAATACTGTTAACTTGATTATTTTAAATATCTTTATTTTGTGGAAAAAAAACATATTGGAAAAAATATGTAAACTTCATAATCACTGGATAAATGCATGTACCAGGATGAAGAGTTGTTGTCTGTATGGCTGACTTGGAGATGGACCCCTTTGTCCTTACAGTAAGGTGATCTCGCTGGGCGGCAGCGTCAATCGCTTCTCTCGCATGGACAGCAGATTCTCCACGTGCATGGCAATGACACGACAGAGCTCCAGACTCTATGGGCAGAGTTACAAGTGAAGGAAGAGAAGGCTGCTCTTTGGCCATCCATGGGGACTAAGGAATAAGCTGTGTGAAATCAATGGAGTTTTAGTCTGGCAATATACAGGCCACCCCCAGGGTCCTACCTGCTCCAGCTGTAATTGGGATATACGCTGAGTCATTAGGTTCCCCAGCATGATCTCCACGTATGGGAAACTGGAACCTGCTGTTGGCCTCTGGGTCCGTGTGGACTGTACCTCCTTCAGGGGGAACTTCACCATCACCTCCTGAGAAGGATCAGCATTAGTAGGTTTGGTAGTTAGAGATGAAGGCGAACCTAAACCGGTTGCTCCAGGAGGTCAGGGCAAGACCTACGTGGGTGTCTTTGTTGAGGAAGTTGAGGCCGTTCTGATTGACAGCCAGAATGCAGGGAGCCATGATGGCGCTGTTGCTGCTGCTCTGAATGTAGAAGAAGGACGAGCCGAAGGTGGGGAAGGCGCTGATCAGCCCTGGGGGGACACCAGCGCAGCAGAGCACGCAGATGTTACACGTGCAAGTTGAAGAGACAAAATTCAAGGTTATAGTTCGGTAAAGTGATGCCTTACCCAGGAACTGGGCCCTGGCTTGGTGTGGGCTGAGGGCCTGGACCTGCTGCATGTGCTGGGTGACCATGTTTAACCACTGCTGCGGACGCTGCAGTCCGTAGAGCTGTGGGGGAATGCAGTCCTGCACCTCCCGGCTGGGGGCCATCAACACAACAAACATGACCTTCAGAGCTGTTATGGTGCTTGTGTTAATGAGATTCATGTAGTGATTAAAGGTAACTTCAGCAGCCTAGAGATAGCAAATTTGTTAGTAAGTCTAACGTAGCTATTAAAGCTAACTTTGACCGCTCAGAGATAGAAAATGTGTTAATAAGTCTAGCATAGCGATGAAAGCTAACTTCTGCAGCCCAGAGATACGGAGTTGCCTTCTTTGCTCAGCTGGCTGGCGTGAGATTTTTAATTTGAGACAAGTCTGCACACACATGCACACGCATTTACATGTATGTAACAGTTTAATTATCTTGTAAATAGGGTTTGCAAAAACTACCCCAGTGCATTTGATGTAGCTTATTTTAGGTTTATAATGGAATAATATAGATTTCCCATAATATTCCTTGTGTGAAGCATGAGTCTGAAAGCGTGAGTGTCACGCCAGATGCGTGAGAGTTGGCAACATTGGAGATAGCAAATGTGTTAATAAGTCTAACACAGCAAATTAAAGCTAACTTTGGCAGCCCAGAGATAGCAAATGTGTTAATAAGTCTAACGTTAAGGATAGGTGGTTACCTTCATCTCAGTTCCTGAAACAACACTTTTACCAACTGATAAACAACCTGATTGCCTGTAGACTCTGTGATCTTGGAAAATCAGAGATCCTCCAATTTTTGTGATGCAAAACATGCCAGTTACAGGTCAGGAAGATGAGGAGCCTCTTGGACCTACATGGTGGGCAAGTAGACACTGTCGGAAGCGCGGTGCTGCAAAGCGGCCAGCTTGGACAGCTGCTGGAGCTGCTGCTCGCTGACCTTCCCCTGGGGTATGGTGTTGAGCAGGGCCTTCAGGTAGTCTGGGAGAACCTGGGCATTTGCGTTGGACAATGCAGAGTGCTTGTGTTAGCTCAAGCGTAAGCAATTGGTGTAGATTTCTATCTCGGTCCCAACACCGGGGCGGGTAGCGGTCACCGGCACCTGGTTGTAATGCATGGTGACGCAGAGCTCGTTGTCAAACTTCATCGGGTGGCACCAGATCACCCTTCGGAACCAGAAGCTATAGCTGCTGTCGATGGGCTCGGCCTCCGTCGCCACATCCAGAATGTACTCCTTCTTGGTCAGGGGGCGAACGTTCTGACCTGCAGAGGGATGCAGACATGGGACACCGGGAGGATTAACCCGACAGCTTCCGTAGCAGATTGGCAATGCGAGGTTGCACGTTCTCTCACCTCTGTTAGTGACCACAAAGACAGCATATTCATCCATGGCTTCTAGCCTGTGCAGGTCCATCTCATAACAGAGCTCTTCGATGACATCTAGGGCAATCTGAGCAGAGGGAGCAGACGTGCACATCTTTACCTTCACAAATTGAAGAGTTCTTATACCTTCATCCATCCATTGATCCGACCAGAGCATGGAGACTCACCGTGCAAGTTTTGACCTTGAGGTGGCGCTCAATGCCTCCAGGCAGGAGAAAGAGCTGCCGTTTGGAGCTTCGGCCGGCCTTAAAAAACCCCCAAAAGCATGCAGTTAATGTTCCAGAGCTCAACGGAGAAGGAAAATAAAGTCTGGAGCCAGCTCTGAGGTCATGGCTGGGTGCTGGAAGAACATCTGAGTAGACCTACCACCATGGCTTTGAGTTCCATGTTACTTGGAAACTGAGCACGCCCACCATACTGGAAAGTCTTCCTCAGATTCTGCTCGCAAGCTTTTGCGATCCCTGTCAACAGCAGCACCAGATTGACGTCACATTCCTGCTTCATATAAAACTTTTTAAGATATCACCTTGTTTTTGGTGGCAGTGGGGACCTAATGGTTAGGGACACACACTTGTAATTGAAAGATTGCTGGTTTGAATCCCTGACCAGCAAGGTAGCCCTGAGGTGCCCTGAGCAAGGTAGCACCCTCAAGCACTGCTCCCCGGGCGCTGAATTAGTTGCCCCCTGCTATGTCACAAATGGGTTAAATGTAGAGGACCCATCTCGCTGTTCTGCACTGGTGTGTCAGAAATGACAACTAATCACTTTCCTCCTACCATTTCCAGTTGTAGAATGATAAGGATATATTATGAGAAGTGACTGTTGTGATTAGTCAGTTGGTAACATCGACCACCAGGGGGCGCACCTTGGAAGTGCACGCCAGCGGTCCGGCCCACATCCTGCAGGAACTTGAGCAGGAACGGTTTCAGCACCTCGGAGCAGCGGTAGTAGGCTGTGAGGATGTACAGCAGGCGCCAGCCCCTCTGGCAGCTGTCCCTGCAGACCGCAGGGGAGAGAAGAGTGAGGGTCAGCGGTTTCGGAAGGGGGGCGGACATGGGCCACGGGGCAACGGCGGTGTCACGTACATTTTGGGGCTGGTGTTGGCAGTTATCTGCTTGATGACCTGGCAGTAAGCTTCATCCTTCATTAGTGCGTATTCCCCGCTAAGCTGTGGGGTTGGTGG
>JAODJU010000045.1:17011134-17029238 GCA_026776725.1 Gnathonemus echidnorhynchus
TATATACACTGTATTTTAAAGTACTGGTTCTATCCTGGTTCTGCTGGCAGAAGGCTACACCGCGAGGCTGGTTGTTTGCAGACTCAAAGTTTCCTAGATTGGAGTACACAAGAACAAGGTGACACTGGCAATGACCAAAGATCAGCCAGGTATGGGGCAGAAGCAACTTTCTAATGCCAGGGATGAGCGTCATAGTGTATGGGCTTCCTTCAGTTCAATATAAGCTGTCGAACCTTTCATGATGTAATACATTTAATTGATGTAATTAATAACAGATTAACTATGCAAAATCAACACAGACAAAACGCTAAAATGCATTATCAATGCAAGAGCATATCAATGGAATACTCCATGTTTTGGGGTAAACAGAAGCAGGTAGCCCCGCCTCCCAGGGGGCGGAGCCACACTCACGGGGGGTTTTCTCCAATCGCTTGCCCATTGTACTGCAGCACCATGTCCGTCCCGTATATATTCAGCATCTTATAGGGGTTCACAGACACCAGAATGCTGCCAATATACGTCTGAAGACATAGAGACAGCATTGGAAATGTCATAATGCTACAAGAACGACAAAGGAGTATTTTAACTTGAGTTGTATTTGCCGCCGAAATACATGAAAAAGAGTAAAGTCTGGAGTGTATTTAGCAAATTTGTCCTACTCACATAAATCAGATCTCGGTCAAACCTTGTCTTCAAATTTAACAGGACAGAGCCTTCATTAAGCTCCCTGCAAAAGACAAAAGGAAGAACACGTCTGTATCATGGGAGAGGGAAGTCACTGTAAGGCAATGTTGGGAGATCCAGACTCACTCCAGCTGGGTCATGTCCTCAACACCATCTTCCTCTGGCCGATCCCTGTAGTGCATTGTCGGCAAACTTCGGATGGAGTACATCTGAATGAAAAAGCAAGGCTTTCACCTTCTGGTGTTTACGGAAAATGCTTGGTATCGGAACAGATCGGACGAAAGGAAATCCCAAAATCTGTGATGTGACATTACTTCCGTTGTCTTGGTATCAACATTTAGCTTAATGGAAATTGTAAACCAACGATCATGATACTATGTGTAACCGCGTGTGGGTCAAGTTGAGCCTGCAGCCAAGTTGAAATTGTATTTTTTCTTTGTATTTGTATTTCTTTGTGTGTGTATATATATATATATATATATATATATATTTCATCCACTTTTCATAACCACTTCTCCCGTAGAAGGTGACATCGGGGTCCGGAGCCCTTCGCAGGAAGCAGGCATGAAGCAGGGGTCCAACCTGAATGGAATTTGCAAAGCACATACATACGTACACACACACAAACAGACACGCACACTCTATGAACATTTAAACTAATCTGAGACATCAGTTCATCTAAATGTATGTTCTGGACTGCAGAAAAAAAAATAGAGAACCCAGAGGAAACTGTCAGGGTCCCGCACCTGTCCAACCCTGCCTTTCGCGTCACGTCCCCATTTGGCCAGCAGGTGGTACCAGCCATCCTGTCCTCCTCCTTGTCACTTCCTTCAACCATTATGTTTTCCTTACTCCTTGGATTGCTGCATAGCTCTGGTTTTCTGACCCCTTATTGTATTTTTTGTAGTTTCACCCAGTGTGTTCAATTTCCCCAATAATTCCCTTTGTCTTGGAACTTTAAGTGGATCGTCACCTGTTTTCCCCACCTGCGCCATGCTGCGCCGCAACAGGAAACTTATACAGACATAGCCATAACATCCCAACTCTTACTACTATTCTCTGATATTAATATACATTTTAAAATTGCTCAGTGCAGTGATCGATAAACTTTGAGTAAAAGCAATGTATTGTTTTGTATTGCACGGTTAGCCTGTCATACTGTTGTGTGGAATAGCGGGTTTAATGAATGTGAAAATATTCATGTTGGCTAAATTTCAAGAAGAATAACTAAACAAGCATTATTAAATAAATATGAATTTATTATTTTATATGAAAATGTAAAGGACCTTTGACTAGTGCTGGCTTTTGTCTACAATAAATCTGTTAATCTCTCCTGCCATGAGTTTGAATAATTAACTTTTCCCATCATGGCATGTCAGTCTCCTGAAACCTACAAATGTGGCCAATGCTGTAAGCAGTTCAGTCATTTTCATGGGAGCAGGCAAAAGAAGCAGAGAGCCAAGTGCAAAGCTGCAATTTACTCTCTCATACCACCAAAATCTGAAAAAAATCTGTACCTACTAACATGCATTAAGATGTTATTTTTTTAATTGTAAAAAATACATTTAATACATTTAAACAAAGAAATAAACAATGAACCTTGTACTTAAGAGCAGTGGTTCTCAAACTGTGTTACATAGACCACTAGGGGTACTCAGAATTCCCCCAGGTGTTACAAGAGAAGACTGTAGCGCTGTAATTCAGGTCACTGTGATTTTTTTTACCCATGGGGTATTTGGCTGTTTTGGGTTAACCTGAAGTGGTACTTGGTCCAAAACGTTTGAGAATCACTGCTTTAGAAAATATTTCAGAGCGATGCTTTTGTTACCTTATCATACCATCGTCCTTCTGGTTCACCTTCCCTGTTTGGTGACCATTCAGGTTCTGGGATATTTGTCTCACTACCTGGATCGAGGGGATTGAGATTCTCCATTAGTTCCTCATCTTTGTACATGGACCACTTTGTGAGGTTCTGGACTGTCTGGTGAGGAAGAACTCTCTCTGACGCCCACATATCCTCTGCTTCTTGAGGGTCTACAATGTGTCTCTGAGCCCAGTGCTGATGCAGAGAGGATGACCTCAGCCCTTGCATCTGAGGCATGACCACTGCATAGCGTCCACCTGGATCATCTGGGTTACCTTCGTCCTCTCCAGGTCCTTGCCGCCTTCCTAGCTGCATAGGGAGCTTGAGGGATGGCATGCGCAGGTTTGCTTTTTGCAATGCATTACCGAGGAATGGAGTAGAAGGTTCCTTCCCTTTTTTACTTCTGTTCATGATTGACCCATCAGGCAACTTGTAAGAAGCATTTCGAAGATTTGGATTCAGGAGGGCACTTGACAGGAGGGGTGAGGTTTCTTGTGGTTTTCCTTGCTTTCTGGACAATATAGACCCATCGGGCAGCTTATATGAAGCTTGCCGAAGACTAGGATTTAATAAAGCACTTGATAGAAGTGGGGAAGAGGGTTGTTCATTTGCAGACTTCCGGGATAAGATTGACCCATCAGGTAACTTGTAAGAAGCTTGGCGAAGGCTTGGATTCAACAAAGCACTTGACAAAAGAGGAGAAGAGGCTTGTGCTTTCTGGTTTTTGGACATTATTGTCCCATCTGGAAGCTTATAGGAAGCCATACGAAGGCCTGGATTCATCAAAGCATTTGACAAAAGAGGTGAAGTGTGTTGCTCCACTACTGCATTGCTTCGTAGAAGTATTGACCCATCAGGCAGCTTATAAGATGCCTGGAGAAGATTTGGATTTTGGAGCGCATTGGATAGAAGTGGAGAGGTGGGTTGTTGCCTTCCTTGGTTCCTGGAAAAGATTGACCCATCGGGCAGCCGATAGGAAGCATTCCGAAGGTTTTGGTTCAGCAAAGCACTAGACATGAGTGGGGAAGAAACTTCCATCTTCTGTCCAGGGTGTCTAGATAGTATTGACCCATCTGGCAATTTATAAGAAGCTTTCTGGAGGTGAGGGTTCAACAATGCACTTGATAGGAGTGGGGAACGTCCTTGATTGACTGGTTGCTCAATCTCTGTCATTGCTGAAGAATGAGGGAAGACACCTTGCTGCAATGGGGAGCAATAAGATGCATTGCGCAGACTAGGATTTTGCAATGCATTTGCCAGAAGTGGGGAACTTGCTTGAATGACTGGCTGGTTAGGATCCATTCCAGCTGTAGAATAAGGGGAAGTACTTCTCTGCAATGGTGAGCTAAAGGATGCATTACGAAGACTAGGATTCTGTAAAGCGTTTGACAGCATTGGAGAATGTGCTTGGATGACTGGCTGGTTGGGATCCATTCCCGCCATAGAATAGGGGGAAGTGACTCTCTGTAATGGTGAGCTAAAAGATGCATTACGAAGACTAGGATTCTGTAAAGCGTTTGACAGCATTGGAGAATGTGCTTGGATGACTGGCTGGTTAGGATCCATTTCTGCCATAGGATATGGGGAAGTGACTCTCTGTAGTGGCGAGCTATAGGATGCATTACGAAGATTTGGATTCTGCAGAGCACTTGACAGCATTGGAGAACTTGCCTGCATCATTTGCTGGTTGTGTTCAGTCATAGGGGATGAAAGAGCAGTATGTCTTTGTAATGGTGAGCTGTAGGACGCATTACGTACATTAGGATTTTGCAGGGCATTTGACAGCATTGGAGAACTTGCTTGCATCATTGGTTGACTTTGCTTCACTGGATAACTTAGAGGTGTGCCACTCTGAAAGGGTGATCTGAAGGATGCATTCTGAAGACTGGGGTTGTGCATGGCATTTGCCAGGAGCGGAGAATTTCTTGGCTTATTAGCCAGGTTATAATCTGCTACCACAGGCGGACATGGTGAGGCATAAGAAGTGCAATTAAGGTGCCGATTATTCAAGGAACCATTTAAAAGTGGGGAGGAGAGTTCCCTGGGGGAAGGGGACCTTGTGGGCAAGGGTGAGCCATGTTTTATTGAAGGCTGAGGTGAGGATGGTCTACTTAGTGAGTGCCTTACAGATAGTTGGGGTGATGGTGGTCCCATTCGCTTCAAAGATGGTTGTGGGGACAATGGACGCTGATCGTTGAAGACTGCTGGGTGAACTACCATTCTTACAGACTGCCGAGTAGATGGGGGAACTTGAGGAACTCCCACAAGGGGGTGACCTCGACCAACAGGCCTCTGGAAGCTTACTGATCTAGGGCTCACAGGAGACAAGCCCATATTTGACTCATGGACTCCAGCAGGATGAGGGCCACTTCTTATTGACAGTTGAGGAGAAGCTGTAATGTGTTGGTCCCCAGCACCTGCAGGCCCTGTTGTGCTATGTATAGATGGCCTAAATGGGCGAACATTTTGTGTCAAAGGTGCACGTGGACGTCCCATTCGCTGCATATAAGGGTTCACTGTAGAAGGTTTCACAGTTCCCATAGGTACTTTGTTATGTCCAAATCCTCTAAACCTGGTTGGCAAAGGGCGATGTGGAAAATCTTGCTCCTCAATAATGGCTCTGCTAGATAATCTGGATGGTGAAGGGGAAGGAGGTCTTCGACTTCCTGTTAAAGGAGGTGACAATGGCCGCTGAGGTCCTGGTCCATCTACAAAACTTCTTCGAGATGGACTTGGAGATGGTGGCCTTTGAAAAGCATGGGGTGATGAGGGTCTATCTGGTTCTCTCTGCCGCCGAGTGCTTATGCGCCTTATGCCCATCTGAGGAGATGGAGGAGGGCTCAGTCTTCTAAATGAGCCTGGAGGAGATGTAGGTTTTTTGCCAAAAGGACTCAGCTTTTTGGTAAGAGGGCTTGATGGTATTGACGTGTCATACTGTTTTCTACCAAATGGCCTAAATGGAGATTTTGGCTTAACAGGGAGTGGATGGGCCTCTTGTCTCAGTGGTGGTTGTGGAGAGGATGGTGGGTTTCTTTTTCGTATAGAGCCACGTGGTGAAGGTGGAGGACTTCTCCGAATGGAGCGCTGGTGGGAAGGCACTCTAGCAACGGGGCCAGGTTGTTGTCTATTTAAACCGAAGGCTGTCTTTTTGGGTTGAGGAGGTGGAGACCTTAGTCTTACTGAGGGCTGGGGAGATGGACTCCTTCTTGAAGGCTGTGGAGAGGGAGGAGGGCTAACTTCTCTTCTGGATAGTACAGATGGAGGTCTCTGAGAATTATTTCTAAATGATCGTCGATGCAGTTGTGCTGATGGTGAAGAGGGTCGACTGAGGATCCTTCTTGGTTGCCTTGGCGACAGTGGAGGTTCTATTTCTTCAGGGTGGACAATAAATCTTCTTACTGAAGGCTGTGGTGAAGGCCCTCTCCTGAATGGAGGAATACTGCTTTGTTGCCTTATAGTGAGCTGTGGAGATGGCAGGGGACTTAATCTTCTTAATGGTAATGGAGAACTTACTCTTTCAAGAGGTTGCTCCAAACCCATGGGTAACATATGTTCTGAAGGTACTGAATGATAAACTAGTGGTCCACCAAAACTTGGATCTGCAAACTGTCTCATGGGAGCAAGAGGAGATTGTGGCCTTGAAAGCTGTGCTGGACCTACCGGACCCAAAGGATATGTTGCTGGTGGTGGTGGGATTTCAGAAGGAAACTGTCTCATTTGGAGTAAAGGAGATGATGGAATCTGATGCCTGCTGAGAACAGGGCTTCCAAATTGTTGTGCCATTGGTGCTGGAGAAAATGTTTGATTGAAAGGCATACCTGCTGGTGTAGGAGAAAGTGGTCTCTGGGAGATCTCAGGCTGTTGAGGAAAACTTTGAGGAAATACAGCTGGTGAAGGGGGAAAGGATGGAGGGTTTTCATAAGGCACCTGAGAAATTTCTCCAAAATCATTTAGAGCGATCTGGGGAGAAGGCGGAGGCAGAACATCTAGTTTTTCTTCTCCAAACATTTTTACTTGTGGTCTGGGAAGTCTGAACTGCAGTGAACTCGGGACTCCAGCATCCTCTGTGCTAAGGTACCCATGATCATTACCAAACATGTCTGGCTCCACTTGCTCCATGATGTCCTCCATGATAAAAGGATATGGCTGGTAAGCATTATATGCAGATTCAACATATGGTGTTCCGCCATACTCACTGTAATTGAACTGGTACTCTGGACTCTGTTGGCCCTCATAAGCAGAATAAGCCATATAAGGATCTGAAAATACAGCTTCTCCATAGGGTTGCTCAAAATTACTTTGAAAATCCTCATAATAACCATTTTGCTCATAACCATACCCATAGCCTTCCCCTACATCCCCTACGTAGTATCCATATTCATCTACAGATGGGTATTGCATTCCATCATGATAGCACATATCATTTGCATAATATTGATACTCATCAATTCCCTGCTGTCTAAAATCATAGTATTCATCTTCATTTTCAAAATAATCATATTGATTCTGTGTATGGTATTGGTCATAGTAGTCCATGTCATCATCATAATATTCATAGCCATTTTCATACCCTGCAGTATTTTCAAAATAATCACCCCCGTCCATGTAGTACCCATTCTGGTCATGTATAGGGTAATCATAATAGTCTGCATCATTCTCATAGTCATAATAATGTTCAGGTGGTCCTGTGCCATAATCATCCTCATAACCATCGTAATCGTCATGCATGAATCGCCTTTGAGAGGTGCGCCTTTCATATCTGTCCGTTTCATAATCATTTTCCATATAGCTATACTCGTCCTCATACTCGTCCACATAAGCATCATCTTCATATCTGTCTTGATGAAAACCACGAAATCTTCCCATATTTGCTCTGCGTTGGCGCACTTCATCTTGAGACATCATCGGTAACCTTTTCCCTCCCATTCGGGACATCCGGGAATTCCCAAGCCGACCAAGAGAACTTTGCTTTCCCTTTGTTGAAAGAAACCTCTTTGTGAGCCAGTTAGTCGCACCTGCAATTTTCCCCAAAACAATCCCTTTGTGCTTAAAGCCCGGCTGGATGGACTTTTTTGCACCAAAAAAGCCTTTAAACTTCCCACCTAAACCGGACGTTTTATCAGCTCCTATTTTTCCAGCTTTGGCCCCCAGACCTGACAGTAAGAGTGTCTTTTGTGGTGCTGCATTTTCTTTTTCATTTTTCTTCTTTTCGCTACTCTGGAAACGCATCATGAATTTGGACGTGTTTTTGAGCACGCCCTTTTTCTTATTTGCCAGAGGGTTTTTGTGTCTGCCAAAGCCCACAAACATCTTGGTGGCACTTTGCAGTTTCTTCTTTGAGGTTTTTTTCTTCTTGTCATTTGAAAGTCCCATGAAAAGCTTTGAGGTGTTCTTCAGCCCCTCCATAGGTAATGCTGTTGAGGTGGAAAGGCCTGACAAGCCTGGGAGTGCCCTGGTCTCCGGTTTCTGGGCCTTTCCCTTGCCTTCTGCCGCTAGCCCCATCATGGCTTTTGAAGTCCCCTTTAGGTGAACCTCTTTTCCTTTCTGTTTCCCTTTTTTCTCCTCAGGCTTGGAGGTACCCTTGAGGTTGGCACGCTTACGGTTCCCTTGTTCTGCTTCATCCTCATCATCTTCAGTCCTTTCTTCCTCATCTTCATCCACCTCTTCTTCCTCAGATTGAACATGTTTGGACTTGGACTTGCCCTTCTTCGCCGCGGCTTTAGAGGCGCCTTTTCCTTTACCTTTTTTACCCCTGTCATCCTCAGTCTCCATCTCGCTTTCTTCATCCCTCTCTTCCTCATCCTCTGCCTCGCTTTCATCTGCTTCGCTCTTCACAACATCAGCCTCAGACCCCTCCTCGGACTCACTCTTAGCTGCTGCCTTTCCTTTCTTCTGATCCTTCTTTCCGTCATCCTTGCCTTTTCCTTTCTGAGGTGCATCTTTCTCCTTCTTTCCCCCTTTCTTGTCATCCTTCCCGCCCTTCTTGTCTTCCTTTGCATCTTTCTTGTCCTCCTTTGCAGCCTTTTTGTCCTCCTTGCCCTTTTTCCCCTCATCCTTGTCTTTCTTGGCTGCCGCCTTGGCGTCAGCTTTTTTGCCAGGCATTTTAGCCTCTCGCCAAGACCATACTACACTGGCTCACTGCGTTGCAAATTGTCTGTCAGCAAGAGAAAACCCCAAATCATACAAGCGCATCCTGTCTGTTGAATGTTCCATGGGGGAATTGCTTAACGAAAAGTACTGGGTATCACACACACACAGTGCAACCGAAACTGTCCAAGCAATTAATTAAAATAGAAACACAATTCGACTCAGCAAACCTCACGGGATTGATGGACGTGCTGCTTCTTCACTGATATTCCAAAAGGGTATCGCACTTACTTCTTTTTGCCATTACCTTGGAGTGAATTGTATTTCCATTTTTAGAACAGTCTACTGTTTTTTTGCCAGCTGGTAAATTGCAATGGTTTGCTTTGTTGGAACAGTGCAGCATCAATGTCAGATAGAGTTCTCCCATCAGACGTTCCACTTGTGAACAGGGTGCTCGCTTGTTACTGAAGTCACAGGTGTCCATAAACGTCTGCATTCCCTAGTTTACCATTTAAGGAGGAAACACAAATGTCTTCCCATCAGTCACAGCAAAAAAATAATTGCCCCTCTGTTGGTGCTTGGTATGATCTGAGCCCAAATGGAACATGTGTCTGAGAGTTTTCCAGTATAACTGCAGAAGGCACCTTAATGTATCAGCTATACTGCCTTAGCGTAATGCTATCTCTTTGGTTCAAGCCTGTATAAATAATGCAGGACGGCTGAGCTGTTACTAAACTGTGTCTGAGAAACAAATCCATAGTTAGCCAAAATATACCCGGGGAACAGGGAGCCGCACAGAGCATTCTCCATAAATAGTGGGTGAGTTTGATTTCTTTTACTAGTTTAAGTGTAAATTATAAGACTGTTGTAACTGGTGCCACAACTTCTATAGATGTGTGTATATTTAATCATATCTTGTCTAATGTTTACTAACTGGGAATTTAATAAATGATAGAAAAAAAAAACCTTGCAAAAGTTAAATCTACCAGTGAATGGTTGTTTACCATTAAAGTCAAATATGTGACTTGTGACAATTCCAAAAAAGTGATATGTTTAGATGAATGTTATTGTTTTTGCACTTGTTTGTAATATTACATATATTCTAATTGCTCTTGACCTTGTGACAGTTTACAGCACATGCTGTAGTAAAGCGACGCGGAAAAAGACGACTACGTTCGTTATACTGCTGGACAAATATTCTAAATTCGCTTCCTTTCTCATTCATTACAGCGATTTTGGGCGTTATTTCAATGCGATATTGCAGAAAGTCATTTCATATTATTGAAAATCATGCCTGAAAAAATCTAGCAGTCTTTTTATTATCCTGTCTATGTTATTGCATATACACGGCAGTCTATTGCACAGACGATTATAACAGTTCCTGTTCCAAGTAGTTCAAGGTGAAGTGTTTATTTGAGACGGATGGTTGTGATATAAATCTCCAGAAAAGAGATAACAAGTTACCTGTTTTCCGGGAGATTTATTATTATTAATATTAATAGTAATTATTATTATTAATAATAAAAATTATTATTATTTTACATTACACGTATTCTGTCAAATAGGATGGAATTGAAAACAGTTAAAACACAAAGCGGATCATATAGATTTTACATTAAAGCGGGCTTTGTGTCTTCACTGATTTATCGTTGTTAGTCACTATGTTTACTGAGGTTTCATTTCAATGGATCATGTTAAGTCGGCGATAGCTAATTAATATTCTAAAAGTTTACGACACAGCCGAATATTAATATTTAATAGCTTGTCTGTACTCAATCCGATGAGAACTAATTAAACATTAATACGAAAACTTCTAAAAATATCCGAAGGTATTCCAGCACTCTCTAAGCCAATATATTTTGCATTCGTTTATGTTATGTGTAACCAAGCATCATACTTTTAACAATTAGATATTACTTTGTAAAGATTATTCTGCTGCCGAGCATGGTTTTCAAGTGTACATTTGAAAATAAATTAAAAGAAATATGATTCATCATCGTTGATTTCTGAGGAAAAAAAACATATTCTCAAATGATGCATTCCAATATTCAACGGGTTATAAGTGTGTTGCATTTGGAGTAACTACAGGACTGTACAAAAGATACCCCCAAAGTCATTTTACACGTTTTCACCGCACCTCCTGAGCTGTGGTTCCCGAGGTCCCACCAGCAGATGGCGCTCCATTAAGTGACACACTTGCTGGCTAAGCCCGAAGCGTCTTCATATAGCTGGACGGTAATGAGTTTGCGGAGGATGGAGCGGTGAGACCAGTTCGATGCACCTTCTTTAAGAGAACTGTGTTCATTAATGTGATAAATAGATAAAACACAGCCATGATTAAGTAAATGTCTGGGACGATATATAAAATAAGAGCTGTCACCCTCTAAAGACTTTATCTAAGGTTGCGCAATGACAAATTAGAGCTCATACTGCTCATATTGAAGGAAACAAAATGATCTATATAGCCACAGGACCAAAGCGAGTCACGTGTCTACCCTTGATGACTTGAGCTGGTGATTTAAAGACTAGTGAATCGCATACCAATTTCTTTTGTGGTATTGGACTGCCCTCTGGTGGACGATATGTGTCTATTAAAAGCAAATGGAAAATCGGATATGAGCAGATAAAAATGGCTATGAACCAATCGATAACTACCTAAAAAAGTACTTTAAATGCATACCAACTGGCATTCTTCCCAGGGTTTGCCACAGCCTGAGGGCCTTTGCCTCTTGTGATTAGCTCTAAGCCTCCCCGTCCTGCTAAGGGGTTGGATGGATGGATAGAAATGCTTAGCATGAACCTTACACTGACGTGACCTATGTCTACACCCTACATTTTTTTACAACAGTGACACAACTCTATAAACAAACATGCTTCTCAATGTAAAAGAGCACAGATATACTTCATCCTTTCAGAGAAAAGGCCATCATGATTTTATCAGTTATGAAATGGGTATGGAATGCATCTTTTGGGTTGTTTCACATTGCACATCTGAATACTGAAAAAAAGACATCTATCCATATTCTAACCACTTATCCAGTACAGGGTTACAAGTTGTGGTAAACAGGTAATATTTTATATGATGCACCATGTGCTTTTAATGCACTATTCTTGATCACCAGTGACTGGAGTGGACACCAACACACAATCACGCACACACACGTGCTCAGGTCATGCCACAATTACCTTAAATCGAGTCAGTCAGTTGAAGGCCATCTTGGGACGGTTTAGTCCGAGCCAGGCCCCTCCCCCACCTTCCTCCCCCCGCTCACCACGACTCATGGCACAGCCCTCCCGCAAAAAGCTTAAAAGCCCCAGTCCAGAACTAAAACACACGGGTGATGACATGGCCAGCCGGACCGTTCCAAAACAAACATGGCGGGCTCCACTCCGAGGCCTCTGTCGCCCACACCCGCTGCATATTTAATGATGCCTATTCTCCTGGTTCTTTATCTTGAATAGGATGTGAAGCTCTAGGCTTTCAGGCGGGCAGAAGACCTAATGAGACCAGCCGCATGAGCCCCTGGGGAAACGCAGGCCGCAGCGCCGAGGGGCGGACAAGAGGCTTCCAAGAACCTCCCAGACTTTACTCACCTGCATATCCTTGTCCTCTTGGGGTATTAAGACCAGGAAGGTCCCGTCACAGAGTGACAATGCAGCACGGCAAACATTTTTAGCTACGAACTGTGAAATTACGTACCACACGTCCTCGGGTAATGGAGTAAACCATTAAGCCACAGCAAGACCAATAAAATCACACCTGAACTCTGCACCAGGCCGAGAGGCTGAAGGCATTACCTCCTCCAAAGAGCAAGTCAGGCTGCAAAGCATCACCCATAAAACGCTAAATAAATAAAAACAAGCCACATGTTGTGAATTTGTAACATCCCATGACTTACTCCACTATAACAGCAGTTGCAGAGTCAAAACAATAATGTCTTTAGGTTTTTGTTTTCAAGTCAACAAATAATCTTTATTTTGTGAAGGTAACAGTTACAAAATAAAAATCATTGATGAGAATAAGCGTTCAGTGCTGGATAATATCTTTTGTTTTTTTATTTGTCATTTAAATGGATCTCATAACTCCACCCAAAACACTTTTAACCTGCGCTAGACAAGGTTTTTCCGTCCCCAGCAGACTGCTCGTGCGGCCGTACACAAAATAAAAACCAAATTTTTTTTTTTTTTGGCAAAATCTGCTTTACTCTGATTTTCCATTGCTCTCTGCTCCCAAGCAGAGGCAGCCAAGCTGCCTGACAGTCATTTTATTTCTTCACGACCTGGATGACGTCTTCGTGCTCCATAACATGGGTCAGGCCCACCCTCTGAGGGCTGTACTTTGTGCTGGTTCCCTTAAAAGAAAATAACAGTAAAATTCTGAACTGTTAAAATATCCTGGGGAAAAACTTAATGTAAACACTGGATTAGAGGTCCACTTACCCACACCAAGGCATACTTGAATTGACTCGCTAATGTTCTGTGAATTCGGTGACACTAGTGGGGGAAACGTGGATAAAACAACTGAATTCTGGCTTTTCAAACATATCTGCATAAGCACTACAGCAGCCACACTGTCCTGCTAGATTCAGCTTTGATAAAGACGTACCACATGTTCCACGGTGGCTCCCCTCCGCATGATAATTGCATCTGTGAAATCTGGCCGCTCTATAGGTTCATATTAGCAGAAAAAAAATACAATGGCTAATCACTATAAACGATTCCAAAATAGACACCGAGCAAAGACATGGGCCAACAACAGATGTTCAAACTAAGCATTAAGTGTGAAAATGAAATGAAGATCAAACGGTACCCCCTCTCTTCTTGGTGTATATGCAGATCAGGGCTAGGTACTCCCACAGCTGCTCAAGAAGGTAATCCAGGTTCAGCTTCATGCCACAGCTGGGAGACAACGCACTCTCCGTTAGCAGTGATCAGAAACAGAGTCGGGTTTAACCCCCACCTGCCTCTTATCCAGGTGGATACGCAAGAAAATCACTTACCTGACGACCACGCTGTGGGGTCTTCGGGCTAAACGGTCAACCTCCTCCATGGAGATCTGGTCCACTTTGTTGTACACCTAACAAAACAGCAGTTTGTTCCAAAAAAAAAAAAAAAAACTATTTGCAGGACTGGTAATTTCTTCAAAGGAAGGTATGGAGTAGTGATGGGCAGATGAAGCGTCAAACCATTTTCTGTATTTTTCTGACTGCACAAGATGCTATTGGTTTGCTTTGGGGCATGCACTGGACCCTTTTTTTGAATAGAGAGCGCCATCTAGTGGTGTCGGAAACCACAGCAAATGGTTCATGAAGCTTCATTTGTTATGGAGTGCCCTTATTAATTTTTTTCTAAAGGTTATAATTTTCCCTTACATGGTTTAAATCATTATCAGTCAGAGCCATTTCAAAATAAAAAATACATTATTATAAGCATTTAGAGCATTGCAGTCAGACACATTCCTACTTTACTTACATATAAACAGGGCATGTAGACTCTGTTTCCAACGATGACATCGATAAATTCGTCTGGTGTGCTGTCCTCCCTAAATAAAACCTCGGCATTGAAGATTTCTTAGGGAGGTTAAGGAAACTTTTTGGCTGTTTAAGCACATATCACTTTGCCACAAAATTATTTTTTAAAAATAACTTTTTCCCAGGAGGTTTAACAGATTTTTAAAAAGCAGTATGGCAAACATGTGAAGGATACTATATTCATGCAGAATGAGCTGCACCAATTTCTCAGAGCAGTGTGTCAGAGGGACAGTTGAATTGTAGGACAGTCCTCCACCTTTCTTTTGCTGAAATGGAAAAGGTTTTGGAAAAGAGGAGAGTCTGTGAATATTTATTGCAGAAAACTAAATATGTACATAAACATCATTAGATACATTTCATAAACACACACCTTAAAGTAGATGTTTGGTTTTAACCGGTTAAGCCTGATCCCTACTGATTCCAGTTCTTTCTCCAGAAGTGCCCTTCAAAAAAACATGTTGAATGTCCACAATACAAACTTTCAAGAACAATTTAAAAAGCCAATCCAACTGACCAAATGTACTTGTCCATAAACTGATTTATTTATTGTACATACTACTCATCCAATTCCATGCAAAATCTGCACAATCTTTCCCCACCAATCAGATGGTTAACAATTTCTTTTAATTTAATGTCAATGTCTTATAATAAAGTGTTTGTATGCCATAATTATATATTGTATTGTATTAAATACTTTTCATTTGCATTTTGACCAATAAGAACAATGTTTCATCAATGAATCATACATCTGAAATTGACAATAAAAGATACATTTTGACACTTGAATGTTTAGGTTTAGACAAATAAAACACAAAAACAAGCAAGCAAACAATAAGGTCCAACCTCTGGACGTCCCCCTTTGTTGCATCCAGCATCATAATGACAACATCTGCTGTTCTGGCCACAGCTATGACCTGCCTTCCTCTGCCTTTTCCTGTGGGGGGAATAGCACAATTTAATTATTATATGCAAAAAAGGTCATACAATCAAACAAAACAACCTCACACACAACTTTAAAACAGCATCACTTTTGAAAATGAATTATGGTATCATTAGCAAGCCACTGACACCACATAGAATGTCATGGTGATCATCCACATACCTTGGGCTGCACCTTCAATGATACCAGGTAAATCTAGAAGCTGAATGTTTGCTCCTTTATACTACAGAAGGGAACAAACACTAAATTAGACTTAATTTAATATGCAGCAGAATTGTGGTTGCACAGGGGTGGGAAATTTCCAGTATATTTCCAGAAACTTTCCATGGGAAGTTAAGCTGGGGAATTTGGTAAATATTGAACTCCATGGAACTCCTGCGAGCTATCAGATACCACAAGGACAGCTAGCTGTATGAATAGTACAACACAGAATATGACTTATGAGCAGTGAGCTTTGAGGCAGATGCTTATTTTGGGGTGTTTATGCACAAATAATTACTCACAAGTACTTGGTTACACAAGGATATCACTATTAGTGCTAGCTTTAGCTTTGTTAAAGACGTTCCAATTTCCAGTTTATTTCCATCAGGGTTGGGGCCAATCCAGAATGCATCGATCAATTCCAGTGCAAGTCAGGAAATGGAACTGGAGCTGCGATTGGAAAAAAAACTATGGGGAACAGAATGGGAGTTGAATTTGAATTTCAGGGAGATTTAAGTTCCAAGTCCAGTTCCATTTCCTGATTTGGACTGGAATTGATCAATGCATTCCGGAATGGCCCCAACCCTGATTTCCATTAATTCCTATGTATTCCTATGGAAAGTTTCCAACTTTGAAAATTCCCAGAATTCTGCAACCCTAAGCAGAATTGAAGTGGGAATGGAAAAGTGTTTCAAGCATTATGTTTTGGATACCTCAATAACTCCAGGGATACACGTCAGCGTTGTGAATTCATAAGAGGCAGCCTCACTCTCTGTTGAAGTCATCAGACTGAGAAATGTGGACTGAAAATATTTTGTATAAGAACCACGATGATACATAATCAACACTAGCAATGAGAAAACACTAAATATAAACTTTAAGATGTTAAAAACAGGAAACACATGCATTTTATATTAAATGAGAGATTGAATTGAACAAACCTATAATGAAACACAATTCCAGAAAACGACACTCACCTTACCCACAGATGGAAATCCTATAAGGGCTACCCTGGCATCACCAGATTTCATCACATCGAAGCCCTCCCCTTTGGCTCCAGCAGATTTCGACGGTTCCAGCAGTTGGGCTCTATACTTTGCAAGCTTTGCTTTCAGCAAACCCAGGTGATATTCAGTGGCTGAAAATAAAAACGCATTAAAAAGTAAGACTCGACACCAGTTTGTGCGGTCTTAAACGGCATCAAAGACACAGGTTAACTGAAAAGTATTTGACAGCCGTGCCACTTAATTCCTAAGTGAGAAACAAGAAACAACATGTCAACCTCTCAAGAATCAAGTAGCTAAGTTGTGCCATTCTGGGGAGAAAAACTATACTTGCCTTTGTTTTTCTGGGTGCGCGAAATTTCTTTTTCAATCTCTGCTATTTTCTCGAGAATCCCCATTTTCACGAGAAAGTGGCCTATTTATCTGCCTGCTTTGAGAAATAACATAAAAATAAAAAAAGAGAGGAAAAGTAGCTAACGCACTTCCAACTTAGCTACCATCTGCCAGACAATTAGTAACTAAAAAGGTCGATTATTTGCTTTATTAGTCAAATGGTCACGCACATAAACCTTTTAGACAAGCGGCTATTCGAATATATCGCTGTCAAGTATGCCCAAAACGTCTGCAGTTTAGGATAAAGGAAATAATTACACTTTAATTTGCGATCCAACTCAACAGCATGCAGAGGGTGACGTCACCAAAGGAAGTAGCTCCTCGGTGCTCGACCTAAAAATCCCGGAGATGAAACAAGACACAGTTACCGAAAGGTACCGGACTTGGCAATATAGATTATTAAAATATGATCGCCAAGTAATATGTATCACAGTAATTTGTAGTTAAACGCATGATTAACTGTAGAGAATGATGAATTGCGGTTATAAAGGGTTGTGTTAGATTGCTTAACTTGCATCGGAAAATTTAACCGCGTGTCGCACTTTAACAACCCCAAAAGCACGAAACAAACATGGCTGCGGCCAGAAGTACCAGTGATTCTGTCCCTCATTCCGATGCTACTGGAGCCGAAAGTTTCCCTTTCGGGATTTCTGGAAGCACGTCGGCAAGCAAAGCGTCCGAAAAACAAGAAAATGCCGGCGATCAGAAAGTGAAGCCTTGCAGGGCATGTATGGATTTCAAATCTTGGATGAAAATGCAGAAGAAACAAACGTCCATGCAGCAGGTGACTATATAAGCTGTGGAGTTTGCATGGATAGTCAGTTGATTTTATTTGAGAGCATTTGCAACACATGTCATTAACGAAAACGTTATATAATTTTTTCTAGTTATTTATCTTACGTTCATTACAAAATCGTATAGATTCCCCATTTAATCTATGTTGTCTTGATGAATACAAATATGTTGTGTATATAATCACAACTTCTTTAATTTTTGTCCTTGATAAGGGGGACCGTGACGTAGAAGATCGTGAAAGGATAGCCGAGTGTCCGCTGGATAGAGAGGAGCTTGGCAGGAATACGTGGTCTTTCCTTCACACTACGGCCGCTTATTACCCCGACAAACCCAGCGACAGCCAGCAGCAAGATATGAAGCAGTTCATCAACCTTTTCTCCAAATTCTTTCCCTGCGACGAGTGTGCACAAGACTTAAGATCGAGGTTTAAAATAATTTTGTGACTGCATCCCTTAAACATTGAAAATGATCAGAATCTAACTTTATTGCCCAAGTATGTGGCACATCTGCTTCAGGTGTTCTGACGACTTGAACTACCTATCGAGACGTACTATCGAGCCTTTTAGCGCATGTGCAGTTCCACCGTTTTGGGATTAGGGTTAGGT
>JAODJU010000045.1:17048358-17059292 GCA_026776725.1 Gnathonemus echidnorhynchus
CATCCAAACGAATAATTACGAAATGTGAGGGGGACACGTCCCCCTCAAATTTAATGGCGGCGACGTCCATGGGACAGATAAACTGTCATGCCACCTCTGAGCCGATTTTTCAAGTGCTAGACATAAAGTTAATAACTTATTAAAAATATGTTCTAAATACTTATCAAGGAATGTACGGCAACCTAGTGTGCAACAACTTAAATTGCTGGATACATTTATAAGCACTGAACATTTTACCATGTAAAGTTAACGGATAGTCTAAATATAAAATAAAAGCAATGGCAGAAGATTTTTTTTATTATATATATATATATATATATATATATATATATATATATGAAGAGCTGAGCACCTCGCCCAGCTGCTCCCGGCAGGCGGCGCAGTGCCTCTCAGCGCACAGCTCCCTCATCCTGCTGGAGCAGCGCTGAAACACGGCGTGATCGTATTTATCCCAGCGCGAATATGCCCACCTCCTGGCGGCAGGGCACACAGTACTGAACAATCTCCCTGCAGGACTCTGCATGGCGGTGGAAGGCGCACACGGAAACGAGGTGAGGGCTCTCCCATCTTTTCCCCATCCATGTTGCTGGCGTAATAGCTCGATTGAATCGCTTTCACTTTCTCCCCCCGAAACCATTTTTCTTTGGAAATTGGACGATTGCGTCATCAGAGCTACATGCTCTTATTGGTCAAAGCTAACGTCAATCATAAATGATAGGCCGGGCAGATTCGGGAAGCGGAGGGTGGGCTGGAATGGGACAGACAGCGACAGAAAGAAATAGCTGGTAAAAATGGACTGAGGTTTAATGTCCTTTATGGCGATAATGATTAAAATGTGATTTATTATTATTTTAGTTTTTACCGCAAAGACGGCTTATAACGAAGGGGAAGAAAGGTAAAGGTAGAGGTAACGTTTATTGATGGGTATTAACCGGAAATCACAATCGTCACCAGATTTGTGTTTATTACAAATGCGCACATGTCCATGGAGCAACGGCACCGCAGGCTTTTGTGTCACGCACAGAATAACTTCATGATGGTGAATTAATTTCAGTGTTTTAAGTAAGTAAGTAATACTTATATTGCTTACCAATTTTGTCGTTTTGTAGAGATTATTTTTTAAAGTGCAGAAATCTTCCTGGAGAGTTTGTTAGATGTGCAAGCATGATATTATGAGTGTTATTTAGCCAGCGCACTGCTGAGAAAAGGAGAAAATGGTTTCCAGTTTGTTGGTTTGCTGACCTTGGGCATTTTTAACCAAGAAATTAATCTAACAACTCCATTTTCCCAAGTATGCTATTTGTCACCATTTTAAGAGATGATCGACAAGCTTGACGTGGATTGAATCCAGTGTTTTTTCACTGCGTCTATAAGTTATTTACTAAAGAGGCCTGACCAGACTCTGGAGATAGAAGCACGGTGTGTCAGGAACTTTTATGATAAAAGATACATTCCTGTTTTGCTGTTAATGCAAAACTGCGCAACTTGTTGCTGTAGCTCCCCTACCAGATAATTCCAGTCCTTTTTAATCACGATCGAAACAGCATATAAGGCTGCGAATGACAGAAACTGAGGGAGGAGAAGTGCTATAGAAATATCCCTGCCCAGATTTCATGTTATTAAATTGAGAGGAAATTGTTCTGGTAGAGCACTGAACCCAGCGTATCATATTACATCTACTTTGAATTGTAGATGTTTGAAGAGCCGTTGTTATGAGAACCTAGTTTCTATGACAGAGTAATAGTTCGATTTTTTTTTTCCCCACAGGAAGGGTTCAGCCTTGCGTGGGAGCCCAGGGAGCCACCTTCTCAAGAGGCTGACAAGAAGACCCAAAGAGTCATGAATGTGACCAAGGGGGGCCTGATCATCTTCACAGCGAACTCGAATCCTGCGGGCAGGGAGCTGGGAAAAAGGATTGCTGAGTGCGTATGGTGCAGATGATGAGAATGGTCTCTGAGCATGTATTTAGGAAAAACAGGGCTTTTGTATTTTGACTTAGTGAGACTTTTGCAGGGACGGTAATTTATCATGCCCCCCCCCCCAATTCAGCAAAGATTAGGGTCAGTTTTTAATCCCAGTCCAGCCTTGTTGAACTACTCAGCCCTGGGACTTGGAGACTTTGAGGGTTGAGCTGTACAACTGTGTGGCATCATTCAATCCAAACCCTGAGCAAAGAGACGCACACATACCCTCACTGGCCACTTTATTAGGTACACCTTGCTGGTACCGGGTTGGACCCCCTTTTACCTTCAGAACTGCCTTAATTCTTCATGGCATAAATTCAGTAAAGTGCAAGAAAAAATCCTCATAGACTTTGGTCCATGTTGACGTGATAGCATCACACAGTTGCATATGTGTCAGCTGTACCTTCATGATGCGAATCTCCCGTTCTGCCACGTCCCATAGGTGCTCTATTGGATTGAGATGTGGTGACTGTGGAGGGCCTTTGAATGCGGTGAATTCATTTGACATGTTCAAGAAATCAGTCTGAGATGACATGAACTTTGTGACGTGGCGTGTTTTCCGGCTGGAAGTACCCATTAGAAGCTGGGTCATAAATCATAAATGGATGGACATGGTCAGCAACAAGACTCAGGTAGGCTGTGGCATATAAACAATGCTCAATTGGTACTAAGGGGCCCAAAGTATGGCAAGAAAATATCCCACATACCATTACAGCAGCAGCACCAGCTTGAATTTTTGCCACAAGGCAGGGTGCATACATGCTTTCATGCTGTTTATGCCAAATTCTGACCCTACCATGTCAATATCATAGCAGAAATTGAGACTAATCTGACTTTTCCCAATTTTGGTGAGCCTCTGCCCACTGTAGCCTCAGTTTCCCGTTCTTAGGTGACAGCAGGGACACCCAGCTTGGTCCTCCGCTGCTGTAGCCCATCTGCTGCAAGGTTTGACATGTTGTGCGTTCAGTGAAGCTCTTCTGCATACCTTGGTTGTAACGAGTGCAGTTACTGGAGTTACTTTCTTTCAGCTTCATCCAATCTGTCCATTCTTCTCTGGCCTCTGTCATCAACAAGGCATTTTCACCCGGACTACCGCCACTCACTGGATATTTTCTTTTTCAGCCCAATCTCTGTGAACTGTAGAGATGGCTGTGTGTGAAAATCCCAGCAGGTCATCAGTTTGACATTCTTGTACCAGCGCCCCTTCGCCACCGACAGCCATGCCAAAGTCACTTAAATCACCTCTCTTCCCCATTCTGGTGACGTGAACATTGACTGAAGCTCCTGACTTGTATCTACATTGTATACATTATGCTGCTGACCTGTGGTTGGCTTATTAGATATTTGCTTAAACAAGCAGTGGGACAGGTGTACCTAATAATGTGGCCAGTGAGAGTATATTACAGTGGGTTATTGTCTTGCGTGAGGTTAAAATGTGTGGTATTAAAAAGACGCCTTTGATTAAGTATAGTTAAGATTATGTGGTACAAGTCAGAAATAAAACGTTGCGTAGTTGCGCCTTTATTTCAACGTTTCGGTGAGGAACGAAACTTGAAAAAATGTACAATTTGAAAATCATAAGGAATGCATTGAGAGCCTGCTGTATTTACTTTGCAGGCCCATTGTTTAGTAAAGCTCATTAACATTTTTCCTTCTGGTTGGACTCTTGTATTCGCCTCATGCTTGCGGTTCGATTCGTGTCCTGCAGGCGTCTCGGGGTTGAGCTGGGCAAGGTACAGGTGTACCAGGAGGCCAACCGGGGTGAGTGTTATTCAGCCTGGCTTGGCTTGGAAATGCGTTGTTGCTGCTGTGTGACATGCAGCATGTAAAGGCCTCCGTTGTCATAATCAGTATCTGTATGTTTGTAATTTGTGTACATGAATAGCATAGGATGTGTGGTGTGAATTTAATCGCTCTCTGCATGTGGTGCATGAAAATGAGGAATTGGCATTGAACTTGCACTTTTTGTCTGTCACATGCTGCCACCCCCCTCTGTCCCCACCCATATAGAGATGCCGGTTGGGCGGAGGAGTGAGTGGGGGGGGGGGGAGTCACGTTTTCCCTTCCTTGTTTCCCCAGAGACTCGTGTGCAGATCCAGGAATCTGTGCGTGGCAAAGATGTTTTCATTATCCAGACCGTTTCCAGGTAGGTCTCTGGTGCTATGTCACACACTGTCCTATAGAGGGCAGTGTTTCACTTCAGTGTCGCTCGCTGCCATAACCAACACATTTAGCTTATGAAATGAAATGGAATACTATACTGTACGACGCTGTGCTGTGTAATGAGACACGTTTTATTATGCATGCATCGGTGCAGCAGAGAGATGGGGAGAGAATGTGTAGCGTATATCACCTGGCGCTTGTCGGTGCGACCCCAGGGACGTGAACACGACCATCATGGAGCTGCTGATCATGGTGTACGCCTGCCGCACTTCCTGCGCCCACAGCATCACCGGCGTGGTGCCCTACTTCCCGTACAGCAAGCAATGCAAGATGAGGAAGCGGGGCTCCATCGTCACCAAGCTGCTGGCCTCCATGATGTGCAAAGCGGGTTGGTCTCCTCCTGCCCTGGGGTGTGGGGCGGGGTTACATCATAGTGCCCTGAGAAATGGCAGAGAAGACTTTTGGTTGCACTGGTTGCAAGTGGTTACAAGTCTCAGCTTTGGAATATGTATACTACTAATCTAGGTTGCCCAGGGCAACTAGCCATAGCCCCATCGGTGACCGTTGCCATGTTTTCTTTGTACTAAGGCCTCACCCATCTGATCACCATGGACCTGCACCAGAAGGAGATACAGGGCTTCTTCAACATCCCCGTGGACAATTTACGTGCCTCTCCGTTCCTCCTGCAGTACATCCAGGAGGAGGTGCGGTGCCCCCGGGCAGTGGAGTGGGCGTCGTGCCCGCTCATAAACGCCTTTCTTTGAGCCTTCCCGCCGTCCCCTCCCTCGTACGAGCCTTCCATCCGCGGCCCTGCGCTTTCTGCAGGGTAGGGAGGCCTCGCTCTCGCCTTTGTGGCGCCTTCTGCTGACGTGACCTGTGTTGTTTTGACGCTCGCAGATCCCCGACTATAGAAACGCGGTAATTGTGGCCAAATCTCCAGCTTCTGCCAAAAGGTAATCTTCTCCTTTGCAGCCCTGCCCAACGATAAATTTGTGTTTTTCTTTTTTTTTGTCTTGAGGTGTGTGTGTCTGGTATTGGCAATCCGTATCCATGCAATGCGCCGTCGAAGTTGACCGTGTGCAGTTACCTGACCTGACCTTCAACTCTAAACCTAACCCCTACCCCCCGGCCCCGCCAGGGCGCAGTCCTTTGCCGAGAGGCTGCGGCTCGGCATCGCGGTGATCCATGGCGAGGCACAGGATGCCGAATCGGACCTGGTGGATGGACGGCACTCCCCACCCATGGTGAAAAACGTGGCCGCCATACACCCCAGCCTGGAAATCCCCCGTGAGCGACATACCTTACTATCCTCATCTGTCTGCCTTGTGTTATGCGAGCACAACATCGCAATACAATAACTCCTTGGCTACAGCGCCACCTGCTGCACAGGCGGGCTAATTGTGGTATGGTTATTGTTCTGATATCCAGTGCTGATCCCAAAGGAGAAGCCGCCGATCACGGTGGTGGGAGATGTGGGTGGCCGGATCGCCATCATCGTGGTGAGCTGTAAATCCAGAATTCGTGACACTTGTGACATTACTGCAGCTGGAGGGGAGGGCTGTGGTCTTTCGTCTGCTTTTCATTGCTCTTTTGTGGATACGGTGCCCCCCCGCCCCCCTTGCAGGATGACATCATTGATGACGTGGACAGCTTTGTGGCCGCCGCAGAGACTCTGAAAGAGAGGGGGGCCTACAAGATCTTCGTCATGGCAACGCATGGCATCCTGTCCTCGGACGCCCCTCGCCTAATTGAGGAGTCCGCCATCGACGAGGTGAGATGGACGATGAGGCCTGGAGGGTCCCTGACGTGGGGGGGGTGCGTGGGGTCTCTGTGAGAATGGGCTACCAGAATCTGGGTGCATATTTGTCTGGTACTTGGTTTAATCCAGAAGCTACACGAAGTTACTCAGTATCTAAAAAATTGCTCTAGTTTTTATTTTTAAGCATGTGGCTCTGATACTCTGCAAGCTCAGCGATTTGGGCTCATCTCAGCAGCTGGATCAGGACATATTGGGGAGGGTGGGAGGTAACAGTTACTATTCCCTGTCCTCCCCCGTCCTTGGCAGGTGGTAGTGACCAATACCATCCCCCATGAGATCCAGAAGCTACGTTGCCCCAAGATCAAGACCGTGGACATCAGCATGATTCTGTCTGAAGCCATCCGGCGCATTCACAACGGGGAGTCTATGTCGTATCTGTTTCGCAACATTGGACTGGATGACTGAGTTTTGGAGGGGGGGGGCACTTTGACACTGTCAATCTTCCCCGACGCCATTCTACGTCTTTTTCGTTCTTTTCACGTGAAAAAGTCAGCTTTGGTCTTTCTTCCGTTGGTTGCCCTTGGTTATGTTGAAACGCTTGAACTTGTAGTCCAGTAAAGTTGTTATTGTTGTTCATGTTATTATTAATCGGCCTTCCTTTAACAAGCAACCTTACGGCAAGTTGGCGTAACCATATAATGGTAATTAAGGCTGACGTAACTAGATCATGGTCACGTTAACCCGGTAAATCTTGCCGAGAACTGTAGGCCTGGCGATACATAGCCCAATATCTATCTGTGGCTCTCCGTGCAAACCATATAGGTTAGTGATTTTCTTTCATTTCTGTGACTGGAGTTTCCTCATCTGTCATGTGCTGGTTTGAAGCAGGCAGCCTCATTCTTTAAATTTCCTTCCCCGCTCTTTATAGCCCTCGTCTGGCAGGACTTATGGCATTCTCAGCCCCCGATGATGAAGACGTGTCATGGCGTCACTTGTTGACATGTAAGCCTTCGCTCATGGTAATGACGCTGCTCTTTCTGTGGCAGCCTGGAGCAGATTAACAGCCCCTGATTGCTACGTTGCCGGTGGGGAAATTCACAGCAGTGGGTCTGTCGGTTTCTTTGTTGCGGAGACAGACGCTCTAAGATGCCAAATGAGATGATTAGTGTGCTGATTTTTTCATTTTTTGCCTTTTGGTACAGTAATGTAAGTGTGGGAATTTTGATAAACCGTTTCACTTTATGTTACCCTCTGTCCTTTAAACTATTTCAGCATTGCAATCCGGCATTTTCCAGGAGCCTGGGAGTTAGTCATGCAATGTATTAAAAGGTACCATTTCTGAGTGTAGACCTTCAGACTGCTAGAAGAACACTGACCAGTAACCAGGTAGACCTGGTCAATATATATTAAGTCTAAATATTCCTGGGCATAAACCTAGTATTTGAAGTTTCATTTTCTGTGCAAAACTAACACTATTAACAGGCTTTGCTTCTCCTGTTGGCAGCCTGCAATGACACACATTGTTGTACGTTGACTAAAATTTGGTAGATGCCATTCCACAGAGACTAGGCCGCCATGGCCTCTGGTGAACCATTTAAAAGGGTCGTATGACCAAGGATTTGAGGAGCCTGTTTAAAGGGGTCTCCGGATTGTCTTCGAGTGTTAACCCAAAAGGAACAGCTTATTTATTTTTGGCGAAATCGATTAAATAAATGGAGAACTGAGAGCCGCCATCTAGCATATTTGTCCGCCTCCCTCTGTCATTTGTTCTGCCGGCCCGTTCTGGAGGACGACCTCCTGCAGCAGAGGGCTTATTGAAGTTACCCCCCCCGCCTCCCACTCCCCCGACTAGCCCGGTCATGCTTGAGATGCCCATGTGAATTGCGGTCTGTTGCTCCAGCATTTTCAGCCATGGTATGAAAGCCAGTGTTCTGTGTGAAAGTACTCCGCAGAATACCAGCAAACGCCTTTAGACTGCAGTGTGTCATACTGGCTTTTCAGGTCCTCTGCCTATTGTGGAGAACCCAGTGATTGTATCTTAGGTTGAAACAATTGAAATATGCAAGGTACTTATTTCTGGGGTAAAAGTTAACTGCAAACCTTTTGATGGCAGAGCAATAAAACTTATCTTTATCTGCATCTTGGACTTTTTAAAGGGGAGGGCGGGGTGGGGATAATAGTCAATAGCAATATAATTCAGTTGTTGACATAGGATAATTTTTTTTTGCAGTCCCTCCCAGGGGATACGTTTCTGTTTCAGGTTCCCTTGCACTTACATGGATATGCAGAGGAAATGAGTGTATGATTTGTTAGCAGTTCATGAGTGATGGAGTGCGACCCAGGCAGCTGGGCCGAGAGCCGTGGTCGTCGATAACTGGAGGTTGCAAAATATGAAGAAAAGGGAGGGAAAATACAGTACTGTGCAAACGTCTTAGGCAGCAAAAAAATCTTCATGCAGCCTGTCAAAGTGTCAGCTTATCCATTTCAGAACCTCTGCTGAAAATCACCCCATGATTTCCAGCCAACTGTCCACACACCCCTGTATTTTTTTTGACTCATAATTAGCTCGCACGCCTCATACGGCTAATCAATATCTCATTAACTTTTTTAAGTAATTAAATTACATGAGCTGGTGGTGAAATTTAATAAATACATGGAATGACTGGGGGGCCCCTGAGGAGAGGTTTGAGAACTGAATCTAGCCACCCAAGAAGATATCAGTAACTTTTTGGAGAAAAGAAGAGATTCTTATGAGTTTTTTATCATGTTACTCTTAATTTGCATATGTTCTAATGCTAAATTTTTTTGTTCTGAGCAAAATGCACGAACGAGTCAGATAAATTGCTTTAAACATTTCTTTTGACTGCCTAAGAATTTTGCACAATACTGTATTTCCTGAATTATCTCATGATGAAAAAGCTCTGCTATTATGTGGTCACAGAGCCGTTGGAGTCTTAACCCGAAGTTTTGACTGAAATAATATCACGGATCATTTTTAGGAAAATAACTTTATTCATGTTTTGTGTCGATCATGTGACCGAATCTGTCAGTCAGCTCTGCATACGGAATGTAAACACCCGACCATGCCTTTTACCTTTCAGCAGTACACGTTGTGCCTTCTCTCTGCTCAGTTTACAGGTGTTTACGGAACCTTGGGAGTTTACCACAATTTTCGAGTAATTCAGGTTCAATACCAGTGTTATAGAATTATCCCGAAACTCAAACCAACAAGCCCTATAAATGAAGGGATATCAATAAGACACATAATCGCATTAACCACTCCCCAGCGTGTCTGTGATAGGGGTCGACCCAGATGCCAGCTATTGTGACATCCTGGCTACTCACGTGTCACGTGATCACTGCCGGGGGACTTTGCACATCTATCTGGCCATGAAGGCGTGTGGGTCAGAGACGGAGTGAAGGAACGCAATCCTCCACCGTTTACCGTCCTCTCAAAAAAAAACAACAACATGCTTTTCCAGAGTTTAATTAGTACAGAGATGCGTGTCAAAGCTGGAACCAAGAACCTATATGATGGACCTCGCATTCACACGTTACCAGTGTTCAGTGCATTTATTGAATATATCACAAAACTCAAGGCAGCCGAAAAATGAGGTGAAGGATGGTTTACTTCTGACAAACTTTTGACAAAGTTCACACACCTGACAGACCTGTGAAGGGTGATAGTATCATGATAAGCTGAACTGAGCTGTCAGACCCTAATCTAGATGATAAGACGAATAAAGCACACAACTAGAGGTCATATCTGAGCTGGGATTTGAAAAACTGTGAGTGAAAGTGCAGGAAATTGCTTTTTGTTTCGCTGTAATTCCGTTCTTAGCGAGCCATGAGCTGTTTGGGTGGTTATGGACCACATCCAGGTTTTTTTTTTTTACCCCAGTTTTTCCTTTTTTGCAAACAGGGTGGAGCAGACAATGGTGAGCTTAACGATTTTCTCTGTGGAAAGGTGTGGCTGCACCAGGATGAGTCAGGTGTTAAGTCTTGTCTGCGCAGGTGCTTCTTGGCGGACCTGTGTCAGGCATCACCTTCCATTCTGTCAGGACAAGCAGGTGAGCTGCAGGATGCAGAGCAGGTGAGGCGGCCATAGCTATGAAACTCACTGGAGATGCATCAACCCACACTCTTTGGTACAGGGCGCTGGGGGGGGAAAAAAAGCTATGCTTAGACCAAAAAATAATCGTACCCCGCCATTTTTAAATAAACTTGCAGAGTTTTTCTCATCTCAATACAACAAGCACCAGACAGTAAACCAAACAGAATTTAGACTTTATGTCAAAATCAAAAGACCGTATGACGAAGGGGATTCTGGGTAGGGTGGGTTTTACTGATCGAAGACCCTAATTGTACCCAGAACATGACATTTAAAATTCACTTCCCAACTCCATACTGGAATATTTGATCTTTACACCTAGCCCAATACTTTAATTACACATAATTGGGTGTATGGAAAGCCAAATCATCTTTCTGGAGTCTTATTTACATAAAAAAGGCACCTAAAGCACTATGTACCTACTAACCTTGTAATCTCATTCTGGGAAGCATACAAAACTGAAACAGGAGAACGACGTAACTTGTAGAGACAGTGGCCTCTGATTCAGCAGTGAGGAGGGGTTCAGGAATTTGAACCTTTACAGATGCAGGCGCATTCACTAAATAGGCATGCAGAATCGGTAATAATCACCTCCTCCCAATAATCACCTCCTCCCAAGCTGAATGACACCACTGCTTCTCCTCGTCGGCGCGGATGGATGTACGGATTCCCGTCTGACATACATGTTACGCAACAGCCACTGAAAACTTTTCAGTTTAACTCCCACAGATAAAAATTCCAGATATAAAGGCATCCTTGAACGTCTTCTGATTGCTGAAATCCATAGACTATGCTAAATGCCGGCTTGAGGAATATTTTTTTTTTTGCTTAAAGTGTTTTGCCTCGGTCAGGCCCTGGAAATTATGGGTGGGCCACAGGATTATCTAAGGGAGTTGGAGGGTGTGTGTGTGTGTGTGGGGGGGGGGGGGGGGGGAGA
>JAODJU010000045.1:17059392-17075952 GCA_026776725.1 Gnathonemus echidnorhynchus
AGCCTGGAGATTCGGGGGGGGGGGGAGACACTGTCCCAGCCCAAGCCTAACCCAGCCCCCTCCCATGGGACTGAACCTGGTCTTCGTATCGTTAGAACGGCAGGACAGAACTGCAGTTTATGGAAAAACTAAATTATGAAAGCCAAAGTCACCAAGCCAGCGTGCTGAAGACACAGTCCCTGATCCACAGCCAGATCATGATTTTTATATTCAGCTGTAACTCACTATAAAAGCCACCATTTTGTTCAAGGCCTGTCATTCATCACATATGTGCATTACTCATACAGCCAACCCTAACCCTAACCATCTTACCCCAAAATGAAAAGTGTTCATTACACAGATTCCTCATCTCTCCCCACTGGCAATACATGTAACATTTATGTGGCTGACAATACACGATTTTTCGTAACACACATGATTCACAGTGGATCGCAAGTTTTACAACCTAATTACATTGTAGATACAATCATAAGTCTTGTTTTCTTACCATCATTTTTATTGAACAATAAAATTGAAAAACAGTGCTAACGCCAATACAAATTACTGTGTACAAGTTATTTTCACGGCATTGTGACCTGTAAAATTTCACGTGTCTCCTACGTTATGTTCCTCAATTGTTTTCACTCTTACATGCAGAAAACGTGCATGTCTGCCCAGACAGATAAGACAATGGAGATTATTGGTTCGGCGAAGTACAAGCCACTCATTACTGTAAAGACTTTCGATCTTTAAACTCCATGTCACCTTCGGAATACACAAAGGGCTAGATAATCACACAACAATTAGGCTTTTCAGGACTTTCATAACAGAGTTACGAAAAATATTTCCTACACGTGGTATGGAGGAATGCACAGCCTAAGAACACTGCTTTTGGTACCAACCTTAAGCAAAAAGCTAAATCAACAGTCAGTTGACTGTAGGTTAGTTGCTTGTGCGTGATAATCATACTCATTGCCTGAGGTTGTCTTACATTTTGTTTTTCTTGCCATTCAGGAGATCTCATTATTATGAGCGCCACCATAAGTCAAAACTGCCCAGCACCAATCTTCTGATTATCACCCAAACCCACGTCTGGCCACCATAACTGTCTGCCCTGGTCAATCAAGGTATAATGATTGAGAATTATGTGTCAAGGTTCAAACAGTATCTACTAAAAGGGAAACATATTAAACCAAAAAATAAAAATCCTAAACAAACAAGAGTCATGATGGTATATATTGTCGATCAGGGAGGGATTCCGCTTGATGTATGTTGCTGACCGTGGGGGAGTGAAGGTGTCGTAATTGACTAGAAGTGTCTTACAGATTGACCGGTTGACCACTGTCGTGTAATTAGCACCGCTCCTGTACGGCCGGGTTCGCGACTGTTTCAGAGTTTTGCATGGTTTCTAGAGGAATGCTTGAGATCTTCCTTCTCAGGTGTTTAAAATTAGAGAGGCTAGCTACTGGGATTCCAAACGAGGCCCGACTGTCACCCCAAGCCATAGGGTACCTGCGGAATAGTCTGCGTTGGCTTGACAGCCTACCAGTCTTGGGTTTAACCAGCTGTTCTTGGGCCAGCCTATAAAGGAAGCTCTGAGAATTGCCCATCTGAGCTGAGACGTCTCCGGCACGGGTTCTGTGAGCATAATGCACTCTGTTGTGAGACAGATGGTCACTCTGTCCCGCCTTGCCACGGTTTGTCTTGACCGCACGACGGCTTCTTCTGGGTCCCTCGTCCACCGACTTGGTGCGACCTTGTTCCAGGTCTTGCTGGATGGACGGGATAGTGCTACCCATGGAATGGCAGGAAGCATGTTTAAACTGTGGACAGAAGCGTTCGTTAATGTCCGAGGGAACGTTTGATATGTACCTACAAGTAGCATGTCACACAGCAGGGAGCAGAATGTCAAGGAGCTGGTCTCACCTGAGAGACAGGTATCCAGCACCTTCTATTTAATATTTATAGGTAGAGGAGTCCCCTATATCTGCAGGTGATAAATTCCAATACCTACTGCTGAAACCACGGATAATAGTGAACCATCCGTGGACCCCATATATACACTAGTGGCACACATTGTGGAAACACTTCCAATTTTTAGAGATTACAGAACTTTATTCAACCGTCGCTCCAGTTACTAATTTGATCGTCCAATGTATATTTGTAAACATTCTTTGATTGTTTATACACATTATCGTGTAGTAATTTTTAAAGCGTAATGCTAAACATGCTAGGCGTTTCCACAATGTTGGCCACTAGTGTATGTAATTTTCATGTACTTACATATGATTAATGATAAATCACACACAATAAGACATTACCAACATTGAATACAGTAATAATAAAGTACATTTGTACGTTATTATACAGTACTGTGCTCTCAAATGAAAAGGATTCTTACATTTTAGCTTAATTCTCGAGAGACAATAGAGCAATGAAAAAATATGTATCAAAGGATGACAGGACAATGAAAATCATGCTTTTATACCACTCTAAGGACAAAGGAACAATGGAAACACATTACAGATTTCACTTTTTTTTTCGGACCGTGATTAACTGCCGATAACTGAAACCGCGGTTACTAGAACTGCGGATTCGGGGGTGGGGGGGTTGGGGCTACTGTATTAGCATATTTCAAAAGGGTCCATACCTTCATTTTGTCTCCGTAGGAGTCTATGGAGATGCAGTTTTCCTGGACTTGCTGTTTTTTAACCAGCCCTTTGATCAACGTTTTATCTTTTTCCAGCGGTGGATCTTTCAGTAACTGGGTAACCGCTTGCAGTCCATTAGGATTCCTGTCATCCTCCACAGGAATTGACATGGCATGTGCTCCGTTGACTAAATGCCCTGGCTTCAGCTCTGACCCGGCGCTGTCAACACACTCAAAAAATTCCTCAGACGTCGTCGAGGCAGCAGACCCCTTCCTGGGAGACACATTCACTCTGTGTTCATCTGATGTCATTTTTGTATGTTTTTCTTTCTTATCATCTCTGTCCAGACATGTCTCACTCCCATCTGATAGTGTAGCTGAGGAGGACACACTGTCATGCTTGGTAGTACTGTGCGGTGCCTGATCAGAAGTGACACCCAATGGACCTGGATGGTTTTCAGACAGCTTCAATGCACTGACTTCTTTACAAGTAGCTGCATCAATTACCAGGTGAATAGTTCTTGGTTTGGGGACTGGTGGGGATGCAATCTCCTGTTCTCCCAGGACATGCTTGCTATTCAGCGTCTCAGATTTTGTCCCTCGATCTTCTACGCAGCCTCTCTGTTGGAAGTTTGTTTGTTCTGGTTCCAAGGCAGCTATAGAACCTGTTTGGTCCAGATGTTTTAGACCTTTCTTAGTGTTACTTCCATGGTGTTGGGGTTCTTTGCCTTCTAAGTCCTCAGAAACTGGGTCATCTAGGGCTCCTTGGAATTGAGACTGTATTTGTTTGGGGTTCTGGGTCCTTGGAGAACCATTTTGATCCAGATTTTGTGCTCTGTTCCCGGGTTCCTTCTGGATTTCTTGGTGTTGGGATGATTGGTTCTGGCTTAACTGAGGGCCATGTTTCTGTGTGGGACAGGCCTTCTCAGGAAGCTGTTCTTCTGGAAGGACGAAGGGATCTTTGAATCGGATGGCCTGTGACGTCTCGAACAGCTCGGAGCGCATGAGGTAGGCATGCATGGGCTTGCTGGAGTCGCGGACGTTGATAAACCCTATGACATCACTCGGAGGATCAGGCTCAGGCCAGGTGGGCAGGTACGGAATCAAGTTGATTCGCTCGAGATGCAGAAGCCCAGGGTGAATTGGGATCGGCTCTGGGATCTCTCGTGGAGGCCGGAGCACTTTTGGCACAGGATCTTTGCTACCTTTGTTTTTTTCTGAGTCCGTCTTACTTTCAGACTCTTGGAGACTACTGCTAACCAATGCGTATTTGGGGTTGATGCGTTTGCGGGCTACAGCAGCAGGAATCGGTGCCGGGAGAGGCGGCGTGATCGGCTCTGGCTCCGGCTCGTCCCCCATGTCCACCTCACTCAGGTCCACACTCTGAGACACCAAATACAATTCCTGAAAGTGCTTATCGAAGGTCTCAACCGCCTGGCCTGTGAGAACTGTGATGAGGTTCCGGTCCAGTCTGGAAGCTGTCCATGTGTAACTGGAATATATCAGAGTTTAGCAAGTCAAGTTAAGCAAGGCTGAATCCTTGTTCATGCTATGAAACAGCATTTCCTAATCCAGTCCTCAGGGACCCACAGCTGGTCCATGATTTTGCTCCCTCCAAGCCCCCACCCAGACAGTACACATTTTTGCTCCATACCGGGAGCTGGGAGGGAGCAAATACGTGGGCTGTCTGTAAGTCCCCAAGGACCAGACTGGGAAACACTGCTATACAATGTGTCACTAATTTAATATGATGATTTCATTTATGAATCATTCAAAAGACAGACAGACTTCATATCTGCCTCGGCACGTACCTGTAGGACCCAGATACTGCTCTGTCCCCATCCACAAACATGAACTTCTGTGCCAAAGACCCAAACACTTTCCTGGCTGATTGGGTATGAAACTCCACCCCTCTAGTGCTTCGGACCCGCAGGTTCTGGGAAAGTAATTGATATGGCAGAAGGTTTCATTTAAAAATATCAGACAGTTAGCTTTAAAATCATGACCTTCCAGCTGTGTTCCTCAGAAACCGGCATATTTTCCAATTTTCATCTTTAATCCCAGCTAAGCATATTATTACCACTGTCTACCTATTAGCACATCCTTCCCCGATGCACCACCTGTTTTTGGTTCACTCCCTTTCCCCCTGTTTTTCTCTGTTTTGCACTGTCTCATCCTTTACTGCACTGCTGTTTGTCTTGTATTGTACGGCTATATATTCTATTATCCCCCAATGCAACTCTCCTCTCCACTCCACACGCGGCACGAGAATTTCACTGTGTCCCCCCGGAACACCTGACAATAAAAACTTGAAATCAACGCTCGGCTGAGCCAATTAATTATATAACGGAAGACAGATATGCTTCTTATATTCTTTAGATGTGTGGTTTAGTGATATGGTTGTAGTGTAGCTGGAAAACCTAAATAAAACTGACCACACCACAACCAGGACTGGCCAGTCCCAGCTTAAAAAGCCTGAAGAGTTCTGCAAAAATTTCCAACAACGTTTCACAATGTCAGACGCGTTTCCATCCAGTGCAACATTCTCCTCTGAATGCTGGCTGTGTTAGTCTAAAGCAATAGAATAATGTCCCGCATAGCCGAAGCCCATGTCACATACATGACTTTTGAAAGGTCAGATGGGTCCACAGTGGCACTGCAATTTCACTGTGGCTTTTTAAATTACATCCAGAGGGATCAAGGCAGGAAAATCTTCAAAATCTTAAAAGCACTGGCATTTTTTTTCCTAGGGGGATATTGTTTTTCATACCAGCAAATCTGGGTCACTCGTCCATGCAGAAAACTTGTATAAAAGGGAGAAAAAGCAGGTTCTGACAGGGGATAGCATAAAGGGTGGGGTTTTAGCATATAGAGTTGCCCTGCTCTGAGCCAAAATACTGAGAGGGGAAATTAGACGAACAAAGCCGTAATGATGGCTAAACTACAGGGATAAAGAACATTACAGAGATCCGCTGAACGCCTACAGGTGTTTTGTGGGTCTGTTAAGCACGAAGTCGTCAAGAGAGACACAGCGAACTGCAGTCTCGGAGGGGAATTATGCTTCAGGAAGTGTCACGTGTGTCACCTAGCTGAAGGAATTCTGCAGCTATATGTCCATTAAAAAGATAAGAAAATCGAAAGTGTATTCTACTTCGATAGACGGGATTCAGCGAGACGGAACATTCTAGAATTCCGGTTTGCCCTGCATGTAGTACAATGGAAATATGGATAGGGCACGGCCATGAATTACCCTACATAGGCCATGAGCAACTGGCTAACTGGGAAAAAGGATTGACGAGTCATCTGTCACACTCATTGTCGGCGTCTGTCTGTTGATGAGCCCCGGCTTCTTGTAAATCGTGCTGCGGATGGCCCAAGGGCATGGTGCACTGTCTAAACGAGTCTACATAAGGTTAGGGCTTAAGTCACATGCAATGGCAGTTAAGCAGGGCTCTTTGTTTCAAGTTGCATTGCATTGTTATTGTTACCAGCCTTCGACTGGAACATCTCAGGTTTTGCGCAACCCGGAATCCAAGAACTAAGCTCTTATTAAAATCGCCCTCGTAAAACCTGTCCATGTGGTTCTCGAACTACTCTTGGTGTCACACACGATTCTTTCCGCTAATTTTAAAACGAGAAAAAAAAAAACAAAAAAAACAGGCACTATATTTTCTGGAGGAAAACTGTCTAACATATAATGAGTTAAAGAATGTTTATCTTTACTGTCACTGATTGTAAAGAACTTATCCTTAGGACAAAAGCAGAGGCATTCATGTTAGTAACTTTAATAATGTGCAAATCCCTCATTATCACAAGGTTTTGTGTGGCTATCAAACAGTAGCGGCTGTTATCACTCAATCAAGTTGTGAATGCGAAGTGCCACACCCAGGGTCTCCCATTTACCCTAAGGACCAGCAATTTATGCAACAGACCAGCTCATCTGGGAGAGCTGGCTGCTCCCTGGATTTCTACACCAGAGTCTTTCATCAAGATTTCTGCACCAAAAGCTAAGGGTGGTGGTCGCTTAATCTGACACATCGCTTTCTGTTTTTCTTTATGTGGAACGGGAACGTCCAAGATGTGCAGAAGATCTCAATCACTAGCCCTGTCCCAGGCAGTGCCAGGAGCTCCAGACAGGATCTAAACGCGAGACCAGCTAGCGTGACAGCAATTAGCAATGGAGCAAGTTATACGGCCAACAATCAAGCCTGGCTCAGAACGGCTTAGCTACCATATTTCCTTACCGATTAGAAAAAACTTTTTTCAAGTAGGAACAGTAACAATCAAAAACGCCTAGAAAGCACTATCCCATCTGTTTATAATGAAAGCCATGTGTGGAATTGGCCGGCTAGCATTTTGTTTGGCTGAGGAAGATAGCGACATGCCTTGAGGTGTCCCTTGTGCATTTGGGCCCGTCTGCACATGCTCAGAAAGTGCGGCACTCCGGTGGATTCCAGGATAATGTAAACGGCCACCTTCCTTTTGAAGGCGGCGTCCAGTAGGTCAATGAATATGTCCACATCTGTAAACAGGTCCATGACAACAGCAATGACCTGTGAAGAAAAAAAATGAATCGTTTTACAGATCAAACTAAATGGAGTTACATTCGGACACCCGACCTTATATTTCTTTTCTTTAAGTTAGACACATTTTTTTTCTCCACAATGCAAACGCAACCGCAAAAAAACAGTAATACCACGTGTATCGGTTTTCTTTAGCTAAGCGAAATGTAAAACAACAATTAGCCTACTGATATCGGCGTGATCACTGTTCTCACATTGTTGTCTGTATGAAAAGTAGGCCACATATTTTAAGTTGAAAGTCTGCAGCCGTGGTCAAGCATATAATGAAAAAGAACAGGAAATAACGGGGCGAGAGTCTGCCGGTCCGCTGGAGAAAGGGCGTCATTTGTTAACTGTCCCATAAAACGTAAAACGATGTACAGCATGACTATGAACATGAATGCAATTGCGTAATAAAGTCAATTTAAATGTTTTATTATTTTTGGATTAGTTTGTTTGTTTGTTTTTAAGTTAATAGGGATAATTCGTGTTTTTTTTTGTTTTGTTTTTTTTTGGGGGGGGGAATGGATAAAGGGCCCAGATATTAAATTGCTATATTTCGATTTCTTATTGTTTCCAAGAACATTTACATAACGGCTGCTCGACAAAATATTCTACGCATCTTAGTCTAAATACAGTTTTTGTCTTACAGGAATGAAAAGCAATACAAAGCTGACCGTATTGTTTGCGGCTGCAGTTTTCACAGTATTGCCGAAACAGGTCAAAGGCACTTTAACGCAATTTCATCATGACCAACTATACTAACGCGCGGAAGCCTATATCATCCAACCACACGGATGAGGGCATCTAATTAAGACATATTATTTGACACAACAACACAATATTCATACCTTCTGCGCCTGCACTATGGTTTTCCTAACGATTTCTTTAATGTGCGCTTGTCCCTCCATCGGCGGCTGCGTGTAAACATTGACCCGGGTCACTCCTCGGTACGAGACGTAGTCCAGCCACCCGATATCCAGGTCTGGTATCGAGCAATCGGAGCGCTCCGGCCAGTACTGGAGTGACGGCTCTACATCGTCGCTATCACTCTCTCCCTTTGCTTTCACATGATCAGATCCAGGGTCGTAAACCTCCGCGGTCCCTGTCAGATGCTCCAACTCGAGATCGGACAGAAACTTTCGCACGTTGTGTGCATGGATGTATTTGTCGAAGGCGTCGCGTCCGTCCCGGAGGAGCGATTCCAGCGCCAGTCTCTGATCCTCGCTGTAGAAGAACTCCGGCTTGGTCTCGTTCGTCCGCATGTTAACGTTGTGTTTGTCCAGACACTGGATCTGAGACAAAGCCATGGTTTCGGAAACTTTGCTGTCCTGAAGCAATTTACAGTTTATCAAATATCCCACCTGAGATCAAATAATGAGTGATCAGAGAAAAGAAGAAAATCCGCTTTCTTTGTTCCCTCGTTAAACAACATGTGGCTCCAAATAGGTTATTTGTACCAGTAACGTGAGGGAAACTCCAGCAGGACGTCTTATATTGCGATATCATACTGTAAGAACCTCACTTTACCACATCAGTCTTAGTTTCTTAACTCGGATCTCATGCTCCACATTTCTGATGCCGATGATGCAGACCAGGTAACAGGGCACACCTCAGTCACATGACATACGGTAATCTTCCCTGGTTCCCCTCCATTCCTTGGGACTCCCCGCAATTCCGTAACCGGCTAAAAACGTTTTTTCACTTTTGACTGTATGAAGTGCGACTTTCCCGACGGAAAAATACCCGTCGCGAAGCTTAACGGAAAATAAATGCGCGGAGGTTTTCAGTTGCCTAATCGCAAGTATTGATAAAGTGCAAATAAAGATCACTTAAACTCTAAAACGGGTAAACACTGGAATTTCGACAAAGTACAAACGTTAATTGATACAAACCATAGCTTTAAAATAATGATAATAATAATAGAAACTATCCTCTGAGTCTTCCGCAAGTTTTTGAAATTCCATAAGCAGGATTTCAGTAAAGACTAAGAAGCCCCGCTCTTGAATGGAGTCACTGTCTGGCGGGGCGCTGAATAATAACTTCAGCTCGCCAGGAGCCGGGGGAAGGGGCGGATCATGAACTTCCCCCTTTGCCTGTGGAAGTAAGCGCAAACGTGGGCGGAAATGGGTGTTTAAATCCGGTTCCTCGAATGATGAAATGCATTAAATAGCACAAAAAGTCTGGGCAACTAAAACACGTTTTTATTCGCACTTTATAAATGGTTACCCCGGACGCACTGCATGTTTCACTCATAAATAGTGTATTGCCTTCAATAGTCCCCAGTGTTAGGAAATGTGTTTGGAATGCAGCAAACCACCAAACCACAAGGCTTTGGACTATAAAAGGACAAAAACCTCGTGGAAATGGGGATGACTAAGGCAGCAGCTTCCTCTCATAAAAAGTACACATCCGCAATTGTTTCTAAGCTACCAGCTTTAGAATGTGGATGTGTACTGCTTGTATATGCATGCAAACAACAATGGAAAGAGATTTTTTTATGTATTTACTTCTGTTCTACCTACAGTAACATTGCCTTTTTCTGCGTTATCTACTAGGCCTATGTATTTTATTTCTCGTAGTAACAATATTTTGGTTGAAAGTTAGCTTTTAACTGGTTAACCAGTTTAATAATTTTTCCAACCTGTATGAATGTTTTTCTTTCTGCCCTACATGGTCTATATCCTGTTTTTATGCCGCAGGTGGAAATATATAGGCCTGTCTTTCCAATGTACAATAATAAACTCAGACATGGATCCTGTTTGCAAATGCGATAAATAGAACCCCAAGTTCAACTGTAGACAGTTTTCTTTTTGGCTGCTCCTGGAAATTGAGGAGCATTCAAAGTTGGAGAAGATCGTCAGAAGGGGAATCCCTATTAACGATTTCTAAATCATCTTTATAAGAATCAAGCTCTTTAGAAAGAAGACAAACCTCACTTTCAAATCTGTCACCAAACTAATAAAATCCATACACTCCTTCGTAGGTCATGGTTGACTGTCACTTTTTATGGCTGTCATTTTAAATACCACATTCTTTAAGAGAGGTGACACATGATATGCGTACGTGTTCATCATTTTGACAAAGTGAAAAATCGTTCGTGACGAGGGCGGTCGACTCCTTGCCGTTTAGGAGGCTCCTGACGCACGGGGAAGGTTTCATAAGTGCCCGCAAGTCGAGCTTCAGGGCGTCTCTGTGTAAGCAGCACGCTCTGGATCAACTTGGCCGGAGCTACTGCGTGATAAATGCACTGCTGTTCCTAACTGGGCTTCTGGAATTGAATGCCGTGCAATGAAATAGAAGCAAAATATTTAACTGGTATTAAAATTTCTCATGATGCAGGTCATCAAAGGGCATTGCACCCTAGCAAATGATGACTATGGCTTGTTATGTATGAAATCTGCAGGGTATTACTTGCACAAAGAAAAAAATTAAATCTACATTGGCTCTACTACTATGCACAGGTGGTAATTGACTTTTACATCAATATATAAGAACATAGTGTCTTAATGCTATTGTCCTTATACAGCTCCAAGACCCCCCCCCCCCCCCCCCCCCACAAGTTTTGAAAATTCAAGAATATATCAGACAGATGTTAAAATAAACACAGCCCCCAACTCTCAGACTGAAAGGGAATCTTTATTGTTTTACGGAGTCTCCAGCCTTGCTGACGCTGCCCTCTTTTTCTCTAAAGGTTTGTGCATTTGTCAGGTTCCTTTGTGTATGTTTTTTTTTTTTCAAATCAGAGGCCAAATTTTTGTTTCTGATGCTAGTCATTAGGTGTCATTAGGCAAACCGGACAATTTGTCCCATGAACATTTGTCATTGCTGCAACACGGCCAGCGGCTGAGGGGTAGGACGTGTGGTGACACACGGTGACACAGGGTGACACACAGAGTCTCCGCAAACTGTTTTGTGCGTCGTTTTCTCTGCATTCCTGCCGGCCTCTCTGACTCACCTCTTCCCTACTTTTTAACCCTTTCCCAGGTTAAAAAATCCATGATTTTCCAGGTGAAAATCGGGTGATACTTGGAACGTTGCTAGTGATTTATGAAAAGGGGGGCTAAGCCTTTAGTGTTGATTTTAATGAAAATAAATGAGAACACACTATTTAAATTCATTATGTACATTTATTTACAACACATATCTGTACAGTGCTTATGGGGAAAACAGGTGCCAGTACTCACCTTGTTATTCAGTACCAGGTGCCAGTACTCACCTTGTTATTCAGTACAATCAGATAATAAGAGAAAATCAAGGAGGCGCTGGTACTGCATACCAGTGAGTACCAACCCACTTCAAGCACTGATTATATAGTATTAGATTCTTTCCTTGTTTGCAAGATGTCGTTTTTGCTCCTGCTCCAGCTCTGCTTACACTCATACCTGGGCCTTCATTGGACGCTTAGCCTAGCTGCACTTACGCCTAGTCGACTCATCAACAGGCGAATAGTTCTATTTGCTATTTGCCTCACTTGTACATTGCTTTGGGCTAAAGTGTCCATGAAATTAAAGATAACGTAAATGTGTGTTGATCTCGCGGGGGGGAGGGGGCGTGCTAGAGCCCCCCCTAAAACATCCCTGGCAATGCTCCTGCAAACTTTGTACCTTTGAGGGTACAATTACTTGTCACTGGGGCTGTACCCTCAAGGATCTGCCAGTTGTACCCTTAGCTGCAGGTAATTGTACCTTTTAAGATGAATTATAAGGAACATTTTTGTATCATTGGGGGTATGTTAATGTTGTTTATACCTTAGTAATGTGGCTCAGAGTCCATTTCAGTACCTTAAATTACCCTAAAGGGTAACTACAACTAGGGTACAACTGGCAGACCATTGAGTGTACAGCCCCAGCGATAAGCAAAGGTACAAATTGGTGCTCTTTTTTCTGACAGTGTGCGTGATACCCTGAAGGTTTTGACCGCAGTGCTGGAAGGTCACTCAGCTGGTTCCTGCCCTGGGAATCATCTTCACAGCCAGAGGTGGAATCAGAGGGAAAGGAAAAGGGCGTGAGGGAGACTCTGCCCGCTGAGCAAAGCCCAGGCGTGGCTGATTGTCTCAGTACTGACCTGGCAGCTGGTGATCCTACTTCATCCTTGGTAATGTAACATGATTCCTTAAAATGACTATTACAGTCGTCATAATTAAAACTGCTACACAAATACTGTACATATATTTCTGGTCTAGCACTTTATATATTGTGTGTTTTTATGTTGATACATGTGAGCTTCTATATCCTCCTGAGACCCCACTCATTCATTTATGTCCATTGTAGTGGACATGTTGTTTTTGCATCTATCTTTTCACTGATGTAAGGAAACATATTTATTCCTGTTGTACACTAAAGAGGACATGCTGTGAAATTGAAAATAAAAATAAATTTGAAAAAATCTAAATTGTAAGATGTCTTATTTCCTCCAAAAACAAATAGCCTACAATTGAAGGACACTTTTTTCCTTGGGTCTCAGGAGGATAAATATTGTCCTTATCTGTGCATGTTATATATGCTGAACTGCAGGTGGTTGTACTGCTAAATGACATTTCTAGCTACTTTTTCATATTTTGATTCATATTGACCATATTGACCAGGGCTATATGGAATGCTGGGAAGTGCCCTTAGACATTCCAGAACCAGAATGGAAGTCTTCCTCTTTGCCGACTGCTTGTTTAACAATGATGCTTTATATGCACAAACAGCCAAACGGGGAAACCAAACCTGTCCTGCGTAAATTAAATGTTTTTAAAGGGTAAACAGAAAAATGAGACAACCAGACAAGCTGCTTTATTAATGGATGTGAAAGAAGTCAGAATTCCTATTGCCCGCGATCTGGTTTTGCGGACATGCTTTGCAGCTGAGTCACTCAGTTTGCACCTAACACCGCTGAAGGCGGGAATACCTGATCCATCGATATAGGCGTGTGGTGTAAACATGAGGAATGTCTTCAACTTCGGCAGCTCATGCAACAAAGGAAATGTGATCGATTTATTGGAGTGAAAGAGGCTTCATTCCATTGCGTGATAATAATAGGGTGTAGTCCAAGGTGGCAAGATATCTGCAGGCAGTATGGTCTGCAACAACTCTTTAAACCCTATCTGTCTCTCATCTTCAGTAATTAGGTACATAATTATAACTTCAAAGACGCAAATTAAGGGTTTTTACTGCCATCGAAATGGAACATTTCTGCAAGTATTTTGTAATCAAATTCAGGGTTATCACCTATTTTTATGGCAATGTTTTGTACCCTGTTATCCTTCTTCCCAAAACGGCTCCACTAAAAGAAACAGCAAGTTCTGAAAAGTATTAAACATAAGAACTATAGCATAAGCTTAAGCGCTTTAGACTTCAAAAGGGTCTTAATACCTCTAATTGCAGGAAAGAAAACCTATATTTGTTTGGGACCAGCTTCTTTACTTTTTTAATCAGCTACTCAGAAAACAGTTTCAGGCCTATAGGCTCACAGTCATGTCATGTTACAGCGTGGCATGGTGCAGGTGGGAAAAAGGTGACGGCTTCAAGATAAAAGGGATTAGGGATGGAAGATTAAGGAAACTAAGACCACTGGGGAAGGCGAAAAATAAAGGGCAGTGAGGGGTCAGAATACCAATGGGGGAAACAAGAACAAACTAACATGAAGTAACATAACAAGGAAACAGTGCAACACAGGGAACAAAAGTAAGCAATAAAACAGAGCAACAAACATGCGGTTACTCAACACAATGACTGACTAACGAAGAGAGAGGGTGTTTAAATACACATTGAACACTGGGGGCAAACAAGGAACTGGCGTGAATCATAATCAAAGTAACAAATCAAGGAAGGCACAGGAACATCGAGCAACCGGTGAAATCAATAACAGTAAATGAACATGGAAATTGGGAGACATCGCACAAACTGAAAACTAAAAAACAGCAAAGCACTAGGGCTAAGGGGCTAGAGGACAGAGGAGGGAACAGGACAGGCAGCAACACCTGCTGGCCAAACGGGAACATTACGCATAGGACAGGGACCGACTGGCACCAACCTTGACAATGAAAGCTGGCATGTATAAAAGCTGAAGATATATAGTTATTTGGCTTTGTGATGATTTACATGGGTGAACAACAAGAAAATGTGGTGGTAGTTTTGGACATTAATCATGAGTTAATTATAGGCTTTGGCTTAGCACTTGCATCTTAGTCATTTTCAGAAACGCTACCTGCAGAGTCTGATCTTGTAAATTATCAGGCAGGTTCAGGCAGCTTGATATCAAATATTTTACAGCATTTTCCACAATTTATACTGAGAGATATCTACTAAAGTTTTTCATATGAAGGTTACTATTCTGCAGCGCAACATCTTCCCCCAGTAAGCTCTGAATCTGCGGTCTCCTATGTCACGGTTTCACCTCAGCCAACTGAAACCATCTTTCCTGCACCAATCCCACCCCAATCTGTTTCTTGCCACAACAGAACTGCGTTGTCTTTGGAGATGCTGCTGGTTTTGTAGAGTTTCAAAGAGTTCCTCCCAGATAAATTACTGCCTGGTTCAGCCCCTTTCAGAAAATCATGGGCTGTAAGTTTTCAACACACCTGCATTTAGCAAGTCTATCATTGCAGGCATTGAAGGTATTTGTCACCTAGAAACACTAACAGTGAAACAATTACCTGTCTGTTTTCCATGTAACATTTCAGAGGGTTTGCCATCTGGATCCTTGCGGTGAGCCAGACTGATGTACCTTAAGGTGGTGGGTTCAGCTATGTGGAGTTCCTTCTGGAATCTTCCCATGCATTAAAGTACTGCTTAATCTATGAGATTTCTCTCAAGAAGCCACCCTCTGCTTCACACAAAGCTTTCAGTTGATCTAATTTTGTAGACTAAAGACAGGTATTTCCGTGGGTCAAGGGAGTCAAAACAGTTGACAGTGAAGTGCAGACAGTAGACATGCTTGGCTGGTTTTTGAGGACTAGAAGATCAGGTGGGGAGATTAAGAAACAATATAATTTGTTTTGCAGGGAGATCTGCAGGCTTATGTAAAGGGCAGAAAAAAATTATGGGACAGAAATGTAAACACAAATAATATCTTTTCTTTATGCTTATAAAAATGAGGAACTCATCAGGAAAAACTATCTGCAAAAACTGATTCGCGTGAAGCTGGTATCAGCTGATCAGTCATACGTGCATGATTCTTGAAACTGCATTCTGGGAATTAGAAGGTCCCTGCAGAAATTGCAGGCATTCCTGCCTGTTTCTTCTCTCTGTAGGTGTAGTAGAAAAGCTACGTTCAGTTGGGATAGGCTTGGCTGGGGTCCATTTGGTTGGGTTCTGCGCTCTTCAAGTAAGCTGGAAAACTAACCAGCCTTTTGGCTATTTTTAAAGGCAAGCTGAAACGAGAAATTGCTTGGACTGCTTGGCTGTTCTTGTGAATTATGAATAGAGGAAAAACTACCTATCTATTATATTATGATGTATGAAAAAAAATCAGTATTCAAGGAGAGAACTAAATATGTACCGCTCCGGGGATTATTAGCAATTTGAAGCGTAATTCTAAGGCTGGCTTGCTGTGGCAGGGGATCAGACACAATGCATAACGCGTTTTGATTTTGATCTTGGAGACCCGAAGGCTCGCTACAAAATGATCGTTAACTCTGCCAGGGTTTTCACGCACCAGTGACTCATCGCTTCAGTAATGGTGTGCTTTGTTTCCCTCTGGTGGGTGATGTGTGTATTACAGTTTGTACAGTAACATGACCGACAGAGCAGATCGGAGAATTTTCAACTCTTAGTTGAGTTTAATCACATGCCGTTTTAAAATGATCTCTGTTTGGCTGATCTAATTTCTGTTCCTTAAATTTGCTTGAGATACAGCAGCAGGCAACAAAGAGAAGTAAACAACGGGCCAGACAACTTGCTTAATAAACTCTATCCGTTGAGCTGCAGAAAACTCTAATTTGGTGAAAATGACTTAATATGAACGTACTGTCGAATTCAAAACCTGTGATACGACATTAACGTTATGTTTTACGTCCATCCATAATCGCTTATCCAGTATAACGGTGTTTCTCAACCTAGTCCGCGGGGACCCACAGGCAGTGCACTGCATCAGGTTTTCGGTTTTCTTGATTGCTTGATAGTTCAGCTTAGTCGTGTTGGACTGGGAGGGAGCAAAAATCTTAGGGTCCTCTTAGACTGAGTTGACAAATACTGCAGTATACATTACGGTGAACTTGAATCCTATTAGAGGAAGTACACTTTTGGTTTATATATCAAATATCAAAATAACACTTATTGCCGTGCTATATATATCTTAATTAGGACTGTCAAAATTAACGGGTTAACGCGGATTAATCCATCATCATGATTAATCTGATTAAAATTTTTAACGCAGTTAACC